>OY747705.1:59535580-59574218 GCA_963556495.2 Valencia hispanica | reverse complement strand
CTGCCATGTAGGAGAGGAACTCCTTCACCCTCGAAAGCTGTGAGCATGAGTTTTTCAACTTCATTCGTGACGGGTTGAAACCTTTGATGTAAGCCTGGTAAGCTCCCAAGTACTTTGCTGTGAAAACAACCAGACAAGAAAAGCATGGTCACCTGAAGCACCATACCAAACCATACCATACCGTACGACACATCAAATCTCCAAGTCACCTACTGATGGATTTAGGGAAAACGTTGCCCCTGGTCCCCGGGTCTGTGGGTCTGTCCTCGGACAGGTCCACTCCGGCTGCTGCTGCTGCTGTTGTTCTTGCTGCTCCTGCTGGAACCAACGCATAGGGGTCCAGTCTCTCCAGCACCACCACTGGGGAGAGGCCAACCCCGGCCGCTGCTCGCCCTGCACCCCGCGGTGGTGCCGGAGCTGAAGGGAGGGTCACTCCGACTGCTGCCTCCCCTGAAAGAGACACCGGACATGGAGAGAGGACAACCGCGGGCCCTGGATCCGACAGTGGTGCTAGAGCTGAGGAGAGCTCTTGTTCAAGACAGGGTTCAACCCCAATATCAAGCTGTGAGACAAGGGGAGGATTGGGGTTGCTTTCCCTGAGGCTCCGGAGCAGGGAGATGGTTCTTGATTTTTTCGCAGCAGTTATGTTGCGCTCCCTCTGCTCAATGGAAAGCTCCTGATGGCTGCGTCGCATGTGGTAGTCAAAGCGGGAATTCTTGTACAAACACCCATTCACATTACACGGGTAGTCTCTTACATTGACCCGGCCTGAGGAGAGGTTGAGCAAAAGTCTTCTTTCCTCCAGATTGTTAACAAAGTGTGATCTTTTCAGGTGGCTTGGCAATGAGGCGAAGCTGTTGTTGCAAAGGGGACAGCACCGAGCCTTGCTTCCTGGGTTCATGGTTTCCTTGGAGGAGGGGGAAAAAGACAACATTTGTTCCACTTTACCAACCACCTGTCAACCGGGTGGGCTTTGGCCCAGACCCCCTCTACCCCACCACCAGAACCGAACAGAAAGTCCACCAACCTGCCACGGACAAGGAAAGCCTGCCACCGACAAAAGACGTTCACCGGCAGGCACCGCTCTGCCTCAATTAGGGGAAAGGAACAGGTGGGCTTCGACCCGAACCCCCTCGTTCCGAACCGCAGAACCGAAGACAAAAGAGACCGAGCTGACACCGACAAGTTGCTGCAGCCATCTGACAAGGACAGCCAACGATAAACTCCCTTGATTGAGGCTTGATGTGGAGCAGCTGTGTGCCATTGTCAGCTGCTGCCACTGTCACAGCCGAGAAGACGGGATAAAACAGCATAACTTGGTGAGTTTAAAGCCCACAGCAATGAGACAAATACTGGTGTCTTCAGCAGAAATAGACCTTTCCAACGAGCCTATGCACAGCTTTCTAGACCAAGTAACAACTGAGATAACAACTGAAATGTACAGCTTCAGAAAATCCGACGTTACTTTTAATTTACAGCAGAGCAACATTTCAAAAATGCATAACTTGGTGAGTTTAAAGCCCACAGCAATGGGACAAATACTGGTGTCTTCAGCAGAAATAGACCTTTCCAACGAGCCTATGCACAGCTTTCTAGACCAAGTAACAACTGAGATAACAACTGAAATGTACAGCTTCAGAAAATCCGACGTTACTTTTAATGGTAACTTAAAGCAGCTGCCACATTTCAAAACAGCATAACTTGGTGAGTTTAAAGCCCACAGCAATGGGACAAATACTGGTGTCTTCAGCAGCAATAGACCTTTCCAACGAGCCTATGCACAGCTTTCTAGACCAAGTAACAACTGAGATAACAACTGAAATGTACAGCTTCAGAAAATCCGACGTTACTTTTAATGGTAACTTAAAGCAGCTGCCACATTTCAAAACAGCATAACTTGGTGAGTTTAAAGCCCACAGCAATGGGACAAATACTGGTGTCTTCAGCATAAATAGACCTTTCCAACGAGCCTATGCACAGCTTTCTAGACCAAGTAACAACTGAGATAACAACTGAAATGTACAGCTTCAGAAAATCCGACGTTACTTTTAATGGTAACTTAAAGCAGCTGCCACATTTCAAAACAGCATAACTTGGTGAGTTTAAAGCCCACAGCAATGAGACAAATACTGGTGTCTTCAGCAGAAATAGACCTTTCCAATGAGCCTATGCACAGCTTTCTAGACCAAGTAACAACTGAGATAACAACTGAAATGTACAGCTTCAGAAAATCCGACGTTACTTTTAATTTACAGCAGAGCAACATTTCAAAAATGCATAACTTGGTGAGTTTAAAGCCCACAGCAATGGGACAAATACTGGTGTCTTCAGCAGAAATAGACCTTTCCAACGAGCCTATGCACAGCTTTCTAGACCAAGTAACAACTGAGATAACAACTGAAATGTACAGCTTCAGAAAATCCGACGTTACTTTTAATTTACAGCAGAGCAACATTTCAAAAATGCATAACTTGGTGAGTTTAAAGCCCACAGCAATGGGACAAATACTGGTGTCTTCAGCAGAAATAGACCTTTCCAACGAGCCTATGCACAGCTTTCTAGACCAAGTAACAACTGAGATAACAACTGAAATGTACAGCTTCAGAAAATCCGACGTTACTTTTAATTTACAGCAGAGCAACATTTCAAAAATGCATAACTTGGTGAGTTTAAAGCCCACAGCAATGGGACAAATACTGGTGTCTTCAGCAGAAATAGACCTTTCCAACGAGCCTATGCACAGCTTTCTAGACCAAGTAACAACTGAGATAACAACTGAAATGTACAGCTTCAGAAAATCCGACGTTACTTTTAATGGTAACTTAAAGCAGCTGCCACATTTCAAAACAGCATAACTTGGTGAGTTTAAAGCCCACAGCAATGGGACAAATACTGGTGTCTTCAGCAGAAATAGACCTTTCCAACGAGCCTATGCACAGCTTTCTAGACCAAGTAACAACTGAGATAACAACTGAAATGTACAGCTTCAGAAAATCCGACGTTACTTTTAATTTACAGCAGAGCAACATTTCAAAAATGCATAACTTGGTGAGTTTAAAGCCCACAGCAATGGGACAAATACTGGTGTCTTCAGCAGAAATAGACCTTTCCAACGAGCCTATGCACAGCTTTCTAGACCAAGTAACAACTGAGATAACAACTGAAATGTACAGCTTCAGAAAATCCGACGTTACTTTTAATGGTAACTTAAAGCAGCTGCCACATTTCAAAACAGCATAACTTGGTGAGTTTAAAGCCCACAGCAATGAGACAAATACTGGTGTCTTCAGCAGAAATAGACCTTTCCAACGAGCCTATGCACAGCTTTCTAGACCAAGTAACAACTGAGATAACAACTGAAATGTACAGCTTCAGAAAACCCGACGTTACTTTTAATTTACAGCAGAGCAACATTTCAAAAATGCATAACTTGGTGAGTTTAAAGCCCACAGCAATGGGACAAATACTGGTGTCTTCAGCAGAAATAGACCTTTCCAACGAGCCTATGCACAGCTTTCTAGACCAAGTAACAACTGAGATAACAACTGAAATGTACAGCTTCAGAAAACCCGACGTTACTTTTAATTTACAGCAGAGCAACATTTCAAAAATGCATAACTTGGTGAGTTTAAAGCCCACAGCAATGGGACAAATACTGGTGTCTTCAGCAGAAATAGACCTTTCCAACGAGCCTATGCACAGCTTTCTACACCAAGTAACAACTGAGATAACAACTGAAATGTACAGCTTCAGAAAATCCGACGTTACTTTTAATGGTAACTTAAAGCAGCTGCAACATTTCAAAAAAGCATAACTTGGTGAGTTTAAAGCCCACAGCAATGGGACAAATACTGGTGTCTTCAGCAGAAATAGACCTTTCCAACGAGCCTATGCACAGCTTTCTAGACCAAGTAACAACTGAGATAACAACTGAAATGTACAGCTTCAGAAAACCCGACGTTACTTTTAATGGTAACTTAAAGCAGCTGCCACATTTCAAAACAGCATAACTTGGTGAGTTTAAAGCCCACAGCAATGAGACAAATACTGGTGTCTTCAGCAGAAATAGACCTTTCCAACGAGCCTATGCACAGCTTTCTAGACCAAGTAACAACTGAGATAACAACTGAAATGTACAGCTTCAGAAAACCCGACGTTACTTTTAATGGTAACTTAAAGCAGCTGCCACATTTCAAAACAGCATAACTTGGTGAGTTTAAAGCCCACAGCAATGAGACAAATACTGGTGTCTTCAGCAGAAATAGACCTTTCCAACGAGCCTATGCACAGCTTTCTAGACCAAGTAACAACTGAGATAACAACTGAAATGTACAGCTTCAGAAAACCCGACGTTACTTTTAATTTACAGCAGAGCAACATTTCAAAAATGCATAACTTGGTGAGTTTAAAGCCCACAGCAATGGGACAAATACTGGTGTCTTCAGCAGAAATAGACCTTTCCAACGAGCCTATGCACAGCTTTCTAGACCAAGTAACAACTGAGATAACAACTGAAATGTACAGCTTCAGAAAACCCGACGTTACTTTTAATGGTAACTTAAAGCAGCTGCCACATTTCAAAACAGCATAACTTGGTGAGTTTAAAGCCCACAGTAATGGGACAAATACTGGTGTCTTCAGCAGAAATAGACCTTTCCAACGAGCCTATGCACAGCTTTCTAGACCAAGTAACAACTGAGATAACAACTGAAATGTACAGCTTCAGAAAATCCGACGTTACTTTTAATTTACAGCAGAGCAACATTTCAAAAATGCATAACTTGGTGAGTTTAAAGCCCACAGCAATGGGACAAATACTGGTGTCTTCAGCAGAAATAGACCTTTCCAACGAGCCTATGCACAGCTTTCTAGACCAAGTAACAACTGAGATAACAACTGAAATGTACAGCTTCAGAAAACCCGACGTTACTTTTAATGGTAACTTAAAGCAGAGCAACATTTCAAAAATGCATAACTTGGTGAGTTTAAAGCCCACAGCAATGGGACAAATACTGGTGTCTTCAGCATAAATAGACCTTTCCAACGAGCCTATGCACAGCTTTCTAGACCAAGTAACAACTGAGATAACAACTGAAATGTACAGCTTCAGAAAATCCGACGTTACTTTTAATTTACAGCAGAGCAACATTTCAAAAATGCATAACTTGGTGAGTTTAAAGCCCACAGCAATGGGACAAATACTGGTGTCTTCAGCAGAAATAGACCTTTCCAACGAGCCTATGCACAGCTTTCTAGACCAAGTAACAACTGAGATAACAACTGAAATGTACAGCTTCAGAAAATCCGACGTTACTTTTAATGGTAACTTAAAGCAGCTGCCACATTTCAAAACAGCATAACTTGGTGAGTTTAAAGCCCACAGCAATGAGACAAATACTGGTGTCTTCAGCATAAATAGACCTTTCCAACGAGCCTATGCACAGCTTTCTAGACCAAGTAACAACTGAGATAACAACTGAAATGTACAGCTTCAGAAAACCCGACGTTACTTTTAATTTACAGCAGAGCAACATTTCAAAAATGCATAACTTGGTGAGTTTAAAGCCCACAGCAATGGGACAAATACTGGTGTCTTCAGCAGAAATAGACCTTTCCAACGAGCCTATGCACAGCTTTCTAGACCAAGTAACAACTGAGATAACAACTGAAATGTACAGCTTCAGAAAATCCGACGTTACTTTTAATGGTAACTTAAAGCAGAGCAACATTTCAAAAATGCATAACTTGGTGAGTTTAAAGCCCACAGCAATGGGACAAATACTGGTGTCTTCAGCAGAAATAGACCTTTCCAACGAGCCTATGCACAGCTTTCTAGACCAAGTAACAACTGAGATAACAACTGAAATGTACAGCTTCAGAAAACCCGACGTTACTTTTAATTTACAGCAGAGCAACATTTCAAAAATGCATAACTTGGTGAGTTTAAAGCCCACAGCAATGGGACAAATACTGGTGTCTTCAGCAGAAATAGACCTTTCCAACGAGCCTATGCACAGCTTTCTAGACCAAGTAACAACTGAGATAACAACTGAAATGTACAGCTTCAGTAAACCCGACGTTACTTTTAATTTACAGCAGAGCAACATTTCAAAAATGCATAACTTTGTGAGTTTAAAGCCCACAGCAATGGGACAAATACTGGTGTATTCAGCATAACTGGACCTGTCCAACGAGCCTATGCACAGCTTTCTAGACCAAGTAACAACTGAGATAACAACTGAAATGTACAGCTACAGAAAATCCGACGTTACTTTTAATGGTAACTTAAAGTAAGAGACACATTTCAACACCGCATAACTTGGTGAATTTAAAGCCCACATCAATGGTCATCATTTAACACAAGTCACCTGCTGAACAATGACTCATCATTTAACACAAGTCATCTGTCAAACTTTGACTCATCATTTAACACAAGTCGCCTGCTGAACAATCACTCATCATTTAACACAAGTCACCTGCCAAACAATGACTCATCATTAAACACGAGTCACCTGCCGAACAGTGACTCATCATTTAACACAAGTCACCTGCCAAACAATTACTCATCATTTAACACAAGTCACCTGCCAAAAAATGACTTATCATTTAACACGAGTCACCTCCTAAAGAATGACTCATCAGTTATTATGAGTCACCTGCGGAACAGTGACTCATCATTTAACACGAGTCACCTGCCGAACAGTGACTCATCATTTAACACAAGTCACCTGCTGAACAATGACTCATCATTT
This sequence comes from Valencia hispanica, assembly GCA_963556495.2. Classification (NCBI taxonomy): domain Eukaryota; kingdom Metazoa; phylum Chordata; class Actinopteri; order Cyprinodontiformes; family Valenciidae; genus Valencia; species Valencia hispanica. Next base: position 59,567,466 of record OY747705.1, on the reverse strand, counting down.
AACACAAGTCATCTGCCAAACATTGACTCATCATTTAACACAAGTCGCCTGCCGAACAATGACTCATCATTTAACACAAGTCGCCTGCCGAACAATGACTCATCATTTAACACAAGTCATCTCCCAAACAGTGATTCATCATTTAACGAGTCACATGCCAAACAGTGACTCATCATTTAACCAGTCACTTGCCAAACAGAGACTCATCATTTAACACAAGTCACCTGCCAAACATTGAATCATCATTTAACACGAGTCACCTGCTTAACAATGACTCATCATTTAACGAGTCACCTGCCAAACAGTGACTCATCATTTAACACAAGTCACCTGCCAAACATTGAATCATCATTTAACACGAGTCACCTGCCAAACAGTGACTCATCATTTAACACAAGTCACCTGCCAAACAGTGACTCATCATTTAACAAGTCACCTGCCAAACAGTGACTCATTTTAACACGAGTCACCTGCCAAACAATGACTCATCATTTAACACAAGTCACCTGCCAAACATTGAATCATCATCTAACACGAGTTTCCTGCTGAACAATGACTCATCATTTAACGAGTCACCTGCCAAACAGTGACTCATCATTTAAAACAAGTCACCTTCCAAACATTGACTCATCATTTAACACCAGTCACCTGCTGAACAATGTCTCCTCATTTAACACGAGTCACCTTCCAAACAATGACTCATCATTAAACACGAGTCACCTGCCGAACAGTGACTCATCATTTAACACAAGTCACCTGCCAAACAATGACTCATCATTTAACACGAGTCACCTGCCAAACAATGACTCATCATTAAACACGAGTCACCTGCCGAACAGTGACTCATCATTTAACACAAGTCACCTGCCAAACAATGACTCATCATTTAACACAAGTCACCTGCCAAACAATGACTTATCATTTAACACGAGTCACCTCCTAAAGAATGACTCATCATGTTACATGAGTCACCTGCGGAACAGTGACTCATCATTTAACACAAGTCACCTGCTGAACAATGACTCATCATTTAACACAAGTCATCTCCCAAACATTGACTCATCATTTAACACAAGTCATCTCCCAAACAGTGATTCATCATTTAACTAGTCATTTGCCAAACAGTGACTCATCATTTAACACAAGTCATCTGCTGAACAGTGACTCATCATTTAACACAAGTCACCTGCCAAACAGTGCCTCATCATTTAACACAAGTCACCTGCCAAACATTATATCATCATTTAACACTAGTCACCTGCTAAACAATGACTCATCATTTAACATGAGTCACCTGCCAAACAATGACTTATCATTTAACACGAGTCACCTGCCGAACAGTGACTCATAATTTAACACAAGTCACCTGCCAAACATTATATCATCATTTAACAACATCATTTAGCAAGGAGGCATACAGGAAGAAGCTGGAGAACAAACTACAGAGGAACAATATCAGAGATGTCTGGTCAGGAATGAGAAAGATCACAGGCTTTAAGGACAGGAAGGATTGGATAGATGGAAGTCTGGACAGAGCCAATGAACTGAACACATTCTTCAACAGGTTCAGTTCAGGAACTAGCTCAGGATCCTCCTCTCCTGTTCCCAGCCAAACAGACATCCCACTCTCCTCTGATCAACAGCTTTCCTGTTACACCTCGGATGTTTTATCCTTCACCTCAGCCATGGACTCTTCTAATTCCACAAGTTTGACTTCAACCAAGTCAGGAAATGCTGCTACCCCCTTTGCCTCCCCCTCCCACTTGTCTGTCTCCAAAAGTCAGGTGAAGAGGCAGCTGGAGAAACTGAACCGGAACAAGGCTGCAGGTCCAGATGGTGTCAGCCCCAGAGTCCTGAAGGCCTGTGCAGAGCAGCTCTGTGGGATTCTGCAGCACCTCTTCAACCTTAGCTTAACTCAGGAGAAGGTTCCAGTGTTGTGGAAGACATCCTGCCTTGTTCCAGTACCCAAAAGAACTCACCCATCAGTCATCAATGACTATAGACCCGTTGCCCTGACATCCCACGTCATGAAGGTCCTGGAGAGACTCCTGTTGGCACCCCTGAGTAAGCAAACAAGAACGTATCAGGACCCACTGCAGTTTGCTTATCGCTGTGGAGTTGGAGTTGAAGATGCCATCATCCACCTACTTCAACCAACCCACTGTCATCTGGACAAAGCAGGCAGCACTGTGAGGATCATGTTCTTTGATTTCTCTAGTGCATTTAACACAATTCAGCCTGATTTGCTTTGTCCGAAACTCCTGAAGACACAGGTGGAGCCCTCAACAATCGCCTGGATCAATGACTACCTGACCAACAGACCACAATTTGTGAGACTGAAGAATTGTGTGTCAAACCAGGTGGTCAGCAGCACAGGAGCACCACAGGGGACCGTACTCTCACCATTCCTTTTTACTCTGTACACCTCAGACTTCCAGTACAAATCAGAGACCTGTCATCTGCAGAAATACTCAGATGACTCTGCAATTGTCGGGTGTATCAGAGATGGACAAGATGCTGAATACAGAGAGCTGGTGGACCGCTTTGTGACATGGTGTGGAAACAATCGTCTCACCTTGAATGTGAACAAAACAAAGGAGATGATTGTAGATTTCAGAAGAAACAGGGATAAGTCAAACACTGTTTCCATCATGGGAGAAGAAGTGGAGGTGGTTGAGGAGTATAAATACCTCGGAGTTCACCTTGACAACAGACTGGACTGGAGGCGCAACAGTGAAACAGTCTACAAGAAGGGACAGAGCAGACTGTACTTCTTGAGGAAGCTTAGGTCCTTCAAGGTTTGCAGCAAGATGCTGCAGATCTTCTACAAGTCTGTTGTGGAGAGTGTAATCTCTTCAGCAGTCATCTGTTGGGGTAGCAGCATCAGAGCCAGGGACTTAAAAAGGCTAAACAACCTGATAAAGAAGGCTGGTTCTGTTCTTGGGACAACTGTGGAAAATCTGGAGATGATAATGCAAAGAAGGATTCTTCATAAAATCAAAAAAATTATGGACAACCCTGAGCATCCTCTTCATGAGACAGTCACACAACAACAGAGCATCTTCAGTCGGAGGCTTCTTCAGTTTCGCTGCAATACAGACCGCTACAGGAAATCCTTCCTGCCCACAGCCATCATTATCTACAACAATTCCTTAAAGAATTGATTATATGAGCTATACCAACACTTAATTTCCCTCTGGGATCAATAAAGTATTTTTGAATTTGAATTGAATTTGAACACTAGTCACCTGCTAAACAATGACTCATCATTTAACATGAGTCACCTGCTGAACAGTGACTCATCATTTAACACAAGTCACCTGCTGAACAATGACTCATCATTTAACACATGTCATCTCCCAAACATTGACTTAAACTAATCACAATTATTTTAAGACTAACTTAGCTTTATTCCCAACACTGTTCAACACAAGCCTTGGTCTTTGAGCAAACATATTCATTCTGAACTGTGACATCATTATCAATTTATTGTTTGTTTCTATTTCTGTGCATTTTTATCACTTTTACTGTTTTAGTTCGGAGTGTGAGTTTTATTATCGTTATTCTTTTCTTAGTAGTTTAGTTGTGTTTTACTAGTTTGGTGAGTTTGTTGATTAAAGTATGTTAACTGAAAGTGAATTCTTGTTGTAATAAACTCTTGTATTTTGGATAAGTGTTGTTGTTATTTCACCTACATGTGTAGTAACTTGCTGTTCAGGTACGCCAAGAACTTATTCCTTCATATATTGTTTAATTATCTCAGCCTTATCAAGGCAAGGCAAGGCAAGGCAATTTTATTGTATAGCACACTTTCAACAGCAGGGTAATTCAAGGTGCTTTACATAATTTGGTGATTTAAAAAAAACACATAAAAGAAACACACATTACACATGATACACAATAAAGCAAGAGAAAAATAAAAAAAAGCAAGAGAGCATGAACACATTTCATACATATGACATCAAGCATTTACTCAAAGGCAATTCTAAACAGATGGTTTTTAGTCTCGATTTAAAGCAGTTCAGGGTTTCAGCAGCTCTGCACTCGTCAGGAAGTCTGTTCCAGATAAGGGGAGCTTTCTAATCCTAGAAATGTTCTTCAGGTGATAGAAGGCTGACCTTGTTATTGAACTTTGTGTGACCCTGGAGGTTCAGGTCTGAGTCCATTACTACACCTAGATTTCAGGCCTGATCAGTAGTTTCTAGCTGGATTAACTGAAGCTGTGTGCTGACTCTTGATCGTTCCTCCTTGGGTCCAAAAATAATCACTTCAGTTTTGTTTCTCTTCAGCTGGAGAAAGTTATGGCACATCCATCCATTTATTTGGTCAATGCATTGATTTATGGTTTGAATGGGTTCAGAGTCACCTGGTGACATTGTAATGTAGAGCTGAGTGTCATCTGCGTAGTTATGGTAGCTAATGTTATTGGTTGCTATAATCTTGCCTAGTGGGAGCATGTAGATATTAAATAAGAGGGGCCCCAGGATGGAGCCCTGGGGCACCCCACATGTGATTTCTGTTCGTTCTGATGAAAAGTTTCCTATTGAAACATAGAAGTCCCTGTTCTTTAGGTAAGACTCGAACCAGCCAAGTCTTGTACCAGAGAGTCCGACCCAGCTCTCCAGTCGTTCCAATAAAATATCATGATCAACAGTGTCAAATGCTGCAGTGAGGTCCAACAGAACCAGCACTGTGGTTCTTCCACAGTCTGTATTTATGCGGATGTCATTAAATACTTTGACGAGGACAGTCTCGGTGCTGTGGTGAGCGCGGAAACCAGACTGAAAAGCATCAAAACGGTTTGTCATTGTTATGAAGCCATTTAACTGCTGAAACACGGCTTTTTCAATAATCTTACTGATGAATGGAAGATTAGAGATTGGCCTGTAGTTCTGCATTAACGTGTTGTCCAGATTTTTCTTCTTTAGCAGTGGTTTAATAACTGCTGTTTTTTATCAGGTAGGTAATCATAAACATAAACTGAGACTTAACAATTTGGCTATTGATATACCTGGAATCCAGGTAAGGCAAGGCAATTTTATTTGTATAGCACACTTTCAACAGCAGGGTAATTCAAGGTGCTTTACATGATTTGGTGATTTAAAAGAAACACATAAAAGAAACACACATTACACATGATACACAATAAAGCAAGAGAAAAAAAAAGGTGGTGCCCTAAACGTGGTAATTTTTACATAAAATTATTAATCTGATTAATAATTACCCTAAGCAATTATTCATAATTATTCATAGCCAAAACCTACCTATCTGTGGCACAACAGTGCTAAACTGAACCCCCCTCATCCGCTCGCTGTATCCCCCACACACACACAGCCGCACACACACGCCCCCTTCCCTTGACGTTAACATTGTTCTATATTTTTGCATGCGTTAGAATAGATGGAAATGATGAATGAAATGTAATCTGTAAGGTGGACCTATTTCATTAATAAATTCCGAGAAGTTTCCTGTGCTATTTCAGTGCGTGCTGTAAAGTTTGTTTTAACCCCGTGGACGAACTCTACGCCTTTTCAGAGAGACTGACGGTCTGGTTTAATTAAAAAGATCTCATTTATGAGATTGGTGCCCCGAAATCTTTAATAAACAGGTTAAACTCGAACGTCATCAATAATTACAGTCAACAAAAATATAAACGCAACACCTTTGTTTCTGCTCCCATTTTTCATGAGATGGACTTAAAGATCTAAAATTCATTCCAGATACACAATATTACCATTTCTCTCAAACATTGTTCACAAATCAGTCTAAATGTGTGATAGTGAGCACTTCTGCTTTGCTGAGATAATCCATCCCACCTCACAGGTGTGCCACATCAAGATGCTGATCTGACATCATGATTAGTGCACAGTTGTACCTTATACTGCCCACAATAAAAGGCCCCCCTGGAATCTGCAGTTTTTTGCTTTATTGAGGGTCTGGGGACTCAGAACCAGTCAGTATCTGGTGTGACCACCATTTGCCTCATGCAGTGCAACACATCTTCTTCGCATAGAGTTTATCAGATTGTCAATTGTGGCCTGTGGAATGTTGGTCCACTCCTCTTCAGTGGCTGTGCGAAGTTGTTGGATATTAGTGGGAACTGGTACACGCTGTCGTATACGCCGGTCAAGCACATCCCAAACATGCTCAATGGGTGACATGTCCGGTGAGTATGCTGGCCATGCAAGTACTGGGACATTTTCAGCTTCCAAGAATTGTGTACAGATCCTTGCAACATGGGGCCGTGCATTATCTTGCTGAAACATGAGGTGATGTTCATGGATGTATGGCACAACAATGGGCCTCAGGATCTCATCACGGTATCTCTGTGCATTCAAAATGCCATCAATAAAATGCACCTGTGTTCTTCGTCCATAACAGATGCCTGCCCATACCATAACCCCACCACCACCATGGGCCACTCGATCCACAACATTGACATCAGCAAAGCGCTCACCCACACGACGCCACACATGCTGTCTGCCATCTGCCCTGAACAATGTAAACCGAGATTCATCCGTGAAGAGAACACCTCTCCAACGTGCCAGACGCCAACGAATGTGAGCATTTGCCCACTCAAGTCTGTTACGGCGACGAGCTGGAGTCAGGTCAAGACCCCGATGAGGACGACGAGCATGCATTGAGGTTCCCTGAGACGGTTTCTGACAGTTTGTGCAGAACTTGTTTGGTTATGCAAACCAATTGTTTCAGCAGCTGTCTGAGTGGCTGGTCTCAGACGATCTTGGAGGTGAACCTGCTGGATGTGGAGGTCCTGGGCTGGTGTGGTTACACGTGGTCTGCGGTTGTGAGGCCGGTTGGATGTACTGCCATATTCTCTGAAACGCCTTTGGAGACGGCTTATGGTGGAGAAATGAACATTCAATGCACGAGCAACAGATCTGGTTGACATTCCTGCTGTCAGCATGCCAATTGCACGCTCCCTCAATGCTTGTGGCATCTGTGGCATTTTGCTGTGAGACAAAACTGCACATTCCAGGGTGGCCTTTTATTGTGGGCAGTATAAGGTACACCTGTGCACTAATCATGATGTCAGATCAGCATCTTGATGTGGCACACCTGTGAGGTGGGATGGATTATCTCAGCAAAGCAGAAGTGCTCACTATCACACATTTAGACTGATTTGTGAACAATGTTTGAGAGAAATGGTAATATTTTGTATCTGGAATGAATTTTAGATATTTAAGTCCATCTCATGAAAAATGGGAGCAGAAACAAAGGTGTTGCGTTTATATTTTTGTTGAGTGTATATTTGAGACTCAAAATTACATTTGAACACTTATTGAAAATATGTTTTTCGATTTGAAGTGATTTTTTTTTTTATGAACGGAAAAATGAGAAGCTCCATGCTCCAGCGTGAATGACGAGCTTTTCCAAAGCAGGATGTTGGTCCAAGATTTTAGGGATTTTTTCTGATATTTCTCTCACTGTATTTTTGTAGCAGCTATAAACTCTGGTGTTCTTGCTACAAAAACCCTCAGTTCCATTAATTGATCCATCTTGTATGATAACAGTCTTTGCTGGGGGGGCTCTTACTTTGTTATGTGTCCGTTTGATGCGGCTGGGTTTCTCCTGGTGGCTTTGACTGGTCCCGGCTGCGTCATCTTTCAGGGAACTCAGGGCTGTGAATCTGTTTTTCAGCGGGATTCCAGGTGGAGAATTATATCTTGTTTTTGGCTGATATCTCTTTTGTTTACTTTTAGCAGATGCGGCAGTTCTGGGTTCAGAGGTTTCTCTGTGCCAGACTTTCTTTTGTTTTTTCTTCCTCGGAGAACAGGCTGGGGTTGATGATTCAGTCCGTTTTAATGCTGGCCAGTCTTCATTATAGTGCGGAGTTCTACCGGTCAGACGCCTGTAGGGAGTCTCTGTGACACGGTTAGACCGATGTAACACCGGGCTGACAGGCTGTTCCCTGTTTGTATTCAACGGTAAAGTTGTGTCATTTTGTCCAGAATCAGCGTGGAGATCAAAATTCATTTCCAGACGACATAGCTTCGTTTCAATGCCCTCAATTCTCTGGAGCAGTTTTTCAAAATCCTCAGCTGAGCAAAAAGCCATGTTGATAAGTCCATAAAAAAGTAATCCAAGAAGAGATCCGGTCTAATACAGAAACTCCAGGGGCTGGGTAGATAAAGTAACTAAGAAAAAGTTAAGAAAAGAAAATAAGAAAAGAAAAGCAAACAGAAAATAAAATAAAGTGAACGGATCTGGAGAGAGACAGAGAGCAGCTGCTCCTCCTTCAGCAGTCGCAGCAATCGAGGGCCTTGCTAAGAATGCTGGTGTAAACACTAATCTGGGAGGTCTGGGTGACTGGTTGGATTCTATATTGGGTGAGTGGAAAACACTAGCTATTTCTGTGTTTGGGACTTGTATTACTGCATTCGCAGTTTTCTCTGTGTGTGGTTGTTGTGTCATTCCATGCATTAGAGGTCTGGCGATCAGAGTGTTTGACAGAGTTTTTACACATCAGATGTTAGCAAAATCTCTGGCTGAGTCGACAGATGCGAACGAACCTGGTGCAGACGCCGAAAGACGAGATGAAGGGGATGGAGAAGATGGATGTGGCGTGGACACGCTTGACGACCTCGAGTTATATGAGTAATTGGACTGCAGGTGTATGACAATTACTTTTAAATCCCTTTGTGAATTAGGTTTTCTGATGGGTTTTTTTGTAACTACTCACTTGTGTTCCTCCATGTGAGTCTGGCAGTTCCATGAAATCTTAGCAGGGTCTCATCCCAGGTAAAGCAGAGAGAAAAAAGGGGTTGATTTTCATATTTCAATTATATTTTTATTATTTCATTATTATTCAATTTCATTTATTTTTTCTTCTTTAGACAGTTCATTTGTGATTTCAGTTATGTTTCCTTTTTATTTAATTTTTTATTCAATTCCAGTTCATTGTTATTATTCAATATTATTTCCTTTTTCATTTATTTCATTGTTTTGTTTATTCATATTAAGGGGGGGAGATTATAAATTTGTTTGATTCTTGTATGATTTCCCATAGCATAATTTATGAGCAGTGAGGTATGCCTAAATCAGTACTAAAGTTGAAGTAAATGTTTACATTTCTATTTCTTGTGGTTTTGTTATGAAGGAGTCTATTGTCACTGAAAAGATTCTAACAATTAGACGTTCAATCTGTACCTCAATATCGAACCCACAACCAGTGCCATCCCCAATCAACAACAATGTAGAGAAAATGTCTGAATTCCACGAATTAAACCAGAACAGCCTTGAAAAAATCATTATCCAATTAAGCTCCTCCTCCTGCTGTCTTGATATCCTACCCACAGCTTTTCTAAAGAAGGTTCTTCCTGTTATTGGATCTGATCTTGTTCAAATAGTGAACTCATCACTGCTATCAGGTGTCTTCCCTCAGGCTTTAAAAACAGCAGTTATTAAACCACTGCTAAAGAAGAAAAATCTGAACACGTTAATGCAGAACTACAGGCCAATCTCTAATCTCCCATTCATCAGTAAGATTATTGAAAAAGCTGTTTCAGCAGTTAAATGGCTTCATAACAATGACCAACCGTTTTGATGCTTTTCAGACTGGTTTCCGCGCTCACCACAGCACCAAGACTGTCCTCGTCAAAGTATTTAATGACATCCGCATAAATACAGACTGTGGAAGAACCACAGTGCTGGTTCTGTTGGACCTCAGTGCAGCATTTGACACTGTTGATCATGATATTTTATTGGAACGACTGGAGAGCTGGGTTGGACTCTCTGGTACAGTACTTGGCTGGTTCGAGTCTTACCTAAAGAACAGGGACTTCTATGTTTCAATAGGAAACTTTTCATCAGAACGAACAGAAATCACATGTGGGGTGCCCCAGGGCTCCATCCTGGGGCCCCTCTTATTTAATATCTACATGCTCCCACTAGGCAAGATTATAGCAACCAATAACATTGGCTACCATAACTACGTGGATGACACTCAGCTCTACATTACAATGTCACCAGGTGACTCTGAACCCATTCAAACCATAAATCAATGCATTGACCAAATAAATGGATGGATGTGCCATAACTTTCTCCAGCTGAATAGAAACAAAACTGAAGTGATTATTTTTGGACCCAAGGAGGAACGATCAAGAGTCAGCACACAGCTTCAATTAATACAGCTAGAAACTACTGATCAGGTTCGTAACCTAGGTGTAGTAATGGACTCAGACCTGAACCTCCAGGGTCACATAAAGGTCAATAACAAGGTCAGCGTTCTATCACCTGAAGAACATCTCTGGGCTTAAAGGACTGATTTTGCAACACGACCTGGAAAAACTCATCCATGCGTTTATCTTTAGTTGGATTGATTACTGCAACAGCATCTTCACAGGTCTGCCTAAAAAGTCAATCAGACAGCTGCAGCTGATCCAGAACGCTGCTGCTCGTGTTCCTCACTAGAACCAGGAAAGTAGAGCAAATCACCCCAGTTCTAAAGTCCTTACACTGGCTCCCTGTAGCTCAGAGAATAGATTTTAAAATACTTTACTAGTTTATAAATCATTACATGGCTTAGCATCAAAATATGTTGAAGACCTGTTGTCACGGTACCAACCACCAAGACCACTCAGGTCCTCCAACTCTAGCCTACTAAACATCCCTAGACTCAGAACTAAACATGGAGAAGCAGCTTTCAGTTTCTATGCTCCCCTTATCTGGAACAAACTTCCTGACGAGTGTAGAGCTGCTGAAACTCTGAACTGCTTTAAATCGAGACTAAAAACCATCTGTTTAGAATTGCCTTTGAGTAAATGCTTGATGTTATATGTATGAAATGTGTTCATGCTCTCTTGCTTTTTTTATTTTTCTCTTGCTTTATTGTGTATCATGTGTAATGTGTGTTTCTTTTATCTGTTTCTTTTAAATCACCAAATCATGTAAAGCACCTTGAATTACCCTGCTGTTGAAAGTGTGCTATACAAATAAAATTGCCTTGCCTATTGTTATTGTTGATTACTACTGATCTGTTTTGTGTAACCTCTTTAAAAGGGTCACTTTGGCGCTGGGCAATGAGTGACTGACAATCTTTGATTTCGGCGTTCACACTGTGGATGCAAGTCTCGTTTCGAGGGAAGAGTACACGTTTTCAATTTGTGCTCAGATTTATTTTACTCATTCATTGTGTACTTGACTGATTCTGCCTAAAAAAAAAAAAATTCTTCTCTGTTTTGCAGTTATTTTTTAGACATCCTGACTGATGATAAAGCGATGCAGAAGGGCCACCTTGGGGGCAAAGGAGTCGCCACATTCTTTTTCACCCAAAAAGTCGTGAGACTACAAACACGAACATAGGTTGGAGGTTGCTCATCTTACGCCCCTGGGTTTTTTGAATGTGGTTATGCATCGGGTCCAATAACTGTCATCAGGAGGGATGTATAGAACTCATCATTTTGTTCAGAAGTAAATTTACTGTGACATGTAATGCATGAAATCATTTGGTATTGTTTTTTTTTCTTATACGGCCTGCCTTCTCATTAGTGGTAGTTTCAAGTGAGCCATTCTTAATTATTTGTTTTTTGTTGTGTTTTGGGTCATCACAGATGATAAAAAGGAAGGACTTTCATGGAAAATTAATTATTAAGAATGATCTGTTCTGTGTATGTCATGTACTGATAGTTACTGTGTGCCAGCTCCTTGTGATATGGTGACCAATCTGATTATTTGACACTGTATGAATTTGGGTCAGGACAAGTTCTTCTGATTTAAGCTCTTACATCCTGGGTTGGCATAGCAACTCTCTTTTACATCTAAGGATGTCCTGACATACATTGATTGCGGTTCCACTATCAAGGCGCTGAAGCCTGCGAGTCTAATGTTCTCATACTGAAGAAATGTTTTCTGATGTCATGTTGATAGGAGTCAGGATTACTGAACCTATATAAATCTGTTTTGTTTTTTGGAAGGTGGTCAGTATTGCACATTCCTTGTTTAAGCTGTACCTCCTTGCTTGATCAACCAAGTTTGTATTAAAACCTCCAAATATCTGAAGGAATCTCTCTCATCTCTTATTTAAGAACTTCGACCACAGTCTTTTTTGTTTTTAATGGAATTATTTTGACACAAAAATCCCACAGTGGGCTGGTGATTCCCCATTGGTCAGAGATGTGTGATTGACAGGTGTTTCCACCAACGGCATCTTTGTGACAAACAAGTCATAGTAGCAGGGAGTCAGGGAGCCGTGGTGGAGTTGTTGATCAGGAGATAAAATAGTCTTAAAATGATTGGTGTCATATTATTAGCCTACTCTGTTTGATATTTTGATTAAACGTTAAACTTGCTAACTTAGTTCATGTTGACTAATTTGTGTAATGGTGTTAGATTGACACATTGACAACATCCTTAATCATACCTCTACTGCACTTCAGAAAACCCCCTTAAACGCTCTTTGTGAGGAGTTTGCAGACCACTTCAGAGGGAAGGTAGACACCGTCAGATGTAAGATTTTATCTTCTCAGAGTAACATGGTTCTAGACAAATCTGAGTGTGTTTCTACCAGAGGAAACACTGGACAGTTTTGTCCTGGTAGAAGCTGGGACCCTTGATAAAGTTTTCTCCTCAGTGAGGCCCACCACATGTGTTTTGGACCCGATTCCCACCAGGTTTTTTAAGCAATTTAATGAATTTTTTAAAGACGAGATTTTAACCATGGTGAATTGCTCCCTTCAGACGGAGGTCTTTCCTGCCACCGTTAAAGGGGCGGTAGTGAGGCCTCTGCTGCAGAAGAGCAATTTAGATTTTAATGATTTAAACAACTTCCGACCGGTATCTAACTTACCATTTTTAAGTAAAGTTTTAGAAAAACATTTTTTAATTCAAATTAATGATTTTATTAATGAGCACAATGTCCTGGAGAAATTTCAGTCTGGTTTCAGGGTGAACCACAACACAGAGACGGCTCTTCTAAAGATTTAAATGATTTTAGATTAAACTACGATGCCCAGAAGGTGACAGTGTTGGTTCTACTGGATCTAAGCGCTGCCTTTGATACAGTAGACCACACTATTCTTTTAACTTGTTTAAAACAAATCGGCCTCTCTGGTGCTGTTCACAAATGGTTTACATCCTATCTCACAGACAGGACTTTTATGGTAAGTTTAGATACCTGCTCCTCTAGGGTCCATAGGATTACATGTGGTGTGCCCCAGGGTTCAATTTTAGGCCCAGTGCTTTTTAACCTTTATATGCTCCCTCTTGGCAGCGTCATCAGAAGACATGGAGTTAACTTTTACAGTTATGCTGATGATACACAGTTATACATCTCCATGTCTCCCGATGACACACGGCCAATGGATGCACTTTTTAACTGCATTTTAGACATTAAATCCTGGATGGCAGAAAACTTTCTCCAGCTCAACCAGGACAAGACTGAAGTTTTAGTCATCGGTCCTGAGGCTCAGAGAGAGAAACTTTTACCAAAACTACAATCACTGTCTTTTAATCCTTCTTTACAAGTGAAGAACCTGGGCGTGATTTTTGACTCTGAGCTGACTTTTATTCCTCACATAACAAAATATTACAAAAATAGGTTTTTATCAACTAAAGAACATCGCCAGAGTCCGCCCCATTCTCTCTCGGGCCAATACGGAGACACTGATGCTTTTATTACCAGTAGGATTGATTACTGTAATGCCCTGCTTTCTGGTCTTCCCAAAAAGAGTACATCAAGTTTACAGCTTTTACAAAATTCAGCAGCACGTGTCCTGATGAGGACCAGGAGGCGGGAGCACATTACACCTGTCTTAGAATCACTGCATTGGCTCCCCGTATGTTTTAGGATCGATTTTAAGATTCTATTAATAATTTTTAAGTGACTTAATGGTCTTGGGCCTTCTTATCTTTCGGAACTGCTTTTACCGTATGAACCTTGGCGGTCTCTGCACTCCTCTGGCAGCCGTCTCCTTGTCATCCCTAAAGTCAGGACACACAGTCATGGTGAGGCGTCTTTCCATTATTATGAATGAATTGATTATTTCTCATAAGTACAGAGGCTTGCTATGTTATAATAAGTAACATTATTAGTGGTCAAACAACAGTCCACAGGCCTGCAGCGCTGCCTGTTTAGCAGCAACAGGTCATGCAGAGCCTCCATCTTCTCACACAGCCCACAGGATTACAGCTAATTAACTACCCTACTCTCTCTCTCTCTGGTCTCCCCACCATCACACATATGCTCAGACACAGCAGCTTTTATTTTATGTTGAGAGTGGGATACACAGTTTAACAATGTCAATTTGTCCCTCCTTGTCAGTTTCCTGCTTACTTCATCAGTTACTTTATACATTACATTCCACATACATAACTGCATTTCTGTCAACTTAGCTAACAAGTTACTTAGCTTAGTTAACAATATTTCAATTAGCAATTAGTCTAAAAAGTGAAATATAATACAGAAAACACTCGATATGTCAACAAAACATAAACAGAACATTTTCCCAAACACATAACGCTTATTCAAAAACCTTGAAAGCATAAAGACTCATTCAAAGTACATGGAATAGGGAGATGTAAATAACTATATGTTCTCGCCTCCTCAGCAAGAGCTGACCGATGAATCTAACACACCCAGAGAGGCGGGACTTAAGGCAGAACAGCCAATCATCAGCCTGCGGTCACACTCAAAGCCAGTGTCATGTTAAGTCCCTTTTAAACAGGCCATGAAAAACGGTAATTTTCCGGACTTCGTCTGTTTTGCTTTTGTGTCTGAAAGCAATCTTCCGGACTTTGTCCTGATACCCTTTACCGGTAATTTTACGGCTGAAGACCTAGTAACAAGAGCGGACTTTTCACGGTATGGTGTTTGCATTCAGACAGTCAGGTAATGATGTTCCGCGAAAGCTGGAGGGGTGTGGGGCGGTGGGGAAAAGGGGAGAGGGGCAGGGAACGCCATGAGCGCACACATTGATGACGTATAAATGTCACTATTTTCCTTTCAGCTTCTTCATCGATGTCTTTTAAGCGTTTCCATGTGCGCAAAATTGCACACATCACAAAGACGAGCGCTGCGAGTAGATCTGCTGTTTCGTCTACCATCTTTGCAATAATGCATTTGTTTGGGGAAATGACACATACGCCCACCGCACCAAGTTTACATAATATTCACATAGAACCCCCCAGCCATTCATCAGGATCCTCCAGTACATTTCTTGCTGTGTGAAAGCAGCCGAAAGGCAATATTCTGGAAAAGACTGGCATGTTTGAAAACAACTCCGGTTAAAGACCAGATGGAATTGTCCGCAAATATTCGATAACTTCTGTCTGAAAACGGCTTTAGAGAGAGAACAGGGAGAAACGGAGGAGCGACTGCTGTAGGGCGTTTGTCCTAAACTACAAAGAAACTGTGGATGTTGAATCGTCTCACCAAGACATCCCTCACGGGTGGGACGGCTTGAGTTTGCAACCCTTGGCGGCAGAAATAGGATGGTTTCCTGGAGCATTAAAGAGGCCATCCCAGTTCATGTCAGTCTCAAGGATAACATTTTAATCTAGCTTCTGCTGATCAGTTTACAGCTCACAACAACTTCATTCGATGTAATGTTAACATATGGCTTTTGTTTATGTCTAGTGTCACCAAAATATGTTACATACGGCCGCTAACTTATAATAGATTCCATTGTTCGATGCGCTAACTAGCTGTGTCAGGCGTTATTAATCAGTAACCAGCCTAACGTCTCACACACACATGAAAATCTGGCAGATCAATAAAGCGATGCTTATTGTCGTTACTAGCTTAAAGTATTGTGCCAAAAATGATCTTTCTGGTAAGTTCAGCTGATACACAAAAGCCAATTAGTTTAATGAAAATCCTTGGAAAAGACAAGATGGTTTGTTTATTATTCATTTATTCAGATTTCTGATATCATATGGTATTGTCCTGTCAACCAATTACAGGTCTGGCCTTTTTCTGTATTTTTCTATTTTATTGCAATGCTGATTGATAATGTACTCTGGTCCTGGCTTGTCCTAAGTTCATGTCTCTAGGTGTTCTGGGGTCTCATATATAAACGTTGCGTACGCACAAAACGGGGCCTGAAACTGGCGTACGGCACTTTCAAAGCAAAAGTTGTGATTTATAAAAAACAGACTTGACGGGAAAATGTGCGCACCTGTACGCCAACTCTGACCCGTGCGTACGGACATTTTGGAGACGGGGGGAATCGACGACGCAGTTGGTGAGGTGGTGAACTGCAGCCAGACTGCATATTACTCCTCTCTCACAAATCATTTCACCTCACACCAAACATTAATTATAGATTCATGTTATTATAAACATCCAAACCAGCAATGATATCTATATTGTAGCTTTGCAGTGAGCTATAGCTCTTCTAAAAACATTTTTCAATATTAAAATGAATACATAAAATGTATCTCAAAACCTTAAACTCAGATAAAAGGGCCGGGACTGTATGCCAATTAATAAATGGAATCATCTGTACCATATATCATTGATTGGCACGTTCATTGTGCCAAGGAAGGAAGCAATCAGTCTTATTGCTGCCAATAGAAATACCCCAACTACTTTCAAGCGTAATATTTGAGATGGATGCACTGGCGTTGCTGGAAGATTTAGCAAATGGAAGGATTAGGAGAGAACGCGTGTTCAGGCATCATGCGGACCTCCTTGCCCATGATGATGACTGGCTAATAAGCAGATTCTGATTCCCTAGAGCTGTGCTCTTGGATCTCTGTGCTGAATTGGGCCCGGTTTTGGAGAGACCGTCCAGGCGGAACCGTACCATTCCGGTCCAGCTGCAGGTGCTCACCACTCTGGGGTTTCTTGCAACTGGTTGTTACCAGCGGGAATTAGCCGACAGGTATGTGTCTGAGTGGCATGATTCTTACCATTCTGCCCAAAGTCCCTTTTTGGAAATAATGCCTTCAAATATGTTATATTTATTTACTAGGTCTTGGATATCACAGCCGTCCCTGAGCGCAATAATGCCTGCAGTCTTGGATGGGATCATTAAAATGAGCAGACGGTACATCACGCTTCCATATACTGTGGGGGAAATTAAGATGCAATTTGCAGCAATGTCCGGTTTCCCAAAAAATTGACTGCACCCATTTTGCTAGAAGGGCCCCGTCCGAGGATGAATTTGTTTTCGTCAATCGGAAACATGTACACAGTATTAATGTGCAAATCATATGTGATTCACACATGATGATCACTAATATGGTGGCACGATGGCCTGGGTCAACACACGACTCCTTTATCTTGACACACAGCAGTGTAGGGAACAGACTGCAGGCAGGCGCTGTGCGTGATGGCTGGCTGCTCGGTAAGTCCTCACCGTCATTAGAAATGCTGCTTGTTGACGCCTGAATTAAACGTGTTATCACTTGCAGGTGATAGTGGCTACCCTCTCAGGAGCTTCTGACCCCGTTCCCAGAGACAGCAGAGGAAATGTGCTACAACTCCTGTCACACGCGTGCGCGCTCAGTCGTGGAGCGTGCCATAGGCCTGTTAAAATGTAGGTGGAGGTCATTGGATGCCTCGGGTGGCAGACTGTTATACCACCCTACAAAGGTCTGCAAGATCGTGAGGGCATGTGGAAGTCTTCATAACATGGCGCTGAGAATTGGGATTCCCCTCCCTCCTGGCCTACCCCCTCCCCAGCATGAGAACCCCGACCCACAGCCGCCTCCTCCTCGACAGGAAGCCTTCACCCAGGGAGCAAAGATCCGCCAGGATGTAATGCAGCGTTTGAGATAACAACGACAAGGTTCATTTATTAAAATGTTTTATGGTATCATTTAAGGTACCAATGGCTGTCACTACGTCGCACAGCACACTCTTTATTTCCTTTAACTCATTTGTCACAGAATTGATGGCGCTGATGGTGTCTCTGTGTCTGCATCACAGCTTCAGTCAGAACCCGACCACTGCTGGATGCACCACGGGCACCGGCAGCACTGGTGCTGGGGGCAGCCGGACGCTGGGCAACCTCATCTTCCTCAGCCTCCTCATCCTCACCACCTACCGACTGTGGAAGAGCTGAAAAGACACACACATATTAGTCTGTCTCCTTAAAATATGCTCAAATTTGTTAATGTAGCCACGTAATAAAATATATTCAAAAGGTGCTCTACCGGGTTCATCTGTCGTTTCTGCCAGGTCCGTGTCGCCCTCCTTCTCTGAAACAATACCGTACACGCTTGATGTTCCCATGATACTTGCCATCTTCCTGTCCAGTGGTGTCAGCTCGGGTGTACACGTACCCCCTCCAGTAGCAGACCCACTCTGGCGGTGAGAGGCAAGTTTTTTTTTTGCCTCGACTTTGAGGTCCGACGACTTTCTTTTATTTCGGGTACCGTCCTGTCAGTTGCACTGACAGTCTGCACTGCAGACGCCACATGCTGCCACTCGCAGTTCTTCCTTTTATTTGTGACACCACTGCTCTGTCCACCAAATAAAATGTCTCTTCTAGCCTCCACTTCACCCTCTAGCACTTCAATCTCCATCTCCGTAAAGTTTCTCTTCTTGGTTTTTTTTGTTGTTGCCATATTTCCCCTCTTCTTCATATGCATCAATATTCATGTCCTGCTTTGCATTGACCTTTTATAGCCGGATTTGGGCGTGTTCAGGGCGGGATATGAGCCAAATTCACGTGCGCAAACTTCCAAGAAGACTGTGATTTATAAAGGGGAAATTGCTTACACCTGTGCGTAGGCATGGTTTTATAAATCAGAAATCTTTTTGGCGTACGCAAACTTTTTGTTTTGGTCGTACGTACGTACGTACGTACGTACACTTTTAGCAGGGATTCTACGCAATGTTTTATAAATGAGACCCCTGCTCTGTATGCATGACATTCATTTATTAATGGGATACTTTGTTCTTTGCATCAAATGATATGAAGTATTGATATTTATACAGGACAGGTATTGCTGCACTCAATTATAACTGCTCAGTAGTATCTTATAGTTTGATGTGTAACCGTTAAACATAATAACTACCTACATTAACTGCATCAAATTTCCACCTAATTGTTTTTCCTTCTGATCAAATTGTTTTTCAGGCCAAGAACTCCAATAAAATGTTTTGCAACATGATTGATTAGTAAAGGTAAGAATAGATGGGTTGATTTTATTTAATAATTGCTGAGGAGGACCTCGGATTCAAACATTGATGGTTGTGTATCTGGTGTAAGTCCTAATCATTTTCACCACAGCCATCTTTCCTCCCTCCCATTTAGAAAGACTAATACGACACATCATCTCTGGTGCATGTTGTGCATGGAAGGCGATTATCACACACTCAGGTTACACTCCACTGGCTATTGACTGGATTCACTTTTTTTAAAGTCTTTTTATTATCTTCCTGCTTCATCTAATGTGATTGATGGTGTTATTGTTGCTAACTGTGGTTAACTTAGGATCTAATCTCTCATCCCAGTATGACCAGCAGGCAGCCACAGCCACAGCTGACTTTTCTATCATTGTTAATCGTACAATAGAAGAACCCAGACAGGAAGTCAGGACATGTCTCCTCCTCCAACTGTACAAAACGAGACGTCCAGATAGTGAAGCCAGCCAGCAGTAATGTATTTATTTTTCATGTCAGCCCTCTGGGTTGGCAGATGTTATTCCACATACGTTGCCATCCCATGCAAATTTCATTTTTTACTGACTCATTTGTAAAATATTACAAACCTATTTTACAAACAGGGGTCTCACATGTTTTTGGGGGGGGGGGGGGGTACAGGGATCATATTGTGATAACCAAACTTGTCACAAGGATATATGGGAACTTTATTGAATATTGTTAGAGTTTAACTCAAGAAAAGATGTCATAGAGGCTCATATCTGAAAATAATCAATTCAAATATGTTTACTCAAACATGAGGTTGTAGATTATTATAATGCAGAACACCTGATTGTGCACTGGGCATGTGCAAAGCAGCCAGTATTCGTATCTGCATGTCATGTTTGCTGATTAAAGGACCCAAATGCAGTAAGTAAGAAAAATGATTTACTTAAACAAAAGAACAAGGCGCATGTACTTACAAAACTCAGGGGAACCAGGAAGTGACACAACAGGGAGCAAAACAGGGAAGTTAAACAACAGACCAGCAAGTACAGAGTGAATGAAAGCTGAATTTATACTGAGGGGGAAGACCAGGGACTAATTAGTGGTTGCAGGTGAGATAGAGCACAGGTGGAATCAATCAGTAACTGGGACAGAGGGGAAATAATGGCAGGGAGACAACAGGAAAGGAATAGACATGAGAAGAAACAGAAAACAATCCTAAACTAGAAAATAACTAAAGATAATATATCTAAGGAGGAATCTAATGGGAAATAAAGGAAACACTGGAGAACTAGTGATGGCGAGATGAAGCCCCATGAGGCATTGAACCACTTCAGCCAATCGGTTCAAGAAAGGGTTCATGTGAACACAACCCCCCCTACTGGCCAGGTACATCATCACAGGCAGCTGTAGCTCTTAGCTACTTAATGTGTGATGCATTTAAGCTGTAAGTCTGCTATGGTTCCTGGGAATGACAGAGTTCCAAAAAAATTATTTATCTACATAAAATATTACAAATGTGAATAATAAAATTATTTTTTAATGTATTCTTTATCTTTACCTTTAAGCAATATATATATATATTTTTTTTTTATTTATTATTATTGTTTTTTATGTTTTAACCTAATTCTCAATATTCTTTTAGTAAAAAGAAAACTCTAGCAATTGTCACCAACCCCAAAAGCATCCTACAAAAACCACATCATAATGAAAAAAGAATAAGTAAAACAAAAATTAGTAGTCAGTCATCCTGATTATACTTTAAACACCCCTTAAAATGTTTTAGCTTATTACTAAAAAGTTTTATGAAACCGTAAAAACTGAATATTAAGAAAAAATCCTACAAATTAACTACTTAAAAATTCTTTGACACCCTCTTAGGCAGTGTCTAGCAATCTGCACCTGTAAATAAAAATTGGTTAAACAACCTGTAAAATACAAGAAAAATGATTAATAAGTGTTCAGTCTTTATTATTTTGTTCTCTAGTCTTCGCTCTTGTTTATTTCTCTGGCAGCAGGTGGCTACCAGAGTGATGAAATGATTCAGTACAGTGGACTCTTTATTTTTCCCAATGTTACTGTCTTTTATGCAGATCGCCCTCACTGAAATGACAGTTACTTCCTTAACTGAACATTTCCCCCAATAAACACAAATGCACAGACAGGCCCCGCCTCCAATAGCTTCCCCCAGCGATTGTGAGGTGGTCAAAACCTGCTGTGAAATGTGTTTGATTTCTTGCGATCTTTTCTCTTCGGTATAATCCCTCTTCGAGAAAAGCAAGTCCAAATTGCTTATCTCGCCCAATTTTTGCACATATAGATTACACTGGATGATTACAGCAACCCCAACCAATCTTCTGGGTGGGCCAGGCCCCGCCTCCTGGCTTCGGCAGTCGACACCGCCTAGTCAGAACCGACACCACCCACTGCAAAGAGATACCCCCAGGTCAGCAGAGAGCTGCTGCAGCGTGAGGGACAGGAGGGGGGTCGGGGGCAGGAGCACACTGTGACCAGTGAAACCAAGTAGAACCCTTTCCCCGCAGCTGGACAGCATGGGTTGTACGAGCAGCAACCTGGAACGGGCCAGACCACCTGGGCTCCTGCCACTTTCTCTTATACACCTTCAGCCAAACGCGCCCAGCCTCGGAAGGAGACACCGCAGGTCCCTGCACGTCACGGGGAGCCGGAAGGAAGGAGGAGACCAGGCCCTTCAGATGCTGATGATCACTGCGAGGGTCCGGGTCAGGGTGCGGTGAAACCTGTGGTTCTCTGCCAGCCCACGGACCAGGAAAAATTCTGCCAGTTAACATCTCATAAGGAGTGAGACCTTTTGTTCTACAGACAGATGATCTCATGGCCATCAAAGCAATTGGGAGCGCATTTAGCCAATTAAGTCCCGTCTGAGCTGAAATCTTCGCCAGCTTTAACTTTAAAGTTGAATAAGACTGCTCGATGATGCCCTGGGATTGCAGATGGTAAACAGTGCCGAACATGTGGGTTATTCCCATCTGTTCCTCAACCTGTCGGAGATGTTTATTCTTAAAATGTGTGCCATTGTCAGACCTGACCCTAGTCGGAAAGCCATGGCACGGAATCCAGTGGTTAATCAAAGATTTCACCACTGTCTGAGCATCCTCCCGTCTAGCAGGAAAAGCTGAAACCCACGAGGTCAGTGGATCAATCATCACTAACAGGTAACAGAAACCTCTAACAGGGGTCACCATATCTGTATAATCGATAACGACCTCCTCGCCAGGCCTGCACAAGTCCTGGAAGGCGCCCATTTCTGGCTTGATAGTAGGCTTAGGATTAAATTGACCACACACCACACATTCACTCAAAAAACGCTTAATTAAATGTGGCAGGAAGGGATGCCACCAAAAACAAAGATTACGTTTCATCTGAGTGTATGACACATGTGCCGCACCATGAGCCTCCTGAAAAAGGGTGGGTTTTAACGCGGCAGGTAAAACCAAACGGCCATCAGGCCCACGCCAAAAACCATCAGAAAAAATCGCACCTCTATCCTTCCACACAGTTATCTCCTGCGACGCAGCAGCCTGCTGTGCCAACTTTACTTCCTCAGCAAAACTGTCTGACATTTCCTGTGCTGACGTGACAATCAGCTGCGTGTGGACATGTGACAGGTAACCTGCTGCTCCTTTCGCCGCCAAATCTGCTGCCCTATTTCCCCACGCGTCAACAGTGTCAGCCTTGCTGTGACCCTTACACTTAAGAACAGCGAGGTTAGCTGGTAAATGTACAACATCCAAAAGCTCCATAATATCCGCATGATGCTGTATAGGCTTACCAGTAGCAATAACAAAACCTGCTCTTTTCCACTGTGGTAATTCATAATGTATAACAGAAAACCCGTAGTTCGAATCAGTGTAAATCGTGACGTCTTTATCTCTGCCCCATTTGCATGCTTCAATAAGAGCCCTTACCTCAGCACGCTGTGCGCTCTGCTTGCCGTCCAGCTTCCCTGAAACGACAGTCTGTAGTGAATCCCCATTTTGCTCAACAACTGCAAAACCTGATCTCAACTGCCCCTGTCCATCTCTAAAACAACAACCATCTGTATAGAGCACAAAACCTGTAGGTAAGGGATCAGACCGTAAATCAGGACGTATTTTTTGAGCAACAGAATTCAGCCTGACACAGTCATGCTGCTCCCCAGAGGCGGTGATTTGGTCAGCCATGTTTATTCCTTCATGCGTAAAAATAATGTTTGGTGCCTCCAAAACTCTGCTAATCCGCTGCTGACGCAAAGTAGAAAGAGTAAACGTCTCAGAAGTAACCAATGCCATGACTCCATGAGATGTCAAAATATTAAGTGGATCACCCCTGACAATGTGTGATGTTTTTTCCACTAGATGTGCAATCCCTGCTGCATGTCTCGTGCAAGGCGGCTGTCTCATTTCAATAGCTTGCAGCTTTATGCTAAGATACATAAGAATGTGTCTCTGACCACCTTTTTTCTGAAACAAAATCCCATTAACCACCCCATCTGTTTCTGATGTGTTAAGAAAAAATGGACATGTATAGTCAGGAGTGGCTAAATCAGCTGCTTGTGCTAGAGCCTGTTTTAACTTAATTAATGCCTCCTCAGCTGGTATGTCCCATTCTAATTTAGCATGCAGATTTTTCATACCATGAGCATTTACAAGAGCCCTGGGCGGTGTGGTAAGGTTAGTGTAATTAGGCACATAATGTCTGGAAAAATTTGTCAGTCCCAGAAATGACAGCATTGATTTAACAGTGAGAGGCTTAGGGTAGGGGTTAGGGTTAGGGTTAGGGTTAATGAGCCAAAATAGCATTCTTGTGGGTGTCAGTCAGTCCAGCGCCTTGAGCGGTCACCCTTCGCCCCAGGAACTGGACTTCCTGCCTGACCAACTGAAGCTTATCGCGGGAGACTTTGAATCCCTCTTTTCCCAAATGTTGCAACACAACTAGAGTAGCTTCTATGCACGTTTCAACAGTAGGGGATGCTAAAAGTAAATCGTCCACATATTGGGTCAGTACACAGCCTGGAGGGAGCTGTACAGTGCTTAATGACTGTTTCAACACCTGATTAAAAATACCTGGAGATAAAGCAAAGCCCTGCGGAAGCCTACTATAACGTAGCTTCCTGCCCCTGAATGTAAATGAAAAAATATCCCTGACAGAAGGATGGAGCGGTAAACAGAAAAATGCATTAGCCAAATCTATGCAGGTAAACCATTTTAAATCAGGAGTCAGGGATGCCAGAGCTGTATACGGATTCGGTGTAGAAATGGGAGGGGTTCTAAGGGCCTCACTGACAGCACGCAAATCATGTGCCACTCTGTATTTACCAGTACCTTGTTTTTCCACAGGAAGAATAGGGGTGTTATATGAAGAGTTTGATGGTTCTAAAACTCCAACTTCAAGTAAGCTTGCAATAGTGTCTGCAATACCTTCCTCAGCCTGAGGTTTATGTGGATACTGCGGACGCCAGATTGGATCAGAATGTTTCATCTCAAATGTGATGGGTATGGTTTGCACTAGACCGACATCAGTGGGACCATCTGACCACAAAGAGTCAGGCACGACCTTTAAGGCCTCCACTGCATCAGGATGATCTGTTTTTTCTCTGCCATGATTTCTAGAAAGCTGCAAATGTTCCAGAATGGTAGTATCTGAGAGCTGCGTGTCTATTTTGTACATCTGAGTAGAAGGAGAAAAAGAGACTGAAGGTATCTGGGTAGGAACCCAATCCTTTAATTCAACTCCCCTTTTAACCATTCCCCCCAAATCTTTAGCTTGATGTTTCGGATGCAACAAAAGCGATATGTGTGGAAGCGCTTCAGCTTCCATCATATACCATTTATGCTGCTCTGAAGTCAGATCAGCATACAGTGCAACACCCTCTTTCCCCACAAAGCATGGACCCGAAGCCACAGACCAACTTTGGCCTTCAAGTTCTGTTTCAAATTGTTCCTGATATAAAGTAGGATCGTCCCTCTCATAGAGGAAGGTCACATGGAATGGATCAGGCGGTGGAACAAAAGGCTGGAGTTCAAGCAGCCAAGGCTTCCAGCATCTCAGAAATTCAGCCGCAGAAGATTCATGTGCGGACATCGTAGTCAATCTGGCCCAGAAAATATCAGCCACTTGTGAAGTGTCATCCTTCAGCAAAAATTGACCACTCATGGTGTCACAGCAATGCGTATGTCCATTCGGAAAAGTCACCATAAGTCCATCAGGGGTACATAGGATCGAAGCACCAAGTTTGATAAGCAGATCTCTGCCTGACAAGTTGACAGGCGTGGTTTGAGCAATGACAAAAGGATGTGATAGTCTTTGATCTCCCACTGAAACAGGCAATGGTTGAGTGACAGGGAGAATCATTGGAGCCCCAGAGATTCCAATTACAGACACTGTGTTCCCAGAAAAATTGACGTCTGGTAAAACTCTGTCCAACGTGCTGAAAGTAGCACCAGTGTCGACAAGGAATGGCAATGAATGTCCATGTACGTCTATTGTGAGCATCGGATCCCCCTTAATCCTGCTCACTAAGGTACTCTGTGGGCATTGTCAATACTGAGGCCCACTCTGTCCTCCTGGGTAGGAGGGAGGAGCCATATGCTGATTCGGGGCCATATGTAGAGGTGGCTGACCGGGAGGTATAGCGCCCCCTTGTGGGTGTGGGCACTCCCTCACCCAGTGTTCATTGGAGCCACACCTGCGACAACCGTTAGCACCTGGCTGCCCTCTCCCCATGCCTCTAAAATCCCCAAACCTGGCCCTGCCACGCGACCTGCCACGGGGCTGCCATGTCCTATAAGGAGCAGTAAATGGCGGATTCGGCGCAGCTCCAGCATACATCACAGGAAAAGAAGGCAGCACTGTCGCTGATCCAACAGAAGTTGCTGCTGCAGCCACCATCTGCTTCACTTTTTTAGACTGATACAAGTCAGTCAATTTATTCTGAGCCTCTTTTAACTGTAGCTTTAACAAAGCAGTCTCCATTTTCTTATTCTCCTCAGCGTCCTTTAACGCAGAATCTTGCACGTCTTGTAAATAATATGTTACGTGTCTTTCCCATGTAGGCTGATCATAAATGTGTGAATCAGGATTCCGTTTCATTAATGTAGCAACAGACTCTGGCATGCCTGCTAAAACTGCTTCTCTAAACCAAATCCGATTATTCCCCGGATCTCGGGGGTGTTCCCCAGTAACGGCAACCCATTTATCTTTACATTTTGCCATATGTTCTGCGGGAGTAACATCAGTTGACCAGGGAAATTTCAAAATTTTAGACGCGGGCGGAGTAGTATATTTTCTTCTGACCCACTCGGCAAGATCATGTGCATGATGCGTGAATGGGGCTTCATCAAGTACACGTGCTAACTGGCACTGGAGCATCATCTCATTATAATCTGTCAATGTCAACATCCTACCCATAATGGCTTTCCAATCTCCCACCGCTAGGGTTTGCCCTGAAGTCAGCTGATTTAATTTATTTATCCAGCAGTTTCCTCCACCAGTCAAAGCAGGGAGTTGCAGAATGATGGCAGATACGTCAGCCATCTTCCATGGTTTGTAAATTACTGAACCATCCGATGCTCCCACTAAAGGAAGCATTAAATCAGGGCCCCCACATGCCCCCAGTGGTAACTTAGATCTGGTATTCTTAAATGGCCCCTCACTCCCCTTGTCCCCCAACGTCTGCATATTGTCAACCTGTACAACTGCTGCACATTCATCACGTTGACTGGGGCTGGCACTCCCTGGAAGGTCTGCAGCTTGCCCCCTTACCACAGATGCTAATCTTTCCTGATCCTGCAGCACCTCATCCATCTGTCGCTGAACTTTAGTTAACCTGTGTTCGTGCTGCTCCATCTCGTCCATCAATTTAGCATTATACGCCAAGAACAATTTATCGGTGTCCTGTTCTACTTTGTTGCTAACTAATTTTAGTAGCTGTCGCTTTTCCTCCCCAGTGTGTTCTACAATCCCTTTACCGGTGACTTCAAAACGCAATTTATAATCTTGTCCATCATCTTTTACCTTTAGATCACCCTGTGGTTTATTAGTCAATGGTTTATGGGCTACAGACCTCTGTGGGAGGCCACTCCAGTGCAACACTGCACTGCTTGAAGGAAGGGGGGGGGGGGTAAGAGAGGTGCCCACCGGGGATGGCGCACAAGGAGATGGTGAACTCTGTGCGTCACCCTGCGTGTTTTGAAGTACAATCTGGCCATTGTCTGTCTCCAACCCCCATGAAATATGTGTTTGACCAGAGGTCGTCAACATGGGGTACATGGGCTGGTACGGGGGAGGAGTATGGTCTGCCAAAAAACTATTTTCTGCAGTAACACACAAATGATCAATACCCTGTCCTGTTAAACCCCATGTTTTCCACATTTTCTCAGCTTTTAAGTGTCTCATTTTAGCACCAGTGATGCTCTTTGCTGTTTTAGCTTTATCTGCAAAACGTTTTCCTTCCTCAAAACACATCTGTGAGAGATTCCGCTTATCCTCCCCTCGGGCACCATGACGAGCCCACATGGCCGTCATAAGGCCCTGGAACTGGTTTTTATCTTTTTTACCGGGCTTATCAACTAAAACAGAATATAGTTTAGAAGTGTATACTAACAATTGGGCATCTAAAGTGCGCCACTCCTGTCCCTGTGGAGCAGGGAGTAATTTATATTCGGCTGCCATTGAAAATTCGTAACAAAATCCAAAATGGATTACAATTTTACAAAGTAGGTTATTTGTATTAACTTCTGTAAATTATTTATTTTAATTGATAAACTATCAATTCGTAGGCCCAAATTTATCCCAATATTAATGCAGTTAACAGTAAAGGCAGGCACAGTTTTTATTTATTTAATTTTCATTTATTTCTTTTTATAGTGAAGGGGTTTATGTATTATTTAGTCATGCAACATTAACCTTAATAATGTTTTAGGCAAAGCTGAAACGAAGGAAAGCTAAAAAGGTTTATAAAGCACTGTTTATCTTATCATTAATTTATTTATATACGGAGATTATTGCCGTTTCGTCTAAAAATCAAAGAATTCCTAATGGAGTCCGGCCGGCGCCAAAACCCGGGACGCACACTTTGGCGAATCACACGAAGAAATAGAATTCTCCCAATATAAAGCAATTTTTATTTATCATTAAAACATATACCGAAAGAAATACATTTAAAACTCGCTTTGCAACACAAAATCGTCAACAGTTTGGTCAAAAAACTCCACTGGACTGACTGATCAAGTCAGGCCCAACAGAACTTCCGGGTCACACCGCGGAATGAATAAGCCGGCGCACAGATGGCTAATTCTTCACTACGATGCTAAACTTAACAAACCGTACTCATAAGTAAACCAACCAAAGACAAGAACACAATGCCTCCAACAAAACCACACTTCGCCACCAATACTCGAATGACTGTTTAACCGAGCCAAATAAATACAGTTCGGAAGCTAAGCTACCAGAGATTAGCTGTAACCATGAGCAACCTAGCTCAACCGGAAGCCAAACGTGACCGCTCCGTTACAATAAAAAAGTTATTTTATATATATTCTAAAGAGTTTACTACCAGTTATCCATAATAACAGTCCTATATATATGTGTTAGACAATGCTTTAGACGTGTTTACGTAGTTGCACAAGGTTGAACGCCTTTATTCCAGGGGAGACTCATCCACACTGTGTGTTAGCCGTAAGCTAGCTATGGTGGTACTTTAGCCGACTGAAAATGATATTCCCTTATTCCTCTACAATGTCAAGCTTCTACGCTTATTGTCTATACAAGAAGCGCGGGCATTGTCTAGGCGTTTAAGATTCGCAGAGGAATTATGGTTTTAGATTCAGTCGGTTAGTTCCCCTAAATGAGAAGTTTATATGAGGCCGGTGTGCAAAGAGCTACTTGGTAGCTCTCTTCCGTAACCTCCACTTTCTCCAATCACACACACACTCACACTAGAAAGAAAAAAAGGACAGCAATTTTACAATTTCATCAACCACTAACCTCAACCGGAGCCACCTAAAGCCGGACCATTAAACACAATCCAATTCACGTGGCTCAATCGTGCGTTTGGAAGATACACCGGCCTCTCCAAGGGAATCCGCCTGGACAACAGAGAGCACACACACTCTGCTGCCGTCTATTATTCGTTTGCCAGCCGTGGAGAAACTCCGATAGCGTCCTACCGGAGGCGAGGCGGCCAACCCTCAAGCTCTGGTCCGCACTTCGGTCGGCCCTCAACCGAAAGAACAACACGTCAACATTAAATGGAGAACGTTTAAATCGATCAATACCTATTAATTTGGTGTTAGCGCTTTTCCAGATTGATACAAAACCACCCGGGTGTTGATTAGCAAGGATCAATCCAGTCGCTCTCCGATTCTCTGTTGAACTCAAAGAAAAAACACAAAATTACTATAATGCCACAAACACATGTATCAATCAGTTATGCCACACTCATTACTCACACTCAATCTCTCAGTCCTGAGAAAACTTAAAACCAAATTAATGCCCGCATCCTCCACCATTTTGTCGGCTTCGTACCATAATATGCTCTGCAACTCGCTTTTCACTCAGAAAGGTGGGGGCGCCGAACTCCAAAACCCCGGCGGGAACCGTTTCAAAATAAGACCCAGAACTGAGAGACAGAGAGTAAAATAACACACACAACAACAGATATCTGTTTCACACTGGACGCACCTGCAGATGGGAGCCAGAAAAGATCTGACTCACTTCTCTACAAGGGTGTACCATTTTTATTAAAGAAGAACAAAGAAAAATATCACATGACTCCTCTCTCCTCCTTCTACATCTTGACAAGTCATACATTTTCTCCAGGTCTCCTGACCTGGTTTTATAGCCGTACCATGAACTAGAGTTATAACCCATCCTCCCTGCTTTTAGTTCGTATCTTTGCCCAAGAGTTTATTTACTTAAAACCTTACCCCCATAAAATACTGGTAGACAGTCATGTTTTACTACCCTGAATAATATAAACAGGCCTATTACCTCTAAACGCTTACTAAACATATATTTAAAACATGTGTACTGCATAATAAAAAATAGCCCCAAAAAAGTAGAATACAACAGCAGGCACATAACATTGAGGTGAGGAGACAATTTATAATTTTCATGGGTCAGAGTAAATTTTCGTGTTGGTGTTGTTTTTGTATTGAGAGCTTGTAGGTTATTAGTCATTCAAAAACAAAACACTCATTGAAAAGCCAAAAGTAGTAGCTTTATTTTGACTCATCTTTTAGTTATCAAGTTAAAACCATCTGGCAGCTAGCTTAACATGTTTGTCAAGAAGTCAGTTGGGCCTCCCTCCCCTGGTGGATCCCGGTGAACAGCGGTGCCTATTGGGGTCAGTGGGGGTGCTGGCTCCCTGGGAAGACATTTTGTCTCCCAGTCCTTCCCTCCCCATCCCTGGACACCTCTGTCCACCCGCTCCATCACTTTACCACTCATATAGGGTCTTGGGGCATGGGCACATCACTGGGGTGCGAGGAGGGGCTTCCCTCCTCGCTGTCCCGTGGTGTCCTGGGTCCCAAATTTAATATACAACTTAGACACTCCCACTTATAACATTCTCACGCGACACATATGTAGGGACTTTGGGGTGGGCACACTTTTCGGCATCCAGAGGGTGAGCGGTTCAATCAGCTTCACCTCTGGTGCCGGTGCCCACTGTTAAACCACATATAGACACTGAGGGCTCGGGGTGGGGGTTGGGGGATGTGTGGCTGCCTTCCCCACATCCCACCCCTCTGTTTTAAATGCACATTATAACAACACGCATCAACACCATACTCGAGCGGGTGGATAGAGGCTAGGGGTCTTCTTACACCCCTGTTCGCTACGGGCCATCAGGGGTTGGGGTCCGGAGGAGGAACAGGCGGTCTGGTCGGGGTCCTGGGCTGTCGGGCTGCTTTGCCACTGTGGGGCCTTTGGCGGTCTGCTTGTCTCCGTCCTAGATAGTGATAGTGAGTGAGGGTACAGCGTCATTTTTTTGGGTGTCTTGGTGAGTCAGTGAGAATGTATGTGTTTAAGAGGGAGGGAACGTGTGACTGTGTCTCTATGTCTTTGTCTACCTGTCAGGTTGGAGCTTGGTCTGCCCCCTCGCCTGGCGCACCTCAGGCCTTACACTTAAAGGGGGGTCTATTTCCCCTCGGTCACTCCCCGCCGGTGATGGGGGCCCCTGCCTGCCGGTGGATCGGTGGTCAATCCGGTTCGGACCTGGTGCGTGCCTGGCCGGGCCTGGGGTGGCCGGTGTGTCGGTCGGGCGATGCGCTGGGCCGATATCTTCCTTTGGTTGGTTGGGGCACCTCTTTTAGAGGTGCCAGGTTTGGGATTGTTGGGTGGTGCCTGCTCGGTGGCTCGGCGGGATGCGGTCCGGCGTCTCTGCTCGTTTGATCACCTGTTCTGTGCGCACCGTGCGTGGTCATTTCATTGGCGGGTTGGACCGGCCCTGGCCCTCGTTGGATGCCTGGTCTCGGCGCTCTGCGTTGCGCGGGATCAGGACCCGGGAGCTGGTACAACTTGGTGTCCAGATGCTGGCTGAGCCCAGCCTGGGGACGCTGTCCGTCCCCTGCAGCTATCGGTGGGGCACCCCGATGTAGGGCAGGGGTGGGGCGGTGGAATGTTGGCGGTGGGGATTGGCCTAGGGTGGTAGTGGCAATGAAATTACATGGAATGACTGTTTATTACCAAAATATGTTCATTTCAATAAAGGTTTTAAATGAGAAATGAAATTTAAAGTAAATTTCTCAATTATAACAAACCTTACTGTCCGCGTTATAAAACATGTTTGCTATTGCATATGTTAAAA
>OY747705.1:59470580-59533080 GCA_963556495.2 Valencia hispanica | reverse complement strand
TTCAATTCAATTCAATTTCAATTCAATTCAGTTTATTTATATAGTGCCAATTCACAACAGATGTCATCTCAAGGCACTTAACAAGAAGTCATTTCAATACATTTATACAAACATTCCAATCAGTTAAAAAGTTTCCTATTTAAGGAATCCCAGCAGATTGCGTCAGTCATTGGCGTGAGGTTGGGCCCCGTTGATGCAGACTTTCCAACCACAACAAGCCTTCAGCAATCCCTTATACTGGGCAAGCATGTAGCGACGGTGGAGAGGAAAAACTCCCCTTTAACAGGAAGAAACCTCCAACAGAACCAGGCTCAGTAGGAGCGGCCATCTGCCACGACCATCTGGGGGTTTGAGAAGACAGAGCAGAAACACAGAAGGAACAGAAGATCTGATATAAGAGAACTTTCTATGTTACAGAAAGTAAAAAGTTGATAACAGGACACAGTGGATGTTCAGTTACTGGGAGCATCATCCCAGTCGATGCACCCCGTCCAAAAGGGCATTGCAGCCAAGCAGGATACCAGACCAGGTATATCTTCTATGGAGAGAAAAACACTGAGAGAAAACAAAGTTAACAGTCGAAATAACAGGATGTACTGTAATACAACTGGAGAGTAGTAGGAGAAAAGGAAGTAGCAGAGTGAAGAAAATTGGTAAGTCTGTCCTCCAGCAGTCTAAGCCTATAGCAGCATAACTACAGAGATAGCTCAGGATGACCTAAGCCACTCTAACTATAAGCTTTATCAAAAAGGAAAGTTTTAAGCCTGGCCTTAAAAGTAAACAGAGTGTCTGCCTCACGGACTAAAGCTGGGAGCTGGTTCCACAGGAGAGGAGCCTGATAACTAAAAGATCTGCCTCCCATTCTACTTTTAGAAATCCTAGGAACTACAAGTAAACCTGCAGTCTGAGAGCAAAGGGCTCTGTTAGGAACATATGGACCAATTAGATCTCTGATGTATGATGGAGCTTGATTATTAAGGGCTTTATATGTAAGAAGAAGGATCTTAAATTCTATTCTGGATTTAACAGGGAGCCAATGAAGGGAAGCTAAAACAGGAGAAATGTGATCTCTCTTTTTAATATTCATCAGAACTCTTGCTGCCGCATTTTGGATCAACTGAAGGCTTTTAATGGCATTTTGTGGACTACCTGATAGTAAAGAATTACAGTAGTCCAGCCTTGAGGTAACAAATGCATGGACTAGTTTCTCAGCATCACTCCTGGACAGGATGTTTCTAATTTTAGCAATATTCCGGAGGTGAAAGGAAGAAATCCTAGAAACCTGTTTAATATGGGATTTAAATGTCAAGTCTTGGTCAAAAATAACGCCGAGGTTCTTTACGTTATTACTGGGGGCCAATTTAATGCCATCCAGATGAAGTGATTGACTAATCAGTTTCTGTTTAAGAACTTCTGGTCCAAAGACAGAAACTTCTGTTTTGTCAGAATTTAAAAGCAAAAAGTTTAGATTCATCCATGTTTTTATGTCTTCCAGACATGCCTGTAATCTACCTAACTGACTGGGTTCATCAAGATTTATGGATAAATATAGTTGTGTATCATCAGCATAGCTGTGGAAATTTATCCCATGCTGTCTAATGATTCTACCAATTCAGAGCATATATATGGTGAACAGAATTGGTCCAAGCACAGAACCCTGTGGAACTCCACAAGTAACCCTTGAGAGTGAAGAAGATTTATCATTTAGATGAACAAACTGGAATCTATCAGACAAATACGATTTAAACCAGCCTAGTGCTGTTCCTTTGATCCCTGCAACATGTTCAAGCCTTTCTAAGAGAATATTATGATCGACTGTGTCAAAAGCAGCACTGAGATCTAACAAAACCAGAACAGACACAAGTCCATTATCTGAGGCCATGAGAATATCATTAGTAACCTTTACCAGCGCTGTTTCAGTGCTATGATGAGCTCTAAAACCTGACTGAAACTCTTCAAACAGCTCGTTATTGTTTAAATGCTCACAGACTTGATTAGCAACTATTTTCTCAAGGACTTTGGATAAGAAAGGAAGGTTAGATATAGGTCTGTAATTCACTAAGTCATCTTGATCAAGGGAAGGTTTCTTGAGTAAAGGTTTAATTACAGCTATTTTAAATTCCTGTGGTACGTATCCGTTTACTAAGGATAGATTCATCATATCCAAAATGGGGCCAGGAACCAAATGGAACACTTCTTTAAATAATTTGGTTGGAATTGGGTCCAACATACAAGTTGAAGGTTTAGATGAGGCTAATATTTTTGATAATTCCGAAAGCTCGACTGAATCAAAACAGCCTAAGCACAAATGAGGTTCTACAGTTCTTTCCGATGCTGCCTCATTTACTGAGGAAGAAGTAATCATGTTTGGGAGGATGCCAATGATTTTATTTTTAATAGAATTGATTTTATTTATGAAGAATCCCATAAAATCATCACTGCTAAGAGCTGGGGGAATAGGTGGCTCAACTGAGCTATGACTCTGTGTAAGTTTGGCAACTGTATTAAAAAGAAACCTAGGATTGTTTTTATTCGCCTCTATTAATGATGAAAAATATGCTGTTCTAGCTTGTCGAAGGGTCTTTTTATACAGCAGTAGACTGTTATTCCAGGTTAAATAGGAATCCTCTAGGTGTGTAGAGCGCCATTTTCTCTCCAACTTCTTAGTATTCTGCTTTAAAGTGCGCAACTCTGAGTTGAACCAAGGAGTCAGCCTCCTATGGCTAGCCACTTTCTTTTTTAAGGTGGCTACACTATCTAATGCCAAACGCAATGAGGACGTAACGCTGTGAACCAGATCATCAATTTCTGAAGGGTTAGAGATAGAATTGCTGCCATCCACTGTGTTACCCTGAGACACTAAGGAAAGTAAGAATGGAACAGATGCTTTAAAAATTGTTACAGCATTGTCTGATAAAGCTCTACTATAATGACATTTTCTTTCAGATTTAAGATGGTCAGTTAAAGTAAATTCAAAAGTTATTAAGAAGTGGTCAGACAGGACAGGGTTATGTGGGTGGACTGTTATTTCCTCACACTCAACACCGTATGTCAGTACAAGGTCCAAAGTGTGTTTGCCCGAGTGGGTCGATCCCTGTACTTTTTGAGTAAAGCCAATTGAGTCTAAAATAGCACTAAAGGCTGCATTTAGGCTATCACTTTCAGTATCCACATGAATATTGAAGTCCCCCACTATAATGACCCTATCAGTATTTAATACTTAATCAGATAAAAAATGTGAGATCTGATCCAAGAATTGAGAGTAAGGGCCTGGTGGACGATACAAAACCACAAACAAAAATGGTCTTAATGATTTGCAACTTGGATGAGGAAAATTAAGGGTTAGATGTTCAAAAGAACTGTTGCTATCAATTGGTCTGGGACTAATTAGTAAATCAGAACGAAAAATGGTTGCAACTCCTCCTCCTCGCCCAGTATTTCTAGGAATGTGAAAATTTAAATGAGTGGAAGGAGTTGACTCATTTATACTGACATAATCCTCCTGCTGCAACCAGGTTTCTGTGAGACAAAGGAAATCAATGTGATTATCACAAATCAAGTCATTTATTAACAAAGTCTTTGAGGAGAGAGATCTTATGTTTAAACCACATTTAATAGTTTATTTTTCTGTTCAGTCAAAGTTGTATTTATTTTTATGAGATTTCCATAATTTGCTTTTGTTGGCTTAACTTTTAATCCATTTAATTTTGGCCGTGGGCAAGACACTGTTTCTATAGGGTAATGGGTGGGTAACAGTACAGAAGCAGCAGAGAGGTGGGTTAAACTACGACTCTGCTTCCTGGTCTGGACCCTGGGTCGTCAGTGTTTTGGAGAACTAATAAATTCGGCCATATTCCTAGAAAGAAGAGCTGCTCCATCCAAAGTGGGATGGATGCCGTCTCTCCGGATCAGACCAGGTTTTCCCCAAAATGTTCTCCAGTTATCAATGTAGCCCACATCGTTTGCAGGACACCACCTAGACAACCATTGATGGAATGACAGCATGCGGCTAAACATGTCGTCACTGGTCTGATCAGGCAGGGGACCAGAAAAGATTACCGAGTCGGACATTGTTTTGGCAAACTTACACACCGAAGCAACACTAATTTTAGTGACCTCCGATTGGCGTAATCGGGTGTCATTACCGCCAGCGTGAATAACAATCTTACTGTATTTACGCTTATCTTTAGCCAGCAGTTTCAGATAGGATTTGATGTCGCCCGTTCTGGCCCCTGGCAAGCATTTGACTATGGTCAATGGTGTCTCTAATGCCACGTTTCTGACTATGGAGCTGCCAATTACCAGGGTCGGCTTCTCAGCGGGTGTGTCACTGAGCGGGGAAAATCTGTTAGAAACGCGGACCGGTTGGTGGTGGCCCGGGGGCTGGGTCCTAGAACTATGCTTTCTACGTACCGTCACCCAGCCGGCCTGAGGTCCCGGCTGCGCGGGCTCTACCGGAGGACGGCTAGGGGGTTCTATCCTTGTTGGCTCCACGCTGGCTAATGGGCTTCGGCTAATGGGCTTCGGCTATCTGCTGGTTTTTCAACAGCGCGGAGCCGTGCTTCTAATTCTGATACCCTCGCCTCCAAAGCTACAAAAATATTACATTTATTACAGTTACCATTATCACTAAAGGAGGCAGGGAAGTAACTAAACATCTAACAGAGAGAGCAAGAGAGAAGAGAAGAGGTAGAGACACGAGAGAGAAGAGTAGCCATAGCCACAATGAAGCTAAGCTAACTGAGCTAGCGAGACCTTATCACCCCAAGAAAAGCTGTGTGAAACACAAGGAGTTCCCAAAACGTAAAGTGCACCACCACAAAACGTGTGTTTTAGTAGCTTGTGTGTTAAAATAACTTAGAGAGGCATCAGCACAGAGAAAATAAGATCAATTCAAGAGAGTCTGAACACCAAACAGCTTAGAGGGAGCGCAACAGTGACAACAGGAAATGACGCAATACAGCTTACCCCCGTCGAATCAGCTCATTTATATGTACTGTATCACTTTTAAAAACAAACAGAAATCATATGTGCTTGCCACTTGTGTACAGTAAGCCTATGTATACTGTAAATAAACTACAAAAAATACAAATAAGTGAATTATTCAGCCACAGCATCGTGTCTCCGTACTGGGTCAGGCCACAGGACTTCATCCACATCACCGGCCACATTTTGTCTGGCCAGGCAAAGGGGAAAAAAAACCCTGGCATGCCGAATCCAGGCTTGGGATGCCTCCACACCTATGTCACCACAGGCAAGTCCCATGGCTTGCAGGAGATTTACCCTGGTGTAAGGTTGGCGTTCATATACCTTCCACCGCCATGAGGAGAAGAATTCCTCAATGGGGTTTAGGAAAGGGGAGTACGGTGGAAGGCAAAGATTGATAAAATGGAGCCCTCTAACCTCTGTGAAAACTCACATTATCCCAAACAACAACATAGATGGGATGCTCATCCTGCTGCCCCAACAGAGCATCTCGCATGTTATTGAGGAAAATGAGGAGCTGGTGAGTGTTGTAGGGCCCCAGGTTGGCATGATGGTGGACAACCCCATGATTGCTGATGGCTGCACATAATGTGACATTGCCACCACGCTGCCCAGGAACACCAACAATGGCCCGATGGCCAATCACATTACGGCCTCTCCTTCTCCTTTTGGTGAGATTAAACCCATCTTCATCCATATAGATGTATTCATGGGGTCTTTCCATTGCATCCAGTTCAAAAACCCTCTGTAGAAAT
Source organism: Valencia hispanica (assembly GCA_963556495.2). NCBI lineage: Eukaryota > Metazoa > Chordata > Actinopteri > Cyprinodontiformes > Valenciidae > Valencia > Valencia hispanica. The sequence goes on along the minus strand of OY747705.1, from coordinate 59,527,339 downwards.
AGATATAGTTCTGTAAGTGATATGGAAAGTGATTTAGGCCACTACAGTAAATCACTACAGTAATCAACATTGAATGTGTTTGGATGTATGCCAACCTATACATACTGGAATCTTTGCTCTTTTACTCTGTCTGAGTTGCAGTCAAAAGGCACTCTGTACAGCTGTTTCATGCACAGTCTGTTGCGCTTGAGGACACGATCAACAGTAGAGAGGCTGACAGTGTTCATACCCTCAAAATGTATATGGTCCTCAATGATCTTCTGCTGAATTTCATGCAGTTTAATGGCATTGTTCTCACGGACCATATCAACAATTAGGGTCTCTTGGTGTGGGGAGAACATACCTGTCCTGCCACCACCATGTGGCAGTCTTTCAATTCTACAAAAAGAGAACATGGAGTTACAAAAAATATACATGGAATACTAGGCCTACAAACAGTTAGACCAACCCTCCATTGCAATACTACAGTACATTGGTACAGTGGTGTACTGGAACATGTATTTACTTACAGTATACTGTGATACAGTATATAGTATGTCTTACGGTAATTGCTGTCAGCATTTACATACTAGACTATAATTTTAAAAAAAAAGGTAATTACCTGTTCTCTTCTCTAAATCTTCGGATTATGGTGGACACAGTGAATCTACTGAGGTTTGGTTGTACCCTTTGTCCAGCCTCCCTCATGCTCATACCATGGACAAGAACATGGTCAATCACAGTAGCTCTGATTTCATCAGATATTACTGTGTTTTGTCTTTGCTGACCACCTTGACCGCCTCTCACACGGACTCTTCCTCTCAGATTTCTATCCATTGTAAGACCTCACAAACCAGTGCTCTCTGAACTGGCTTATATGTTCCCTCACACAAGTGTGATCAATTTTGAGTTGTTGTGTTCAACTGGTGACACCTGTGCTTTCATTGTGTTTGACTTTTGTCACTTGTGCTCACCATTCTGCAGCACAGGTGCATCACAATGAAAATGTGTTGACAAGTTGTGTCTAAACTGGTGAAACGTGCTTATGGTTTTGCCAAAGGAGTGATTGATTCAATCAGTGTGTTCAGGCAACTGAGCATTTGGTTCAGACAATAGGGTTTAGTGTTTTAGCAATTGAGAAAAACTGTAACTCCATTCTCTTTGAGGCCTTCCACATGGACCCTTCAGCCCATGTGATCTGACTATTTTAGCCAAAGCTAGTTTATGGCCCTTTGTCTCCTTACACTACATGTGCTCCCTTCCATCTTGGCACAGAACTGAGATTTATGACTTTGTCTCCTAGGCTATCTGTGATTTGAGACCCCTGGAGTGAGGGCCCCCCTCAACTGTTGTCCCTGATTCATTTCATGTTAATTGTGTTTAATATTCACCTATTATTATTGTCTAAGATCTGTAGTAATTTTTGTATGTTTTAGAATAGATGGGATTTTCTATTTTCTAAATAAAGTCCCCTTAACTTAAAGAGAAGTTGTCTGGGATTACTTGGAGTGATGCGTTCAATTAATGTCCACAGCGTAAGAACTTATTCCTTCATCTATTGTTTAATCATCTCAGCCTTATCAGGCAGGTAATCATAAACATAAACTGAGACTGAACAATTTGGCTATATATATATATATATTCCTGGAATCCATCAGGTGGTGCACCTAAACTTGGTAATTTTTACATAAAATTATTAATCTTATTAATAATTCCCTAAGCAATTATTCATTATTATTCATAGCCAAATCCTACCTATCTGCAGCACAACACAAGTTTGCGGTAAAATGTAGGCTAGCCTAGTTGGGTTGTCGAGGTCAGAACACTATATGTAGCAGCTGTGTGTCAAATAAACATATTATAAATGTTATGTCGTTTCTTTACTCTAACACTGAACATTTGCTGCTTCAATCCAGATGAGTTTTGAGAAGTATTTTCCGCGACTTAAAAATGTTGAGGATGAGGTTTCAGTCTGACACAGAGCTCAACAGTCTGACCAGTGTAATTAGTTTTGTTATTCATTTGTTTACAATATTTACAGAATACAACCCATTAGAATCTTTTTTTAGCAAGCCTAGCAAAACAAGGTGCCCTGACAAAAGTTGCCGTTTTTGATACAAGTAGGCTGTTTATTTGGTACGGTGTGTGTATAGGGTGTATGTGTGTATATTGTTGTATAGGGTGTTAAAATTAACGTTATAAAGTCTGTGTAACCAATTATTAACTTTTTTTTATTATTAACCTTTATTAGGAGTGAGGAAATCCCTTTAGGAATTAGTGGCAGTTCAAAAAGGGGGCAGGGTTAATTACAATACAACAAAACGCAGCTTTTGACACGCATACAATTAACGCTGCATAAAGCGGCGTTTGAGGACAACCAAAAACGTCGTATTTTACAGCGTTTACCGAAGCATTATAAAATGGCGTTTAGACGATAAAAGAAGCGGAAAACGCAGCGTTTTGTGTGGATAAACGCCTTTTTATACGGCGTTTTATTGCAAACGCACCAATAGAGTGGCGATCTTTGACCCTGACGGCTTTCTTATGTATCACTTATGAAACGCCACCACAAGTCTTTTACGTGTAGTGGCATTATTTACGTCACCGCACGTTTAAATTCACAACACGTTCTCACTTAAATAACACCGTGTCCTGTAATTTATGGGTTAAAATAACACGTAATATGCGCATTATTTATGATACCTTTGACTTGCTATACTAAATGCTGTTTTTTACACGCATACTATCAATGCCGCATAAAGCGGTGTTTGAGGACCACAAAAAACGCCTTATTTTATGTCGTTTACCGGAGCATTATAAAATGGCGTTTATTATGGCATTTTGACGATAAAAGTGGCGTAAAAAGCGCCGTTTTATTGCAAACCCGCCATTAGAGTGGTGATATTTGGCCTTTTTGGCTTGCCATACACAGTACATTTGGAGTGGGAGTTTCTGAGTTGAGCGCGTGACAGATTATTGTGTATTAAACACCTGAGAGATTTAAATGCAAACACCACAAATTGTTTGTTCACATCTCACTGCTCACTCAGGATGTACACAGTGCCACACAGTACTCCAGCAACACTGTGGGAAAAGTGAATGAGTTTAACCATATTACAGGATCCACCAGGCTCCAGCCATGATCTGAGCTTTTATTAATTAAAAAGGGCTTAAATACTCTTTTAACCTAAATACTCTTTTCTCATTAACCATCTGAACAAATGTTTTTTAGGATTGGGCCAGGCTACTGCTGGAGGCCTCTGTAACGCCGCTTCATGTCCAAGAATGGCTGCAGTGCATCAGGACTCCACTGGATGGCGTCAGAGGCCCTCCTATGAATCAGAGCAGACAATGGGGCCTCCAACACAGAATAGTTTCGAATGAAGTTCCTGCAAAAAGAAGCCAGACCCAAACATGACATCTGTTTTTTGGTAGTGGGTTTAGGAATCTGTTGGACTCCTAATAACATTTAAAATAACATGACCCAGGAAAGTAACTTACTTTTTCACAAATTGCAACTTTGACAGGTTAGCTTTGTGTCTAAATGTTTCAACAGAGCAACACTCAACATACTGAACTAACACAGAACCTGGAGAGAGAGTCTCCAAACTCTCTTTCAGAGCCATATCCCTTTGACTGCCTCACCAAGAAAAATACAATGAAAAAATTATTTGTCCATATTTTCTTTTCTTTTAGGTCAATAATGATCACATTCAAAAAAAATGTATACACACCTTATAGTTTTTTAAATATTACCCTCTACCAAACGGTTGAGATGTGTCTCTACGGTACAAGTACATAAAGTACTACAGACATAACATGGGGAAAAAAGTAAAGATTATACTCATTTTGCCAAACAATAACCACCCAATTTTGTGTTTGACCCACTTTATTGTGGTAGTAAAACATCAAATATTGTTGGATTCCATTTCAACAGTGGACGTTATAATAACAAACCACAGAGTGTATAAAATACAAAAATATTGTAAATTAGATCAAAAACATGACCTACAAATACTGAAAATTCCTAAACATACAAATGCACTTTTGACCTGTTGTTAACATAAACTTTTCATTGTAGTGTTGGAACAGCATTAACATTTTTTTGTTTTATTTTCCAGAAAATTCTGGTGGTATCTTATATACCATTGCCACTTTGCACTGAAAAATTAGAGAACACACTTAAACAGTTCTGGCTCTTTTCTTTTCCCATTCATGCAACTTCACTAATACCCCTTGATCATTAGATCTTCTGGTGGTACACTGCAAAGCATTCCTGACTGGCATTCAAGCACAAGAAAACATAGCATTTCTGGCATTTCCATCTTGAGATGCCCTTTGGACAGTAATTGCATTGGCCTCGCTTGTCACAGTGAAGTGGCCAATGCCCAAAGCAGTCATATCGCACATCTGGCTGTGGTTGTGAGGGTCTTGGGGTGTATCGTTTCTTTGGTGGTGGTGGAGAGCTGGATGATGGTCGGCCAACTTTGGATGCTGGCTTGTTGACTTGTTTCAAGCTATGCGAACTGCCAGGCGGAATCTTTTGAGTGTGATTGGTTTCTGATTTAGTTGTCCACATTCCCTCTTGTAGACCAGCCAGGAATTTGCAATGCACAGATCAAGCATGTAACCAAAGAGCGGCAGGTACCATCTTGTAGACTTGGCTGGGGTCTTGTACAGGTGTACCAGCATGTCAGAGAGATATGATCAATCATTTCATCAGTGAAGAGCATTTTGAAGTACTGGAATGGGGACTGTAGAGCGTCAGGGGGTTGAAACTTATATCTGGAACTTGAAATTCTTCAATGTCCTCATGCTTCCAGATTCTTCTTGTGTCTTTTTGGGGGACTGAAGAGGAAGATGGGTCTAATGTATCCTCTGCTTCGTCCAAGGGAACTGTTTTTAGGATAGGTTTCCCTTTTTTGCTCATTTTACGAAAAAGCTTAGTAGATCTACTTGTTGAAGGAGCCTCTTCATCCAGGAAAACATCAAAGCAGCTTTCATCACTATCATCTGCAAAATTGGGTTGGAAATCTGGATCCTCTATAGGGTCATCATCACTCAGTTCACCATCGGAGTCCTGAGAATTTTCAGGTACAAGGGCCAGGTAAGTGCGTTGTCTTGCTCCATAAAATGATTTGCAATCCATCTAATAAACGTAAAAGAAAAGAAAATTGTAGAAATATAGGTGGTTTGATTTCCATTTGTCATCTAAAACTGTTTTTTTTAAATAATCTCAGAAAGTGAGTAAATCTTTAAACATTAGAAAATTTTGTAACATATGTGTCATGGAAAAATTAAAACATGTCATATTTACATGTATAGATCATTAAATTATTATTATTCAATAGAAAATAGTCAATTTCATATGTTAAAACAGCAATTCTAAACATTAGCTTAGTTTTGCTACTCTTACCATCAATTGACAAATCAACTGTTTGGTTGAGCATGTTTTTAAAAAAATATTATGGATTTATTACAGTTCTTTTCTGGTATCAAATGACATAATCATGTTCAGCAAAGACTGTGACATGTTTATACTGCAGAAAAATGTACTTACCTTTACCCATTTCAGTCAAAACAGTCCATGTGTCCAGAGGAATTTTTTTGTTTCTGATTTCCTGGTTGGAGGGTGGCCTGCAATATCCTGACACAGTGCCATCTAGTGGTTTTTTTTAGGATAACATAATTCAACCAAGTGGTAGAGATCGCTCAATAAGGTTGAGTTAAGCTAAGTACTCCTGTCCATTATATATAGTGTCTCAAAATATGTCAAACCAAATGGTTGAGCAGGCAGTCAAAGGGATATTCACCTTTGAACTCAACTCATATCAGAACCAGTTTGGGTTACGCTGTAGCACCGTGGCTGTCGGTCCTTCTCAGCCACGGTTCCTGTGTTCCCTTTCCTTTCAGAAACTTCGACCCATGTTGGGTGAATCGGGTCACAAGGCTGGTTTTAGTTTCCCCAACATAGTAAACATGACAGATTTTGCACCTAATTAAATGAACACCATTTTTAGATTTAGGATTTCCTGATTGGTCTGTTTGGTAAACTGTTTTATCAAATTTGTTCTGCAGCCAGTGCTGAGACTGATCCAGGTCTCCTACCGGCATTTCCTAAAAACGAATAGAAGTCAACATTTTCTCTGCAGCATCTCCAGGGACTCTCCTGAATGTTTTTATCTCCAACCCGTGCGCTGTCCCGGTGGGCTCCTCCCCTTTTCATGTTGTCGTCGTCCCGCGGCGGCCGCACATCCAGGGACCCCGATCACATCCGCCTCCCTCTGCCTGACCACCAAGCCAGGATTGCAGGAGGGTGCAGTTCATGTTTCAGTACCACAAAGAAGGCTCACTTATCTAGCAGCGTTACCACGGTAACCGGCTAGGTTTCCAGCTCCGAAGCCCAGACCATGAAAGCCCCGTTACCATGGTAACCGGCTAGGTTCCCTCTGTGCTCCATCTTCACTGATCCGGGTTAAACTGGTTCCCTTCAACACGGCCCTGACTCAGGTTTCACTCACGTTGCATTAAGAGATGACATGAAGTCATATTCATAACAAAGAGTAGAAATAAATTCTTCAAACATCACTTCATGTTTTCCATGAACAGATTTATTATTGAAGAAACAGTCAACATCACACCGAGGCTCAAATATAATGAAAATAAAAAGTTGTACAGGTCTTCTACCTGTTCTGCTTGTTTCATTGTTCAATCTCCTCAGAAATCTGCCCCACAGCTCGGATGCTGTTTCATTAAACGGATCAGAACCAGAACACATCAGATAAACATTTATTGATTAATTTAACGACTGCAGGGTGGAACCTTCACGTAAAAATTGACCGTTACTTTCTAAAAAAACACAAACAGAAGTGAAGCTGAAACTCCATCCTTCAACCACCTCTGGAAAACATTTCAGGTTTCAGTCCATCAGCCGCCTGGAGGTCCAATCGGCCGCCATGACCAACACAGAACTATCGCAGAAGGAGTTTCACCACAAAATAAAAAGCTGTGCATGCTAACAGAAAAAACGGGAGAAAAAAACAGCTACAACATGTGATCTTTAGCCCCGCCCACCCATTGCAGCCTCCTGGTTACTTGTGTCCCTTGTTGGTCTTGAACGACACCTGCAGCACTTTGTCCCCCAGCTGGTACCCATTCAGGCTGTGGATGGCCATGGCGGCCTCCTCGTAGTTCGCCATGGTAACAAAACCGAAACCTTTGCACTTGTTGGTGTTGAAGTCTCGGATCACTTTGACGTTGACGACGGCGCCGAACGGCCCAAACATCTGCCACAGCATCCCCTCGTCTGCGTCCTGAGTCAGGTTATAGATGAACAGGCACCAACCAGACGACGGGCTCCCAGAGGCTCCGCCCCCTGTTCCCATGTGGTCAGCAGTCATTGGGGAAAATCTGGAAGCAAACAGGAAGTGAGTGAGAGGACAGGGTTTAGAATAATCTGACCAATGAGAGGTGAGGTCATCATGAGCAGCCAATCAGAACACTATCACAGCTGAGTCACAACAGTAATCTCATTACTCACCGGAACCTCTGCGCCTGATGATGGACCGGGCCACCGAAGCGCCGTGATTGGCCGTGGTATGTCTGTGACATCACCATGGAGTTCCTCCCCTGATTGGGGTTGGCAGCAAACTTGACCGTGATTGGCTCAGAGCCGCCAGGTGGCACGTGTCCGTTCAGGTGCTTCACCGCGTCCTCGGCCTCGCTCCTCTTATCGTATCGGATGAAGGCCACGCCCCGAGAGAGACCTGAGTAGCCAATCAGAAGACAGTGGTTCTTTAACAGGAGCACAAGATCCGGTCCATGAGGACAGCTACTTGTTCCAAGGTATATTTGTTCTGCACTGCATTATGGGTCTTGAAGTTTAATCACAGCGTAAAATCACATCCAGAACTTAAACACAGAGCGACGACAAAGAACAAATATCTACGACCTAGGGTGGAAAAACTTCTCAGTTTGTTTAAGATCTGAGAAGACGATTGGTCCAGTTGACCCGTGGCTCAGTCCCACTAAGCCCCGCCCTCCTTAGTTACGGTTGCTAAGTGACAAGCTGTTGTAGCTAAATGCATGTTTACAAATGAGAGCGGTCGGCATTATGCCACCGAGGGCCATGGACGACATTTCTAGCCTCATCTGGCATCAATCGTCCTTGACGAGAGAAATATCATTACAGACCAACACAGTTCATGTTAAACTCATTTACCATCAGTTAACATAGCAATAACATGCTAGGTGGCTAGCTTAAGAAAGCTCATCACCGCTCGGCTTTATGCCATGGACTTATATGAGCTGCTTGCTGATGTTGACCTTTATCCAACGGAGACGTTGGTCCATGTTTTGATTCTGTTTGGGAAACATGATCAAATAAAGTCTGTTAATCATCCTCTCAGGTTACCCGCTATCATTTCTCCAAGTGTCATTTAACCATTTTTGGCCCTTAAAATACAAATACAGCCTAGAAAACCACTGAGGTGCCCAACTACTTCTCTAAGGACCGAGACGTCCCAGTCTGCTTGTTTCTGGGAAACTGGTGGTTGAATGCTATTGGTTTGTTTGAATTTGGGGGCGGGGCTAAGCCTCAAGTCAAGTGAAGATCTAAACAGTCAACAAGGAGTGGAGAATCCTCCAGGTCCTTAAAGATCAACTCTGGTTCCTTTGTCCCATTGGTGAAAATGTTTCATGCTTTAAGAACCACAGGTCCAGATGGAGCTGGATTTAGAACGGTCGGTTCCGCTGACCTCCGGATGACCCTCCAGATGGAGCTGCTGGCCCAGCAAAGTGTTTTCTAGAGGGCTGCCCGTCTCCTCTAAGGTAAGGACTGGTCACATGACCTCACCTGAGGCCTGGTCCACCAGAACCCTGGAGTTGATGATGCGTCCGAAGGAGGAGAACATGTCCTCCAGGTCCTGCTGACTCAGCGTTCTGGGGAGGCCGCTGATGTAAAGGTTGGCATCTTTGATCGTGTCAGAACTCGGACGAGCAAACGAGACCTGCAGGAAGGAGAGAGGAAGGCTTCAGCTCATCATCGTCACAAGACAAAAATTGTGAAATGAAATTACATACAGAGAACTTTCAAAATAAAACACTGTTACATTCAGTGTCCAAATAAAATACAGGATATCTTAAATTTTAATCAACAGTAAAAATAAAGTTTACATTTAACCGCATTCATTTAAAAAAAAGAAAACACATTTAATCATGTTGAGGTTTTCAAAATAAAAGCATCCATTTTTAAAGTTAAAGTCTTGACACATCATCTCACTGAACTGAAGTTAGAGACAGATTCAGTGCGGACGTGTGTCACAACAGGAAACAGAATACCTTCATTCTTCAGACACTGCAGCTGAGAGCGCCCTCTACTGTCCAGGAAACATAACACATCTATCAGTGGAAAAAAGAAAATCAAAGAGCACCTGTGGCGCGTTACCTTGATAGTTTTAGACTGTAGCCTCAGGCCATTGAGGGTACTGATAGCCCTCTCTGCATCACTATGGTTAACAAAGTTAACAAAGCCGTAACCTAAACTGTGGCCTAGAGAAACACAAAGGAAAACAACAAAATAACAGCAAAACTCTCTGTTACAGCATCACATTCTCAAAGAAAAACACAGAGTTCAAAACTCAGCACAGAGTCCCTCAAAGGTTCACAAAATAAAAACAAAAAGGTTCTGAACAAATGGAGAAAACGAGTCGGAGCCTCCAGAACCTCTAGACAACAACACGGTATTATGGAGAGGTCCAAACTCCTCAGCAGGTTCAGCTGATCGGTTCTAACTCAGCTAACTAGCAGAGCTCCAATCAGCAACCCATCAGGACCGGTTCTGATCGGAGACCCAACAGGACCTGTTCTGATCGGAGACCCAACAGGACCGGTTCTGATCGGAGACCCAACAGGACCGGTTCTGACCGGAGACCCATCGGGGCCGGTTCTGACCGGAGATCCAACAGGGCCGGTTCTGATTGGTTGCTCTCTGATTCCAGTCGCCGTGGTTCTGTCCGACCTGCTCCGTTTCTGACAGTTGATTGGTCAGAAGGAGTTGCTTTTGAAAACTTCCTCAGATCAGGATGGTTTCAGTTACCAAGGCAACAGAGGCAGGAGAACTCATGGTTGCTATGGTGACAGAGACAGGGGAGCCTGTGGTTGCCATGGTAACAGAGGGCAGGTGTTTTCGAATCAGCAGACAACAATAAAACCGAACAGAAGAAATGATGTTTTACCTTCGACAGACCAACAGGAGGATGAGGAGAGAGAAAGCAAATATCCTCCTCCCAGTTTCTCTTCTCATCCGCAGGAGGATGAGCAGAACACCTCTTCAACCTTAGCCTAACTCAGGGGAAGGTTCCAGTGTTGTGGAAGACATCCTGCCTTGTTCCAGTACCAAAGAGAACTCACCCATCAGTCATCAATGACTATAGACCTGTTGCCCTGACATCCCATATCATGAAGGTCCTGGAGAGACTCCTGTTGGCCCCCCTGAGTAAGCAAACAAGAACATATCAGGACCCACTGCAGTTTGCTTATTGCTGAGGAGTTGGAGTTGAAGATGCCATCATCCACCTGCTTCACCCAACCCACTGTCATCTGGACAAAGCAGGCAGCACTGTGAGGATCATGTTCTTTGATTTCTCCAGTGCATTTAACACAATTCAGCCTGATTTGCTTTGTCAGAAACTCCTGAAGACACAGGTGGAGCCTCAACAATCGCCTGGATCAATGACTACCTGACCAACAGACCACAATTTGTGAGACTGAAGAATTGTGGGTCAAACCAGGTGGTCAGCAGCACAGGAGCACCACAGGGGACCGTACTCTCACCATTCCTTTTCACTCTGTACACCTCAGACTTCCAGTACAAATCAGAGACCTGTCATCTGCAGAAATACTCAGATGTATCAGAGATGGACAAGAAGCTGAATACAGAGAACTGGTGGACCGCTTTGTGACATGGTGTGGAAACAATCGTCTCACCTTGAATGTGAACAAAACAAAGGAGATGATTGTAGATTTCAGAAGAAACAGGGATAAGTCAAACACTGTTTCCATCATGGGAGAAGAAGTGGAGGTGGTTGAGGGGTATAAATACCTCAGAGTTCACCTGGACAACAGACTGGACTGGAGACTGAACAGTGAAGTCGTCTACAAGAAGGGACAGAGCAGACTGGACTTCTGGAGGAAGCTTAGGTCCTTCAAGGTTTGCAGCAAGATGCTGCAGATCTTCTACAAGTCTGTAGTGGAGAGTGTAATCTCTTCAGCCGTCATCTGTTGGGGTAGCAGCGTCAGAGCCAGGGACTTAAATAGGCTCAACAACCTGATAAAGAAGGTTCTGGTTCTGTTCTGGTTCTGTTCTGGGGACGACTGTGGAACATCTGGAGATTATGATGCAAAGAAGGATAAAGAACATGATGAACAACCCTGAGCATCCTCTTCATCAGACAGGAGCCTTCCTCCTCACTGATATTTGGTAAAAAGCCTCCTGGTTTCATCCACCCTAATGACATCACTTCCTGCATCCATCCACACAGCTGAGGTCAGAGACGACGGACCCAGAGGTCACACACATCAGAACCCAGCAGATGATTCCTGACAACCACAGAACCATTGAGTGTAACTGGACCTGAGCTGAGGCGTTCTGCTCTGTCAGTCGGGTCGGGTTCTGACAGAACCTTTATGAAGACTGCTCCGTTTTCTCCACTTGTTCAGAACTAAAACATTTTTTTTAACATTTCCTGAAAATTTGACAACTCCTGAAAAAAATGACATGAAAACATTTTTTTTACAAAGATAAAAAAAACAACAACAAAAAAAGTTCTGAATCTGAACAGAACTGGTTCGGCCCAACAGACTCCCATCAGACCCACAGAACCAGAAAACTGATCACCTGTCAGAGGTGCAGCAAAAATAACAAATATTACAACTTCAACAGCAAAAATATCATCCAGCAATAAAAATTAAAAATACAAAAATTCACAAATTTTTTTAGAAATAAAATGAAAAGAACAAAAAAAAAATCACAAAGTCAATTAGAAAAAAACTAAAACAAAAAAAATCATCAGGTAAACCCCCCAGAGACACAGAGCTACTGGTTCTACTGATCAAACTGGGTCAGAACCAGAGCAGCATGAATGGGTTCCTATGGAGAGGCTGAAGGTTCCCAGTTAACGTCACAGACTGGGCGAACTGGTGAAGCTCAACATCCAATAAACTGGGTTCATCAACGCCCAATTCAAGGTTTAGTTTTCTAACAGAACCGGGTCGGTTCCTATTAAAACTGGTTTCTGGATTTATATGAATAAAAACTAGATTGGAGTTGCTCTTCTTCTGATCAATGTTTTGTTTAATTGCCCAGCGGCACCCCTAGAGTACGGCAGCGGTACTGCAGCCCTGCGAGCGTTACCTGCCACTTTGTCGCGGATCAGCTTGGCCGACTCGACCTCGCCGACGCTGCTGAAGAGGCTGCGCAGCTCGTCCTGACTCATGCTCTGCGGCAGGTAGTTCACGATCAGGTTGGTCCGAGAGTCGTCGTCCTCTTCCATCATTGTCTCTGTGAAGCCGTTATCGTACAGCTCCTGGTGGAGAAAGACACAACAACCAATCAGAGAGCAGCCAGAGGGCTCAATGGGCCAATCAGACAGCAGCATTTACCTTCACTGTTGCTCCTTTGGAGGAAATCTGAGCGTCTCTGACTTCACCCTGAGTCGGCTGGACCTCACACACCTGAACACAGAGTGAAGGGAGAAATCCAATTGGCTCCGCCTTCTGGGGCTTTTACCTGACAACCAGGTAACCATGATCCAGTTGGACCTTCTGTTATTTAACTGGTTCTGTCAACATGATGGGGCTGAACTGATCAGATGTTTCTGGATATAAACTGGATCTGTCTGCAAAGAACCTTCAGATGTTTGGGAATCAAGGGAATTTTAGGGTAAAGAATCAGCCAATCAGGAGCCTTGCTTTCAAAACAGACAAACACTGTTTCCATCATGGGAGAAGAAGTGGAGGTGGTTGAGGAGTATAAATACCTCAGAGTTCACCTTGACAACAGACTGGACTGGAGACTGAACAGTGAAGCCGTCTACAAGAAGGGACAGAACAGACTGGACTTCTGGAGGAAGCTTAGATCCTTCAAGGTTTGCAGCAAGATGCTGCAGATCTTCTACAAGTCTGTTGTGGAGAGTGTAATCTCTTCAGCCGTCATCTGTTGGGGTAGCAGCATCAGAGCCAGGGACTTAAAAAGGCTCAACAACCTGATAAAGAAGGTTCTGGTTCTGTTCTGGTTCCGTTCTGGCTCTGTTCCTGGTTCCGTTTTGGTTCTGGCTCTGTTCCTGGTTCTGTTCTGGTTCTGTTCTGGCTCTGTTCTGGCTCTATTCCTGGTTCTGTTTTGGTTCTGGCTCTGTTCCTGGTTCGACTGTGGAACCTCTGGAGATGATAATGCAAAGAAGGATTCTTCATCAGACTCTCCTACAACAGAGCGTCTTCAGTCTGAGGCTTTTTCAGTTTCGCTGTAACACAGACGGCTACAGGACATCCTTCCTGCCCACAGCCATCAGTATGTACAACAACTCCTCAGTATTTTAGAATTGAACAGAATAATAATGTGACCCTCTGCCTACCTCCAGCTGGAGGTCTGGAGTTTTAAAGACGGGTTTTCTCTGTAATCTGTGGATTGTAGACATTTAGTCACCAAAACAAAAGGAACAACACTGCAAAAAAAGGAAGTAAAAAAGTCTTGTTTCTGGAAATGTTTCCCTATTTTTTGTCTAAAGAGAAAAATGTTCTTAACAAGCAAGTTTTGCACAAGAAAATTTATCTTATTCTAAGACTTCTTTGCCAGTTTTAAGAATTCTAGCCAAGCAACTTTTGCTCACCCCATTGGCAGATTTTGTCTCAAAACAAGAAATATTGACCCATTTTAAGAATATTTGGCTTATTTCAAGCAGTGCTGTTCTTGCAGTGCAAGATGAACATAGCTTAAAAATCTAGATCTAAAGCGAGCAGATAAAACCCTGCAGCTGTGTGAACATCTAGAACGTGGAGGAAGTGATATGAAACAATCATCTTAGATAGTGACTGCATGTGTTAGGGGGAAACCATCAGGGTGATGCTGCTTTAAAGTTACCACGGTTACCGAGGAAATCCCTGGTCTGAGTCAGATGGAGGGACCGGTACCAGAAGGACCGGTACCAGTCGGCTCTCTGGAGGCCAACAGAACCACTGGATGGAGGGAGGCTCTATAAACACCTGAAACAGCAGATCCGCAGGTGTCCCGTTACCATGGAAACGTGACCTCACCTTCAGGTACCTGATGTGTCCTCGTCTCACTGCCATGGAAACAGGTCAGCTGGTTTTGTTGTGTCTGGAAAATAAGCCGATTGGTCAGTTTCAGAACACCACAATCACGTGATTACTACAAGATGGCCGCCTCCCTCAGGCCTCTGATCTTCTACCAGATGTTTATTTATTGATGAACCGCTCAGCCCATTAATGGCTGCCGGGTCAGAACCACAGTACTGGGCTGAACGGTACCCGTCTCAATAATCTGACCCCTGACCTTCGCCTCTAATCATAACTGGTCCGGATCCACCCAGAACCCGCCTTTCCTCCCCTCCGGAACCACAAAATCATCTCACTGGTTCTGCTGGATTCGAACTGGGCCGCCGTTTGAGGAATGATGACGTCATCATCCAGCTCTAAACAGAACCCGTTCCGCTTATACTGACGGGAAAACACTGCGGTATTGTTTACAATCACCGAAACCGAGCCAAAGCGGTCCGAAACAGTTCTGACGTCAGCAGGTGAGAGGATTCAAACTGAGCACGCGGAGCTAACCGACTGCTAACGGCGGGAGCTAACAGTTTCAGTGACGGATCTCACCTGGACAAGAGGCACAGGTGAAGAACAATGAAACCCAACAGTAGACAGGTTCGGTTCGGCTCGGGTTCAGATGATTGTTCGCCTGTTTCACACGAAGAGTTAAAACCTGCAGCTTGACGGACACGCTCTTCTCAACACAAAGAAACAAAGTATCGCGAGAATACTGCTTCCTCTGCTTGTTCATTGAAACTAGTATGTACCAACTGTTGCCCTCTACTGGGTGGATAATGAAACTACAGTTGTAAACAGTTAAAAGGTCTGAAAAACTAAACGATTTTTCCCCCGTGGTGTAATTGTGAAGCACTTAGGTCAGCTGTTGTTTTTAAATATGATGTATTAATAATTTTTACGTTGACATAAAGCTAAATATGAATAAACTGAAATTACAGGTTTCAAATAAAATGTTGTAAATGTCATATACTCAAGTTTCTTCTGAAACGGGGCAGATGGCCGCTCATACTGAACCAGGTTCTGGTTCTGCTGGAGGTTTCTTTCTGTTAAAGGGGAGTTTTTCCTCTCCACTGTCGCTACATGCTTGCTCAGTGTGAGGGATTGCTAAGGTTGGAGTCTTTATCAACGGGATGCAACCTCAAGTCAATGACTCAATGCTGGGATTCCTTAGACAGAAAATAGTAGTGGGCAATATAAAAGGTATAAGGTAGAAATTATATATATTTAGCTAAATGTAGATGATAATTCATGCTTTTATTTCTTCACGACTCACTTTTTACCTTTCTAAGTAGAAAATCTATTAGCCGCCTCCAGACTGTCCAGAACGCTGCAGCGAAGCTTTCAACAAGATCCTCCAAGTTTTCGCATGTTACCCCATTACTATCCCCGCTGCACTGGCTCCCTATCCAGTATAGAGCGCATTTTAAAATGTTGGTTAAAACATACAAGGCGTTACATAATCTAGCACCTGCTTACATTTATGAGCTTTTACAGCCTTATATCCCAACCAGGTCCTTAAGATCCAGTGATCAGCATCTGCTGCTTGTAAAAAACCAAAGGTGATGGGGCTTTTCAGTAGTGGCCCCCTCCCTCTGAAGCTTCCTCTTAGCCTGAGGATTGCAGATTCTGACTTGTCCTTCAAGAAACAGCTAAAGACCCATTTTTTTAAGGTTATTTTACTTAGTTTTTATATATTTCAGCAATGTTTATTTATTGATGCTGGAAATTCGTTTATATTGTTTTGTATAGTAAAGCACTTTGTGATTATTTCTTGAAAGGTGATATATAAATAACATTTTACTTACTTAGTTAAAGATTTTGACTATACCGGCCTACTGTGGTTGTGCATTTTGATGATGTCATCAAGCTGTCATCACCGAGGATAAATACTGCTGTACCGTGTTCATCCACACTGTAGATATTGCAAGTTTTTTTTTCTTCTATTTAACAGAAAATAAACCTGTTGAACTTGAAGTATATTTAATTCAAATATGTGCAGCTTTTTTTGCGCAATATTAAATTTATAAATAACCAGGAAAGAGTATTTTGAACTTTGTGTTTCCATAATATTTTGCTTTGAATTCATTTAAAAAATCTTCATCTTTATTTACGTCGTAAGAATTCTAATGTTGCATTCTTTGGAAAAAAGATTTGAATATTTCTCAAATGCATTTTGCACAATAAATGTTTTTTAAATAGTATTCTACACTTTTTTGAAGTTGTTCTGCTGTAATCTATCTGGAAAGTGAGAATGTACATAAACAGTCATTTTACATATATGAAGAGAAGAAAAAAAAATATCGCAATAGATATCATTCCCACACATGCTGCAGAAAAAGCAGCAACGCTGTCGGGGAGGAACTCCATCTGTGACCACAAGGGAGCGGTGATGGTAGAAAGAAAACATGGAGTCATACATATATATTTATATAAATTCAAAGACTCCACCATTATCCTTGTCCACAAAAAATCGCGGACCACAAGGTTCAATGACTACAGACCTGTTCCTCTGTTGTTATGAAGAACCTGGTTCTCTCCCACCTTAAATCAGAGCCCTCCTGGCTCCTTAACAGTTCACCTACAGAGCCAACGGCTGCGTAAAAAATGCTGTGAACATGGCCCTCCACTTCATCCTGCAGCACTTAGACTCCGCAGGAACCTATTTCAGGGTCCTGTTTGTGGATTTTAGCTCTGCTTTCAACACGGTCATCCTGGATCTGATACAGGAGAAACTTTCTCAGCTGAATGTGCCTGCCTTCACAGACTTTCTGTCTGACAGGAAACAACACATGAGGCTTGGAAAAGTCCCCTCTAAGTGTCGGACTATCAGCACTGCATCCCCCCAAGGCTGTGTCCTTTCCCTCTGTTCTTCTCACTGTACACCGACAACTCCACCTCCAGTCATCAGTCTGTCCAGCTGCTGAAGGTTCGAGACGACGCCACCCTCATCGGGTTCATCTCTGAGTGAGATGGGTCCGCCTGTAGGTGGGAGGTTGACCCTCTGCCCGCGTGGTGTGCCAGCAACAACTTAATGGTGAAAAGACAGTGGAGATGGCCGTAGACTTCACCCCATTATCCTGTGACCGTACAGTCAACACTGTGAAGTCTGTCTGCTTCCTGGGAACCATCAGGACCTCAAGTGGCAGCTGAACACCAACTCCATCACAGAGTCCATCCTCAACCACATCCTGGTACGCTGCTGCCACAGGAGCAGGCTGCAATGCATCTTCTGCTCTGTAGAGAAGGTGATTAGTTGTAGTCAGCCCTCCCTGCAGGATCTATATGTCTCCCAGATACAGAAGCAAGCAGCAAAGATTGTAGTCAATTGTTTTCACCCCGGACTCTTCCCTCTGGCAGAACGTTACGGTCCATCAAGACCAGAACCTCAGGCCACAAGAAGAGTTTCTTCCCCTCTGCAATTGGCCTCATCAACCTGTCCCTGTGTGTCCTTCCTGCCTCTCCATCCCATTACTCGCAGACTTCAGCAATTTAAAGAAAAATGTTACGTTTTGTTAATTGGTTGTGCTGTTACTCCTGTGATTGATCTATCTGGAGCATGCGTAAATAAAAGGCCGAGGTGCTGCTGCAACCGGTTCACACCGAAGAGTGCCTTCATAGTGTTAGCTTGGTCATTCAAGCCTCTGTCACGAGTTACCCGACCATCGGTTATCCTTTCTTTAAATGGCAACTTCAACAAAAAACAAATATTCATTTTTTTCATAGCAAAATGCATCAACACACATTTGAACTTCATCTCATTCTTTGTTTGTCCATTTTTGTCTTCTGTTTATAAAACGTTAAAAGCACCA
Source organism: Valencia hispanica (assembly GCA_963556495.2). NCBI lineage: Eukaryota > Metazoa > Chordata > Actinopteri > Cyprinodontiformes > Valenciidae > Valencia > Valencia hispanica. Next base: position 59,509,211 of record OY747705.1, on the reverse strand, counting down.
GACGCCAGAATCACAATAGTTCTGATGCCTATATATATATATATATATATATATATATATATATATATATATATATATATATATATATATATATATATATATAATATGTATGTATAGCCTTCTTATAACCGTGTGTGTGACATCAGTTTGAACCTAATTGTTCTAATGATCTCCTTTGAGCTTTGAAGACCGAATCGCCTGAATTGTTCTGTAATAACCGAGCCACCGTTACCAGAACCCGGTTCCTCCATCATTTGAAGGTGTAAACCTTCCCTACAGTGGTACCAGTGGATCTGGATCAGAACCGGAGTATTTCTGAAGGTGATTCTGGGCCGTACTGAGAGTTCTGCTGCTGAATCTGTAAGAAATCTAATATTTAGCTTTCTCCTTTCCACCTGCAGGGGGCAGCACTGCGTTAGTTTCTTTATCAGGAGGTGACGTCACTGCCTGGTTTCCGTTGCTACATGTAAACAAAGCGCAGGTAGCTTCGGCCGACCCGGTGACGAGAACTGGGCTGTAATCAGAACTCAAGCCGAATCAGTGGATCCGGACCGGACATTCTAAGGGATGGAGTGAACCAGAACCGACACCATGTCTATGGAAGACCCGTTCTTCGTCGTTAAAGGGTGAGAACATCCGCAGCTACCGCAGCTAGCATCAGACCGAACCGAACCCAGTCCACTGGTTACCAGGGAAACTGGTCCGTTCAGAACCCACACCTGGACCAGTTTAACCAGTAGAACCGTTCGGTGTCTCTGCGGAGGAGCATCAGCTGGGAACCAGGTCACGTGACAGGACGAGTTAAAGACGGTCATGTGACGTCACATAGGATCATTGTTGAAACGATTGAGTCCCTTAGCACGTGACCTGCTCTAACTAACCCACACCTGGGCAGGTAACCTGACCTCAGGGAGAGAAGGTTCTGCTGATGGACCAGAACCAGATAGGAAGGTTCTGCTGATGGACCAGAACCGAGTCCAGAACCGGGTCTTAAGAACCCCGATGGACCAGAACCGGGTCTTAAGAGCCCCGATGGACCAGAACCGGGTATGAAGGTTCTGCTGATGGACCAGAACCAGATATGAAGGTTCTGCTGATGGACCAGAACCGAGTCCAGAACCGGGTCATAAGAACCCCGATGGACCAGAACCGGGTCTTAAGAGCCCCGATGGACCAGAACCGGGTATGAAGGTTCTGCTGATGGACCAGAACCGGGTCTTAAGAACCCCGATGGACCAGAACCGGGTCTTAAGAACCCCGATGGACCAGAACCAGGTATGAAGGTTCTGGTGATGGACCAGAACCGGATCTGAAGAACCCCGATGGACCAGAACCAGGGTTGAAGGTTCTGGTGATGGACCAGAACCGGGTCTTAAGAGCCCCGATGGACCAGAACCGGGTATGAAGGTTCTGCTGATGGACCAGAACCAGGTATGAAGGTTCTGCTGATGGACCAGAACCGGGTCTTAAGAACCGTGATGGACCAGAACCAGATATGAAGATTCTGCTGATGGACCAGAACCAGGTATGAAGGTTCTGCTGATGGACCAGAACCGGGTCTTAAGAACCGTGTTGGACCAGAACCAGATTTGAAGGTTCTGCTGATGGACCAGAACCAGATATGAAGGTTTTGCTGATGGACCAGAACCGGGTCTTAAGAACCCCGATGGACCAGAACCGGGTCTTAAGAACCCCGATGGACCAGAACCAGGTATGAAGGTTCTGCTGATGGACCAGAACCGGATCTTAAGAACCGTGATGGACCAGAACCAGATATGAAGATTCTGCTGATGGACCAGAACCAGGTATGAAGGTTCTGCTGATGGACCAGAACCGGGTCTTAAGAACCGTGATGGACCAGAACCAGATATGAAGGTTCTGCTGATGGACCAGAACCAGGTATGAAGGTTCTGCTGAAGGACCAGAACCGGGTCCAGAACCAGGCCTTAAGAACCCTGATGGACCAGAATCAGGTCTGAAGAACCCTGATGGACCAGAACCGTGTCTTAAGAACTCTGATGGACCAGAACCAGGTATGAAGGTTCTGCTGAAGGACCAGAACCGGGTCCAGAACCAGGCCTTAAGAACCCTGATGGACCAGAATCAGGTCTGAAGAACCCTGATGGACCAGAACCGTGTCTGAAGAACCCTGATGGACCAGAACCGTGTCTTAAGAACCCTGATGGACCAGAACCAGGTCTTAAGAACCCTGATGGACTAGAACCAGGTCTTAAGAACCCTGATGGACTAGAACCAGGTCTTAAGAACCCTGATGGACTAGAACCAGGTCTTAAGAACCCTGATGGACTAGAACCAGGTCTTAAGAACTCTGGTGGATCTAAAGTTTGTGTTGAACCTCAGAGATGAGATCAGATCTGATGTTGATTCCTGAACGGATTTTCTGCCGCTTCTTTCTGGAGTCGTTTCCTAGAAACCAGGAGGTCCAAAATGTCCCCCGTCCTCCATCAGAAGACCAGGGGGTCCAAAATGTCCCCCGTCCTCCATTAGAAGACCAGGGGGTCCAAAATGTCCCCCGTCCTCCATCAGAGGACCAGGAGGTCCAAAATGTCCCCCGTCCTCCATCAGAAGACCAGGAGGTCCAAAATGTCCCCCGTCCTCCATTAGAAGAACAGGGGGTCCAAAATGTCCCCCGTCCTCCATTAGAAGACCAGGGGGTCCAAAATGTCCCCCGTCCTCCATTAGAAGACCAGGGGGTCCAAAATGTCCCCCGTCCTCCATCAGAGGACCAGGAGGTCCAAAATGTCCCCCGTCCTCCATTAGAAGACCAGGGGGTCCAAAATGTTCCCCGTCCTCCATCAGAGGACCAGGAGGTCCAAAATGTCCCCCGTCCTCCATCAGAGGACCAGGAGGTCCAAAATGTCCCCCGTCCTCCATCAGAGGACCAGGAGGTCCAAAATGTCCCCCGTCCTCCATCAGAGGACCAGGAGGTCCAAAATGTCCCCCGTCCTCCATCAGAGGACCAGGGGGTCCAAAATGTCCCCCGTCCTCCATTAGAAGACCAGGGGGTCCAAAATGTCCCCCGTCCTCATCAGAGGACCGGGAGGTCCAAAATGTCCCCCGTCCTCCATCAGAGGACCGGGAGGTCCAAAATGTCCCCCGTCCTCCATCAGAGGACCAGGAGGTCCAAAATGTCCCCCGTCCTCCATCAGAGGACCGGGAGGTCCAAAATGTCCCCTGTCCTCCATCAGAGGACCGGGAGGTCCAAAATGTCCACCGTCCTCCATCAGAGGACCGGGAGGTCCAAAATGTCCCCCGTCCTCCATCAGAGGACCAGGAGGTCCCGGCTGGAGGTGCAGTGGTGAGGAGGAAACATCTGGCAGGCTTTGATCTGGAGTGCAGGATTGTTCTGATCCAGAAGGATGTGTTCAGGTTCTTGAGTGTAATCCTGGTCTGAGACCGGATCAGCCTGGTCGGGTCCGTTTGGACCCTTGGTTCCATAACTGCTGTTCTGGTCCTGTTCTGTTCTGGACTCGAATGTTAAGGTGATTGGAGATCTGGGTTCTGGTGTAGCATCAGGGCCAGAATCTACATAAACGGACCCATTTGCTGACCCGGCGCCACCAGAACCAGGCAATGAGCATCTAGTTAGGGCTGATTCTCTGGGCCCGGTTCTGTTGGATAGACAGCCTGGTTCTGATCAGGACCCGGTCCAGGATTTCCTGGTGGTTCTGAATGGTACCAGTGTTGTGGTTCTGGTGCGGTTCTGGTGTAGCTGAGCCCTCTCTCAGGTGGCTGTGTGTGTTTTCAGGGAGGTGGAGAAGGCGCTCCATGCCGCCCAGAACCTCCATCACCGCTGGAGCGAGCTGCTGCAGGAAGGGGGCGGAGCCTCCAAAGAGGAAGTAGACTGGACGACCAATGAGCTGAGGAACAGCCTGCGCTCCATCGAGTGGGACCTGGAGGACCTGGACGAGACCATCAGTATCCTTCCCCTCGTGTCTGACGGCGCCGAGTCTCTCTGTGTCTCGCTTTGCCGTTTTTCTTGACGGTCCCTGAAGGCATCGTGGAGTCCAACCCGAAGAAGTTCAACCTGGACGCAGCAGAACTGACGAAGAGGAAGGCCTTCATCACCTCCACCCGACGCTCCGTCAAGGTAAACGCCACCTGAGGGTTCCTGGGTCTGTGGTGGATCGGCTTCTGGCCCGGTTCTGATCCAGTCCTCTGTCTTTTACAGGAAATGAAGGAACAGATGTCGGGTCCAGCTGCTGGTTCTGGTTCTGCTGACAGACGCAACAAACAGGTACATGTCCACATCAGCCAATCAGCTGCAGTCCTTCACAAACAAGGAGCTCTCTGATTGGTTGAATCATTTCCTGGTCATGTTGGGGTTCTGGTTCTGCAATCCAACTCTTTGTGTTCTGTTTGCATCTACAGGTTCTGCTGAGTGACACTCGGGGTCCCATCTGGCAGCCCGGTTCTGATAAATACAGCCCATTGGACCGCCAGCTGCAGAATGCCAACTCTCAGTTCATCGGCGATCAGCAAATGCAGCAGCAGGTATCAGAACATCTGAGCGGCACCAGAACCTGGCGGCTGGGTCCGAACCGTTCTTCACCTTCTGCTCTCTGTCTGTTTCAGCTGATGGCAGAGAAGCAGGACGAGCAGCTGGAGCTGGTGTCCGGAACCATCGGGGTTCTGAAGAACATGTCGGAGCGGATCGGCATGGAGCTGGATGAACAGGCTGTGTAAGAATCCGAACGCTGGGCCGGTTCTGGTGGCAGAACCAGGTTCTGGTCAGAGCCTCACTCGGTCCGGGCGTCAAGCTGAAGGTGGAAAACCTTTGGTTCTGTGGGGAGGGTTCTGGTTGTTTGGGCTTTAGTTCTGGTTCTGTCCCTTATCTTTATGGTTCCAGAACTGCTGCGACCCTTGACTCCGGTCCAGCCCAGAACAGATTGGACCTTTTGATTCTGGACCAGGAGACGGGATGTTCATGTTCTTCTCGGGTCTCAAAGTTCTTCTAAAACGATCCAACAGCTGATCCGATAGGCCGGTCCAGCTGCCCGGCCCAAATGGACCCAGAACAGCACCAAACAGTCCAGTAATCTCAGAACCTGACAGAACCTCACTACAGAAGATCCAAACAATCCCCTTAAGGAGACCTGATGAAGAATGTAAGCAGAACCAGGGTTTCCCATCAGAATCAGGGTTTCCCATCAGAACCAGGATTCCCATCAGAACCAGGGTTTCCCATCAGAACCAGGGTTTCCCATCAGAACCAGGGGTTCCCATCAGAACCATGGTTCTGATGGGAACGGTATCTTGTCATGGCAACATCAGTGTTTGCAGCAACAATCGGTGCCTCTTTGTTTTCCCCGGTGTTATGATTTTTTTTATTTTTACTGCTAATGTCATTTTTACCCTGTCGGACCGAACCTCACAGCACCAGAACCTCACAGCACCAGAACCTCACAGCACCAGAACCTCACAGCACCAGAACTTCACAGCACCAGAACTTCACAGCACCAGAACCTCACACCGGACACTAATGATGTTGATAAGTAGTTAAAGTTTAAAGAGTGACGGAACCTCAGATGAAAAGCAGAGGAACATAGGCACACATCACCCCAAGCGGTCCAGTTGGGTCTGGGTCTTGTTTTATCAGTGGTACCATCAGAGACCCAACTGGTCCAATTGGGTCTGGGTCTTGTTTTATCAGCGGTACCATCAGCGGTACCAGCAGAGACCCAAGCGGTCCAGTTGGGTCTGGGTCTTGTTTTATCAGCGGTACCAACAGAGACCCAACCGGTCCAATTGGGTCTTGTTTTATCAGCGGTACCAGCAGCGGTACCAACAGAGACCCAACCAGTCCAGTTGGGTCTGGGTCTTGTTTTATCAGCGGTACCATCAGCGGTACCAGCAGAGACCCAAGCGGTCCAGTTTTCAAGTGTTGTTTCTCCTGCAGGATGTTGGACGACTTTGGACACGACATGGACAACACTCAGTCCCGCCTGGACAATGTGATGAAGAAACTGGCCAAAGTCTCACACATGACCAGCGGTAATCTGCCCGGCAACTCATTACTCATACAGAAACTCCCCTCACATTAATCTGAGCTCTGATTGGACGCAAGTCAGTGAGGCTGATTAATTCACTCTGTTTATCAGCTGTTCATAATAATTATCCTCATTACTCAACCATCCATGTTTATATTGATAACAAGGTAAAGAACATCAGACCAGGTGTACCTTCTATCACACTGGCTCCCTGTAGCTCAGAGAACAGACTTCTAAATACTTTTACTAGTTTATAAATCATTACATGGCTTAGCACCAAAGTATGTTGATCTACTGTTACTATAGCAACCCCCCCCCGACCAATCAGGTCCTCTAATTCCAGTCGACTCAACATCCCTAGAATCAGAACCAAACATGGAGAAGCAGCTTTCAGTTTCTATTCTCCTCTAATCTGGAACAAACTTCCAGACGAGTGCAAAGCTGCTGAAACACTGAGTTCCTTTAAATCACAACTAAAAACCATCTGTTTAGAGCTGCCTTTGATTAAGTGATTAATAATTGCTGGAATGTCATAACAGTTGTATGTTTTAATGTTCTTTATGTCTTGGATGTTGTTATTTTCTGTTTTATTGTTTTGAGTTTTATCTAATCTACCAAAGCATCTTGGATTGCCTTGTTGCTGAAAGTGTGCTTTACAAATAAACCTGCCTTTCCTTCTGTAAAGAAAAATGGAGAGAATGTAAAGTTAACAGTTGAAATAACAGCATATAATGTTAATCTGGAAAGTACATTAAACAAAAACACTTTTGTTTTTGCTCCCATTTTCCATGAGCTGAACTCAAAGATCTGAATCATTTTCTATATACACCAAAGACCCACTACTCTCAACTGTTGTTCACTATTCTGTCTAAATCTGTGTTAGTGGGCACTTCTCCTTTGCCAGGATAATCCACCCCACCTTACAGGTGTGGCATATCAAGGTACTGATTAGACAGCATGAATATTGGACAGGTGTGCCTTAGACTGGCCACAATAAAAGGCCACTCTGAAATGTGCCGTTTGATCACACAGCATAATGCCACAGATGTCGCAACGTGTGAGGTAGCGTGTAGTTGGCATGCCGACTGCAGGAATGTCTACCAGAGCTGTCGCCCGCGAAAATGAATGTTCATTTCACCATAAGCCGTCTCCAAAGGCGTTTCAGAGAATTTGGCAGTACATCCAACCGGCCTAGCTTGATACCACATCCAGCATGTTGAGAGAATTTGTGCACAAACAGAAAGCGTCTCAGGGAAGCTCATCTGCTCGTCGTCCTCATCGGGGTGTGGACCTGACTGCAGTTCTTGAGTGGGCAAATGCTCACATTCGATGGCGTCTGGCACGTTGGAGAGAGTCCCGGATGAATCCCGGTGGAGTTATGATATGAGCAGGCGTATGTTATAGACAACAAACACAGGTTCATTTTATTGATGGGATTTTGAATGCACAGAGATGCTGTCATGAGACCCTGAGGCCCAAGGTTGTGCCATTCGACCATCACCTCATGTTGCCCCGTGTGTTGCACTGCGTGGGGCAAGTGGTGGCCACACCAGATACTGACTGGTTTTCTGACCCCACTGCTGTCTAATCAGTACCTTGATATGCCACACCTGTAAGGTGAGGTGGATTATCCTGGCAAAGGAGAAGTGCCCACTAACACAGATTTAGACAGAATAGTGAACAACAGTTGAGAGTAGTGGGTCTTAGGTGTATATAGAAAACAGCTCTGAACTGTTTTCTGGACACATTTACAGCCTGCAGTCATTCAGTCACTGAGAGAACGGTTCTGGTTTAGAAGATTCATCCTAACTGACAAAAACATGAAAGATTATAAAGATCTGAAGCTTGAAACTGAAGGAATTATGATCAATGTTGTTAGTGGTTATGCCCCACAGGTAGGATGTGAGTCAGAAGAAGCAGCAACTCTGGAGTGAACTTGATGATTTGATGCAGGGTATCCCCACAGTTGAGACGGTGATGCTTGGTGCAGACTTTAACGGACATGTTGGTGAAGGGATCCGAGGTGATGAGGAACGATGGGCAGGTTTGGTATCCAGGATAGGAACGAGGAAGAACACATGGTTCTAGACTTTGTGAAAAGGATGAAAGTGGCTGCTGTAAATCCTTCCAGAAGAGGCAGGAACATAGGGCGACTTATAGGAGTGGAGGTAGGAGCACTCAGGTGGACTACATCTTATGTAGACGTTGTGATCGGACGTTGTGAGGCGACTGTGGAGTTCGTCTTGTGACCGAAGGGTTGTTGGTTCGAGTCCTTGTTCCGTCTGTCTCAGGCGTTGTGTCCCTGCAGGGCAGCTGTGGCTACGATGTAGCTCACCATCACCAGTGTGTGAATGACTGGATGTAGTGTGAAGTGCTTTGGGGTCTTAAATAAAGCGCTATACAAGTACAGGCCATTTACCATTCCATGTTTAGTGACTGCAAGGTAGTGGTAGGAGAGTGTAGCTAACCAGCATAGGATGGTGGTCTGTAGGATGAAACTGATGGTGAGGAAGGTGAAGAGAACAAAGGCAGAACAGAGGAGCAGGGGGTGGAAACTGAAAAAGAAGAGTTCTGTGAGGTTTTCAGGGAGGAGTTGAGACAGGCTCCCTGATGACGGGACAGCTACAGCTGATGTGATTAGGGAGAAAGGTAGGAGGGTACCTGGTGTGTCATCTGGATGGAGGAAAGTAAATAGTCATAGGTGCCAAGTCTGTGATGGGAAGATGGAAAGAGTACTTGGAAGAGCTGATGAAGGAGGAAAATGAGAGAGAGGTGACTGTTGTGGATCAGGAAGTGGCTGAGATTAGTGAAGACGAAGTGAGGAAAGCTTTGAAGAGGATGAAGAGGGGAAAGGCAGTTGGTCCTGATGACACACCTGTGGAGCTATGGAAAAGTCTAGGAGAGGCGGCTGTTTCTGACTAGGTTCTTCAACAAGATCTTGAAGAGTAAGAACTGAACATCCACTGTGTCCTGTTATCAACTCTTTACTTTCTGTAACATAGAAAGTTCTCTTATATCAGATCTTCTGTTCCTTCTGTGTCTCTGCTCTGTCTTCTCAAACCCCCAGACGGTCGTGGCAGATGGCCGCTCCTACTGAGCCTGGTTCTGTTGGAGGTTTCTTCCTGTTAAAGGGGAGTTTTTCCTCTCCACCGTCGCTACATGCTTGCTCAGTATGAGGGATTGCTGAAGGATTGCTGTGGTTGGAAAGTCTGCATCAACGGGGCCCAACCTCACGCCAATGACTGACGCAATCTGCTGGGATTCCTTAGATAGAAAACTAACTAAACTTTTAAACTGATAGGAATAATTGTATTGAAATGACTTTTCTTGTAAAGAGTCTTGAGATGAAACATCTGTTGTGAATCGGCGCAATAGAAATAAACTGAATTGAAATTGAAAGATGCCTGAGGAATGGAGGAAAGCGTTCTAGTGCCGATTTTTAAGTACAAGGGAGATTTATATAATTGTTGCAACTACAGAGGAATAAAGGTAATAAGTCGTCCAATGAAGCTGTGGGAAAGAGTGGTTGAAGCTCGGCTCCGGTCAGAAGTCAGCATCTGTAAGCAGCAGTACGGCTTCATACCAACAAAGAGTACGACAGATGCAGTTTTTTGCTTTTAGGATGCTGAAGGAGAAGTACAGAGAAGGTCAGCTGCATTGTGTCTTTGTAGATTTATGGTGCGTTCACACCAGTCAGCGCGTCCACGCCTCAAATCGCTCAAACGGACCAACGTTGGCGCTTTAAGATTAAAACCCAGCTGCTTCCACACTTTGTAGTCCGCATCAGCGCGTCACGTCTCGTAGTTGCCCTAACCGGGTTTGGCTAGCGTTAGCTAACATAACAAGAAAGTTAAAAGAAAATATTTAACTGCTTACCTGGCACTCCAATATCCTCCGATATCTTCCTCCAGATAAATCCGATGTCTTTTTGTCTTTGTAAAAAGACGAAGACAGGTCATAGAATTCACAAAAATTACAGACAGCGACGATTAATCGCATTCTAATATACTAATCACATATTAATCACTAATCACATTCCTCCCTTTTGAATGAATGACTTGCCGATCCACGTCAGTACAAAGAGTCCCTGTGATTGGTTGACGCTCCGCGTTTGCTGCCCCAAAGTTCAGTTTTCCCAACTTCACGTAGCAGCTGCTCCGACGGTGCCGAGAGAAGAGCTGTGGTGTTGCATGAGACGGTCTGGAGTGGCAGAGAAATGTGTTAGAGTGGAGAAGGAGATGTATGAGGGCTGTGAGACAGCAGTGAGCGGTGCTGTAGGAATAACAGGGTGGAGGTGGGAGTGCATCAGGGATCGGCTCTAAGCCCCTCCTTGTTTGCTTTGGTGATGGACAGAATGACAGATGAGGTCAGGCAGGAGTCTCCACGGTGATACCAGATGACGTAGTGATCTGTGGTGAGAGCAGGGTGGAGGTAGAGGAAATGCTAGAGAGGTGGAGGTACGCACTGGAAAACAGAGGATAGACAATTAGTCGCAGCAAAACAGAATACATGTGTGTAAATGAGAGACACAAGTGGAACTGTGAAGTTACAGGGAGTGGAAGAAGACTTTAAGTACTTAGGGTCAAAGGTCCAGAGCAGAGAGGGTGGAAAAGAGGTGAAGTTGGTTGGAATGGGTGGAGAAAAGTGTGATAAAAGGGTTTCGGCAAGAATGAAAGGAAAGGCGTAGAAGACAGTGGTGAGACCAGAGATGTTGTTTGGTTTAGAGACAGAACCGATGAGGAAAAGACAGGAAGAACTCCAGATGTAGAGATTCTCTTTGTGAGTGACGAGGATGGAAAGAATCAGAGGGAGAGCTCAGGTTAGATGTTTAGGAGATAAGGTCAGACTCCTGAAGGGAAAAGCCCAAAGAGGAGGAGAGTTCAGCTCATGATGGGAGCAAAAACAAAAGTGTTGTTTATATTTTTGTTCAGAGTAGTAGGATAAAGTAGCAGAGTGAGGGGGAGTGGTCAGTCTCAGCCAATAGCAGCAGAGATCTCTCAGGATGACCTTAGCCAGTCTAACAGCTTTAAGCCTGGCCTAAAAGTAGTCAGAGTTCCTCAGAGAGTAAACCTAGGAGCTGGTTCCACAGGAGAGGATGGACAGAGCGGGGGTTTTAACCGGCAACCCTCTGGTTCCAGGACCAGCTTCTAACTCCTGAACCACGGCCGGCCCGACAATCCTAACTCTGTTCTGACCCGGTTCTGGTGAAATTAACAGACTCTGGGTTCTGATTGTATGATTGGTCCCACTGAGCTCTCTAACTGATCCGTGATTGGTTGGTTTCTCTGCAGATCGCCGCCAGTGGTGTGCGATTGGTGTGTTGCTGCTGATCCTGCTGGTCGTCATCATCCTCTTCTTCATCCTCTGACTGAAGCGCCGCATCGACCCAAACAGCTGATCTCAATCTTCAGGACCCGACCGGAAACATCTGACATCTTCCTGCTGTGACTTTTGACCGTTTGAACTTTGTTTTAGAGGTCAAATAATGATTTCTTTATTTTTATTTAACATTCTGAAAGTAACCAGTATAACTCTAAAAAACAGTTTAACCAGTTTAACCAGTTCATATCCAGTCCAACATGGGCCTGATTAATTTAACAGCAAACAATGGATCTGGATTTAAAGACTGGACCCAGAAGGGGAACCTCGCCGTAACTTCAGACTCAAGCTCTGAACAGTTTGCAGTTTCTCTTGTTTATCGCTGATAAACCCGAATCTCTGCTTTTTGAGTGACAGTGCACGCATCACGTGATGAAATGTGATCCCAGTTCACTTCAGCTGATTTAAACCTAAAAACATCAAGAAAATGTATTTTATTGATACAGAAACCCAAGAAGAAGAGAAAGCAGCCGTGAACCAGAACTACAACCCTGAGACAAAAGTCTGGTTTAATTTCCTCAGGGCCAAAAAAAACACCCTGAGCTAGACCTGTTTAAACTAGTTATTATAATAACTGGTTATAATAACCAGTTATTATAATAACCGGTTATTATAATAACCAGTTATTATAATAACTGGTTATTATAATAACCAGTTATTATAACTGGTTATTATAATAACTGGTTATTATAACTGGTTTAATATGAGTGGTTAATAAGGTAAAATTGGTTTTAAGACACTAATTTCTGTTTGTTTAATGTTTTGTTGACTGAAACTTTTAGTTTTTAACCGTTTTATTTCCTGTTTATTTAAATGACACGCTGTCCTTTGAACTTTGGATTTGAGTTCTTAACCACACTTCCTGCTGCTCCTTCACAATTAAAGCCTCTGTCTCTATGCTAAACATGAACTCTTCCTGTCAGCTAGTGGCCTTCTGCTCAGAGGCCCAGACAGACTCTTATTGTGAAGGACCAACAGGAAGTCAGGTGAACTACTTATCCATTTTTATTAGAACAGGTGAGAAAGCAGCTGCTAGTCATGGCTTTCCACATCATCAGGTGTGTCAGGCAGCAGCAGTTTAATCATGTGGCATCGATGAAACATTTCATTTCTGACTGAAACTGAAAAAGTGTTAAACTTTATTAAAACATCTTGTTGGAAACTTCAGAGTTTTATTTAAGGAGCAGTTTGCTTTATTTCAACCGACTAATCTTCTTCCAATCAGTCTGAGCACGCTCAGTTGGGAAAATCAGCACAGCTTGGAGGAGACGGCAGACATTTTTATTGTCTAGACCATTTGGACCAGTGTGGACCCAAACGCTGACCCACAGGGATCCAGTCTGCACTTCTTCCTCAGCCCAAACCTGGAGACTCTAAGTGTTCTCCTGTGTTCGCTGGTTAACCTCCAGCTTCAGAGCTGAATGAACTTATGAAGGTTATGATCAGTGCAAACTGATAACTGGTTATTGTAGCTTTATTATATATGGACGATGTAGTAAAACGCCCCACTTCCAGAAAGTCTACCAGTCTCTACTGTGCCAGAGAGACTCTGGTAAAAGAACGTTCTGAAGCCGACTAATGAGGGATATAGTGTAGATCTGGATGAGGCCCCCCACATGATGACCTGTATGAACCTTAATGCTGCATCATGTTACCAGGAAGAATGGACAGAGACATGGGACAGACCTGAGTGAGCACCATCAGCGTTTTTCAGGCAGTCATGGAGATACTGGAGTTAGTGGCATTAAGCTGATCACCAAGGCTTGATTACAGTTCTTGGGTCAGGTGATCAACAAAGATGGAGTGATTTATGCTTTAGGGTCCGCTGTCAACAACCTTTAACCTCAACCCAGAGATGACGTCAAGCATCAGCTCTATGAGTTTATATTGTGGCTGATGAGATGATGATAAAGATCTGGGTGATATCTGCATGGCCATTATCCCAGATCAGAACTCCAATTGCGCGGCCTCTACATAATCATAGTTATGTATTTGCACATGAAAAAACACACAAAATCATTTTTTATATATATAAAAACTCTGGAAAATTGTTACATTAGGATCAGAATCTGCCAACATATTTTAATATTGATACTGGGATTCTAATTAATAAGGATTATATAGTAAATTCTATGAATTATCGTTTTATTGCATCAGGAAACCTGTTTCAAGCCACAACTTCCCATTTAGGGAGTCAGTTATCAAATTCTAGTCACAAAGTATTCATAAACTCCACACTTCAATTCACTATTCTGTTTAAAACTGGTTTCTACACAAGAAATACTTAGAGCTTTGAAATCACTAGAAACTACAAAATCAGCAGGACCAGATCAATTGGATCCATATTTTATTGAAATTGAGGCAGATTTTCTCACAGAACCAATTACATTTTTATTCAATCTAAGCATAAGGTAACACAAATTACCTGACATTTGGAAGTCAGGACTTGTTTGCCCTATACTAAAAGGAGGAGATCCAACAGCCGTAAATAATTATAGACCGATATCCAAATTATGCATACTAGCCGAAGTGCTAGAAGTTCTTGTTATCCCAGTTACAAGAATATTTACAAGCTAATAATATATTAAACCCATTTCAATTGGTATTCAGGAAAAATCATAGTACCACTACAGCAGCTTTACCAGTTTGAATTGATTTCTATGATGCCGTGGATTCAAAGAAGTCTGGTTTTGCATTGTTTCTGGACTTCTCAAAGCATTTGACACAGTAAGTCATGCACTCCTACTGCAGAAACTTTTGACTATAGGTTTCTCCAAACAAGCAGTATTGTGGTTTGGAGATTATCTTTCAAACAGGACACAATGTGTTCATATGTCAGATAGATATACTCACACAGTGCGATTATTAAATGGTGTACCCCAAGGATCTATGTTGGGCCCTACTTTATCTGCTCAGATATTGTAAACACCTCTCATCACCTCTATGCAGATGACTATGTGATCTACTTTGATAAGTCAGACTGTACATTTGAATTTTTGCAGGAGTCTTTCCAGGTAACTCAGGTGCGCCTGCAACATCTCCGATTAGTACTAAATGCAGACAAGTCTAAAATGATGGCCTTCACAAATTCACGTACACGTCCATTAAAGGATCAACAATTACCAACCGCACAAGGTACAGTAATAGGAATATTAATATTAGGAATAATAATAGATGTGGATCTCTCATTTAAAGAACATATATCACAGTTACTAAATAAACTTAAACTGGGCTTCTTCTATAAGAACAGATCATGTTTCTCTTTTAAGTCCTGGAGGACTGGTCAGTGGGACTTTCTTACCAATTGTAGATTATGGAGAGGCAGTTTACAGGACTGTGTCAGCTCTTGATCCACTATATCACAGAACACTACAGTCTGTAACTGAGGCAAAACACCTCACACATCACTGTGAGTTATATAAGAAAGTTACATTCCCATTCCTTGCTGTAAGGCGTCATCACACTGGCTGACCTTAGTCTATAAAAGTCTTTAAGATAGTACCGGCCTACCTGACTGGAAAATGATAAGACATGCTAGTAGTTACCAACTACCATCACTAACTACTTTAACGTTTGTCATACCACACATTAGGACTGAAGTCATCATGTCAACCAACAAATACATAATCGCCAATGCTTCGCTACTTCGTGTTATATGGAATAGAGGTTGATTGATTAGCCATTTTATATACCTATGTTGTTTACTTTGGTCATAAAAAGTCCATTATTAGAATCTATTGTACTGTGTGTGTGAAATTGTATGATGTTTATTGTAATATTATTTTTGATTTTTAAATTCCTCACTTTTGATAGTGAATGTTATTTGTAAGATTTTAGGATATTTTCCTGGTTTTATAATGTACATATAATTTTATTGGTACTATCTGAAATGTAACTGCTCTGTGTGTTTGCATTATTGTTGTCGTCTCATGGCCGGGTCACCCTTGTAAAAGAGGTCATGATCTCATTGGGTTTTATCTGGTTAAATGGGTGTTGGTCAAAAGTCTGTGTCTGCCTGACGGACTAAACAAAACCCAGCTCCGGTGGATGGAGAGTAAAACAGCCACTGTCGTTGGATGTACTCACTATTTGCAAGCTTGTGGTTAAAGTGCGACCGAGAGAACAGCCACTTCTGGTGTTTATGCCCCCATTCTGCTGCTTGAAAATCACCATTGATGCTCTAAAAGCTCCGCGGTCCTTGTTCAGCCCATTCGGACTCATCAGTTTTTCAGGACCAGTACTGTCTGGTTTATCCACAGTCAAGGTGTGATCTGACAATCGCCTCCTTCGCTTCGGTTTCCGTAGGCACCAGATCAGCAACAGTTCCAGGTTCTGGCGGGATCGTAGCGCCGTTGTTAGCAAGGCTAACGTTCTGAGAAGGCGAGAGGGAAGATGCCTCTGCTTCATCGCCACTGAGAGGCTTAAAAAAGGCATCTTCTTCATCACCTCTTTGTCACGTTCCTCTTTTTCTTTCTTTCTTCTTTCTTTTCTTTGACGCTCCACTATTGTACTTTCTGCTGTCCGCAATTATGACAACTAATCACTGATGCTTCTCTCCCAGGCGTAAGATCAAACATAGACCAATATTAAGCATTTCTGACTGACGTTGGCTAAAACAAATTCAACGACACAGTCAATACCCTCTTAGCAAGGGATAAAGTTAAGGCGTTCTCACACTAATCATTCACAACATTACAAAATAGTGCCATGGCCCTGGGCTGTAGCGCCGGTAAACCCCTGCTAAACACTGGGCTTGGACAAACCAGAGACCAGATGGATGACGTTGACACCTGGTGAAGATGGCACCTGTGTTTGGCTTTGCCTCTGCCCGGTTGTCTGTTTATTTACTGTGTTATGTTATTGCTACATTTCTGACTGGGATGGCTTCACTACGGACATATGACTTCCACTCACTACTGGTGATAAGGTCTGTGATTACCAACCTTTAGAGTCATAACAGAGCTGCATTTCCTCCATCGCTGGAACCCGGTCTGCCTCCCGGCATCTCTCCTCTGTTATCTATCATTCTGCTGCTGCCTCAGACAGGTAGAAGCAGGGGAAGATAGCCGGCTTCCTCTTGCTGCTCTGTCAGCTTCGGAGAAATGGGGCAGCGCCTAGCTATTGCTGTTACGAGGCAAAGCCACCTCCCATATGTTGGTGCAGGGCTGGTTCCAACACTACCAGGAGTTACCCATGCAGGCTGGCACCTGAAGCTCTGGAAAACCCCATGGAATCCTGACTCTCTTAGCGCTGTCATTCTGACCCCGGTATGGTTGCCACTGCACATCCCACTGTAGCTTTTTCTGCTCAAATGATGGTAATAAATACACGCCCTATTGCCAATTAGTCTCTCATTTTAAATGACATATTTTACACCGAGAATCTAGACTTTTTGCTTATTTCTGAGACGTGGCAACGAGGAAAGGATACATCATCTGGAAATCTGTCCTGAAGGGTGTTCCTTTTTATCTGCACTGCGGGCGACAGGCCTTGGAGGTGGTACAGCTGTCATTCACACACTGACTTTTCCTTCCCAATAATCGCATCATGTACATATAGTTCCTTTGAGATCATGATGACCAAAATTGGCAGTGTAGAACCATATGCCTTTTTTTTGTGAACAACTTTTTATTGTTTTTTAAGCCAAACAAGTACAGCAGTCCGATACAAGTAAAAGGTACATTGGAATCTAATAGAAAAAAAATATAATAATAAAGGGGACCAGGTGACAACCCCCCATCCACCAATTTTGGATCTACATAAAACTCTTACAGGATAAGACAGACCATGTTTTAACAAGAGATGCAAATAGACATAGAAATTACAGCCATTCCTGGATCTTATCTGCCACTGATTGCCATGCTAGAATAGTATCAGCTCCCGCACCGTGGATTCTTGCCACTGAAAGCTCCATGTTTATTATGTCAATGTATGTGTTGATCCAATGGGGCTTCGTAACTGTATGTGGAGGTTTCCAGCGTAAAGCCAGCATCTTTTTGGCAGCAGTGATGCCTGTTAAGAGGATACGTCTTTTCCAGCAGGGCAGTTTTAATGAGGTTGTATCATTCAGGAGTAACACAATGGGAGAACATGGCAGAGTGATTTCCAGTACAATGGATAAAGTAGAACAGATCTCACCCCAAAAAAAAGCTTCACATCATTACTTTCCCAGTACATATGTAAATATGAGCCTGTAAGTCCATCTGAGCACAGGGTGCAATTTGGAGATGATAAGTTTCCTCTCGGACTGGTAAGTCCTGTGGATAGAATTGAAATGGATCTGTTGATGGTTTGGATTTTTAGATGCAAAGACAATTGAGGACCAGATCTTTTCCCAGTTCAATGAGTCACTTCCGATGTAGTGCTTCATTTCGTTAGACCACACATGTACAATAGGGAGGGTTTTATAAGAAGCGTCCCGGATAAGTGAATAAATTCGGGAGACCAAACCTCTTTTTCGTCCTCTGTTGCACAGTATGGAGTGCAAAGGGAACTCCATATGCTTTCATAGATGATCGTAGTTGGAAGTACAGAAATAAAGATGATCCAGGTAATTGGTAAGACGGTCTCAAATCATTAAAATCATGAAGCCCATTCTCATTATAAACATCAGCTAAAACATGGACACCCCTAGAGCTCCAGTCCGGAGATGAGAATGGGACCCCCCAGTGAGTAGGGAATAATTATGAAGAGTGGACTAACCCTGCGCCATTTGCATCTATTCTTAGATTCCTTCTCAGCAATAACCCATGTTGATAAAAGAAAACTCATTATGAGACCAAATCGCAGCTTAGCTCGTTTTAAAGGGACAGTGGAGTAAATCAGATCCTCTAGTGGGGATGCTAGGTTCTTTTCTATAGATGTCCAACACGGATCAGAATTGGGGTTAAGCCAGTCTGGGAGTGGCCTCAATACAAATGACCAAAAATAGTATTTGAAGTTGGGCATGGAAAGACCACCTTCTGTTTATCACGTTGAAGTGTAGTTAACTTCACACACGGCCGTTTCCCTCCCAGAAAATGTACTTTTTTCCAGTAGTCAGTTAGGGGTGGTAAAGGCAACATCGAAGAACCATTTTAATTTATCGACCACCTAGATCGCTTTTATCTTTTCTTCCAAACTTCCAGGATATTTTTCTTTAATTGTCAAACTAAATAGCATCATCATCACTTTACCATTTTACCATTCATGTTATTGATCCTACAAACCGTCCTGCCATGGACTCCCTCAACACTATGGACTCTGTTAACTTCTCCCAGCATGTGTTTGAACCCAGGCATTCTGCAGGCCACACCTTGGAACTGATTTTACCTTATGGTCACTAAAGGCAACATCTCTTATGTCAAAGTTTTATCTCTTTTAATGTTTCTTGTGATAAGGAGGAGTCTTCTCCCTTTTCTACTAAGCGCAGGCGCTTTATTGACAATTCTGTAATTGTTAGGTTTAATTCTCTTTTTAATTCCAAAGCACTTTCTGAGGAGCTTCTGGTTGATTCTACCAACAAACATTGCCTTACTATTCTTGATGTTGTTGCTCCTTACAAAACCTGTTGTAGGTCTGTTCACACTTCACCATGGTTGAACAACTCGGTCTCGTCGGACAGCAGAGCGTCTGTGGTAGAGCACTGGTCTGCTTGGATTCTTTAAAGACCTTGATCTCTATAACAAGGCAGTAAATGATGCTAGGTCAGCATATTTTAACAATCTTATCAATCAGAATAAAAACAATCCTAAAGTATTGTTTGAGACTATTAAACTCATTGGATCTGTAGCTGTGGTCCTGGCTGGGGGTCGGCCGGCGTGGGGTCTCTGTTGGCTGTGGGGGTCGTGGCCGGCCGGTGGCCGGCATGTACAGCCGCCTCTCTCTTTTTCTCTGGGCCGATTGTCATCGCCAGTCCCTGTATGGCGTCTCGCCCTGTTTGCTGTTTGGGGTGCCTGGCTGCTGGTCGCGGCGGCTGGGTGGCGTTTCTGGGCCGGATCAGTCCTTTTTTGCACTGGACTTGGCTCCTGGGTCTTGGTCTTTGTGTGGGGCGCTGGGGTTGGGCATTTGGCCGGGATCGGTCGGACTTGCGGGTGGACTGGCCAGGTGGTGGGCGTGCAGGGCAGGTGGGTGGGGCGCTGGGTTTGGTCTCCTGCCGGCCGTTGAGCAACAGTGGTCGCTCCACAAAGAATGAGGCTGGTGGATGTCGGCCTGGTGGGTCGGCCGCCCGGCTCATCGATTTGCTCCTGGTCTGGGCAGGTACGTCGACGTGGTTCGGGCTACGGGGGCCTCCGGTGTGCGGGTGGCGCTGGGGGCCTCCTTTGCTGGCGGGGAGGCTGCTGCTGTGTGGCAACAGGTGCTCTCCCCCTACGAGGGCACTTGGACGGGGGGGAGTGGTGTGCGGGAGGGGGGGGGGTGACGAACTCAACCTGGGTGTCTAGTGTCTTTTGTGTTTTGAGAGTAGAGCGAATGTCAGGGTGGGTTTAGTTCCCCTTCTGGGATGGGGCTGGGGGGACTGCCTTGGGGTCCGTGGGGCTTTGTGGTGCTGTGGCCGTGTCTCCCAGTCCTTCCCTCCCCATCCCTGGACAGCTCTGTCCACCCGCTCCATCACTTTACCACTCATATAGGGTCTTGGGGCATGGGCACATCACTGGGGTCCCGTGGTGTCCTGGGTCCCAATTTTAATGTACAACTTAGACACTCCCACTTATAACATTTTCACACGACACATATGTAGGGACTTTGGGGTGGGCACACTTTTCGGCATCCAGAGGGGGAGCGGTACAATCAGCTTCACCTCTGTTAAACCACATATAGACACTGAGGGCTCGGGGTGGGGGTTGGGGGATGTGTGGCTGCCTCCCCCACATCCCACCCCTCTGTTTTAAATGCACATTATAACAACACGCATCAACACCATACTCCAGCGGGAGGATGGAGGCTAGGGGTCTTTTCCCACCCCTGTTCGCTACGGGCCATCAGGGGTTGGGGTCTAGAGGAGGAACAGGCCGTCTGGTCGGGGTCCTGGGCTGTCGGGCTGCTTTGCCACTGTGGGGCCCTTGGCGGTCTGCTTGTCTCCGTCCTAGAAGGTAGGGGGTCCACCTCCCGGGTCCGGGGGCTGGTGGCTCTACTGGGGCATCAGTACCTGGACCTGGGAGCATAAAGTGTGCATGGGGTGTGTGAGTGAGGGTACAGCGTCATTTTTTTGGGTGTCTTGGTGAGTTAGTGAAAATGTATGTGTTTAAGAGGGAGGGAACGTATGACTGTGTCTGTATGTCTTTGTCTACATGTCAGGTTGGATCTTGGTCTGCCCCCTCGCCTGGCGCATCTCAGGCCTTACACTTAATGGGGGGCCTATTTCCCCTCCGTCACTCCCCGCCGGTGACGGGGGCCCCTGCCTGCCGGTGCGCCGGTGGTCAATCCGGTTCGGACCTGGTGCGTGCCTGGCCGGGCCTGGGGGGGCCGGTGTGTCGGTCGGCCGATGCGCTGGGCTGATATCTTCCTTTGGTTGGTTGGGGCACCTCTTTTAGAGGTGCCAGGTTTGGGATTGTTGGGTGGTGCCAGCTCGGTGGCTCGGCGGGATGCGGATCCGGCGTCTCTACTCGTTTGATCACCTGTTCTGTGCGCACCGTGCGTGGCCGGTTCATTGGCGGGTTGGACCGGCCCTGGCCCTCGTTGGATGCCTGGTCTCGGCGCCCTGCGTTGTGCGGGATCAGGACCCGGGAGCTGGTACAACTTGGTGTCCAGATGCTGACTGAGCCCGGCCTGGGGATGCTGTCCGTCCCCTGCGGCTATTGGTGGGGCGCTGGGATGTTGGCGATGGGGATTGGCCTAGGGTGGAGGCGGCGCGTGGCGGCTGGCCGCGGCCCCTGCAGTGCCGGGGGCCCCTCGTCGGCCGGCCCCTTGTCGGGTCCCTGCTGGGCGGTGGGGCGCCCCTGGGCCCCGGCTCCCCCGGTCCGTTGACCGGTCCGTTGACCGGCCCGCCCCGGCGCGGCCGGTTGCCGGCGGAGCCCGTGGGCTCGTCACTGCTGCCCCCCGGGCCCCTGCATAGTGGCCGCTGGACGTTCCCCTGGGGTTCTCCTTTTCTCCTCTCTTGGGGGATGCGGTCGGCCCCGCCCGGGTCCGCCCGGGGCTCTGGCGGTCCCTGGACGTCTTTGCTCCGATTTCCTTCATGTCTACATCGATTCCTGGGAGACGGATGCCTGCTCACACCAACTATCGGACACTCTTATGGAGAAACCTTATATGCACCAGCATGCTAACACACACACATAGATGTGGGGTCTCTGGTGTTTAAGGAAATATTCTTGGGCTGAGGTTATCATTACTAGAGCTTGATTAATCGGTACCATGAGTTTTTCTGTGACATTGTTGTTGTATTTTTATATCTATTTTTGTGTGATGTGGTTGTTTAGTTCTTAGTTCACAATGTTTGGTTGGTTTTGTCGATGTTCCTTTTTCGTGTTTTGTTTTTCCCCCTCTCTCTGCCGTCCTGTGGGTATGGAGGCAGACTTCAATGTTTTCCTGTGTTTTCTTTGTTCTCCTTCCTCTCTTGTATTTTCAACTCACCCTCTCTCATGACATTTTGTTTCCTACCTCTCTTCTTCATCTTCCTTCTTTCTTCTCCTTAATTTACCATCTCCGCGTCCATAACATCAGGAAATAAAAACCCCAACAATTCATAATAAAGATTTTTCACACATAAATCAAGTGGAGGACTATAGCAAAAGCTGTACTGCTCCGCTTGTGAAAGTAAATCTGTTGGGATTCTACTTGGTACTCAGACACCAATTCTGAGCTCCACACTGCCAAACAGGACACGTAAAAAAAAAAAAAAAAAGCATTGTATCTGTTTCAGCACACCAAGCCTTGTTGTCCTCTGATGATCGTAACAGGTTTCTCCATTTTTTCATAAAGAAGGTGATGGACCTGAGATCCTATATTCCGCCTAGCGAAAGACGAGCCACAGTCCTCTAAGTCATT
Organism: Valencia hispanica; assembly: GCA_963556495.2. NCBI lineage: Eukaryota > Metazoa > Chordata > Actinopteri > Cyprinodontiformes > Valenciidae > Valencia > Valencia hispanica. The sequence goes on along the minus strand of OY747705.1, from coordinate 59,486,859 downwards.
TGCTTCCTTTGACCCCATTACATCATATGACCTCTTTAACTAATAAAATGAAACAATCGACTTGTTCTATGGAAGTATTGTCCCCCTCTGTACTTGTTCAGTCTTTAATCTGCATCAGCCCATGCTTATTAGCAATAATTAATAACTCTGAGGCAGGATTATGTCCCATCTTATTTTAAAATGCCTGAAGTGACCCCTATCCTACAGAAACCCAATCTTGATGCTGCTTTGCTTTGCAACTTTCGCTCCATCTCCAAGCTGCCTTTTCTCAGCAAACTCCTTGAAAAAGTCTTTGAAAGCCAGCTCAGATCCTCTTTGCATCAGTTACAGATTGCTGATCCCTTTCAGTCTGGCTTTCTAAAGCACCACTCCAATGAAACTGCTTTGGTAAACGTCCACGATGACCTGTTAATGGCGGCTGATGAAGGAAAATGTTCTGTGTTGGATGTATTGGAGCCTTTCACACTGTTGATCATGACATATTGTTATATAGGCAAGGCAATTTTATTTGTAAAGCACACTTTCAACAGCAGGGTAATTCGAGGTGCTTTACAGGATTTGGTGATTTAAAAAAAACTAGGGCTGTCAAAATTAATGCATTAATGCGGGTCGATTAATTTGTGGAATTAATGCCATTAATTTTTTTAACGCAATTAACCCATGCACAGAATGATCTGCCCTGTTTACCCCACAATTAAACCTGCGCTGCTTTCAGTGCTCGCTTGTCACGTTAACAGCATGACAACTGTTTGATAACTGCAAATAATAACAGTGGGAACCAGGGAGTAATTTAAAGGTTCGGTGTTGATAAATAAATAATCCCTCTATTAGTCAGAAAATTTCAATTAAAAAATACTTAATTCCTCCCAGAGAGAAAATAAGTGTTGTTGTAGCTCATATTATTACATTTTTCAAGGAGCGGTTGTAGATCCTGATGGCTGTAAACAGGAATGATCTCCTGTAGCAGTCTGTATCGCAGCAAAACTGAAGAAGCCTCTGACCGAAGTCACCGTTGTTGTAGGATAGTCCCATGAAGAGGACGCTCAGGGTTGTCCAAAATTGATAATAAACTGTCAGCTTCTGGCTAAAAGATTAATAGGTAAAAGGTTCCACGTGTAAATGTGATGGTGGAATTCAAAACAAAAGTTCCAGGCATCTCTCCGGTATTTCCTTTAAAAAAAGAGCAACAGCTTCCGGTTTTGTCGTTTTTTACACAAAAAAGATGTTACTTTTTCGGTCATATTTCGGAATGCCAATTAATCGTGATTAATTTACAGCTACCCTGTGATTAATTAGATTAGAATTTTTAATCGTTTAACAGCCCTAAAAAAACACATAAAAGAAACAGAAGCATTTAATCGAAGGCAATTCTAAACAGATGGTTTTTAGCCTCGATTTAAAGGAATCATGACCTGTAATTTTCACTTTTCCATGAGAAAGAATGTATGTTATGATTACCTAACGGTTATACACTCCCCGGGAAGCTGATATTTAAAAGTGAAGCGTTTGTTTACCCCTGGGTTCGTCCACCAGGCCACGCGCTCTCAAATACGTGGTTTTAATTTGTGGCCGACTTGACATCAAGTCGGCGCAGGATATACCATATATAGACATCGCAGACCTACCTATGCTGCAGGAAGCCCGCCCCGCCCCTCCCCCTCATATTCAGTCGAGCGCCGCCATTACTGAATTCTAGTGATGGGAATTCCAGCTCTTTTTGGAGAGCCAGTTCTTTTGGCTTGGCTCACCGTAAAGAGCCGGAGGTTCCGCGTTCTGATTGGAAGAAAGGTTTTCCCGCCTCTAACAGTAAGCAGACAAAGAAGACAAAGATGGAGGCAGCCTTCTGGAGTACATTCAGCCACTTCGGTAAGTATTTACTTTCTATTTGCTTTAATGCAATGGTGTTATGTTCGTGTCATTGGAATTTTCTAAATCATGAGTTTAAAAGTTTTGTATTTTTTTGGGTGCTACAACAATAGGGCTCTGAAAAATTATGCAGTGTTTCATGTAAAAGTTAGCTAGCACACTATACTATCATTGTGATGCAGGGAGGTGGGAGGTTCTAAAATGCAATTTTAGCGGCGTAGGGCTACTTGTACAGAGTACAACTCTTTAAAAAAATAGGGTAACTTTAAATATTTTCACATAACTATATAGCTGTAAATGAAATTACAGAAAATTTAAAAAACGGCTCCCAATGACGAGCCGGCTCCCATCGTTCACTTCAAAGAGTTAGCTCTTAGAGCCGGTTGGTTCGCGACCGACACATCACTAATACCGCCCCCCCCCACCGTGGCGAGTTTGGAGTTTGATTGCGTTTTTCAGGTTACCATTATTATCACATTAGCACTTAGTTAGCATAGCTAACATACTGTTTTGAACGTTAGCCTATATTAGCATCACCACTCAGAGACGGGACCCATCCGGTCTCTCTATCCCTCAGCAGCAGCGCCGGCCTCGGGCAGCGCTGACTCAGCGACCCGAGCCAGCGGCTGGAATTGATACGGCTCGCGGCCGCTGGGCTCCATAAAGCCTCCCTCTATCTCTCTATCTCTGGTGACGACGGAGGAGATCTGCTGGCTCAGGGCGCCGGACCAGCGCCGCCCGAGCTCGGTGATGCTGAGGCAGAGAGAGACGGGAGGAGTCCAGTCTCTGAGTGGTGATGCTAACATAGGCTAACGTTCAAAACAGATGAATGTTGATCAGATCGATCAGTCGCAAAACTGCCAACGTCGCTTTGGTCACTGTCCATGTTTCAGTGTCACATTAAGCGAGCTGTCACTGTCCTCCTGAACACACCCCCACGTTCCCCCCTCCGCTTTTCCTCCACACTTGGCCACGCCCCTCCGTTCTTCCTGGCACCGCCCACTTTGTAGAATTTTTGTTGTCTGGGGGCGGGGTTATGATTGTTCAGGGGGTTCAGCTACACTTTAAGGGTTTTTAGATTGTTTAGGATTATTCTAAACATAATGCAGCAGTAACTGTTTTGTTCTCTCCACAGCCCCGTACTCACATGGGAGGACAGGCAGCTCTTACTGTCACTGCTCACGAAAAAAGCTCCACAGATTCTTGAAGATTATAAAACCACAGGTGTCCTGTCAGTGCAGTCAAGAAAGCTTCTTGTGAAGACATGCATTGGAGACCTATTTCAGAGATGTGGTTTGTAAATATTCTTTGACTTTACAAATGTCTTTGAACAGCAAAAGACAGCAAAACATGATCTCTTGTAATTATATGAGTAAATGACTGAGAATGTGTGGTGCTTCATTTTCCCCAGTTATCCTCATAATGCAGAGAAGCTGGGTTTGGCGAAGAGCATCATTGCCACTTTCCCATCTCTGAGTGTCCAGGTGGCTGGACAAGGGGAAGGATTTGTAAGTGAACTAGCTAAACAACATACGTTTTCTTTTTTCATTTAAAAAGACTATTAATCCATGAGGGAAATTAAAGAGCTACTCATCTCCCTACCAGAGTTTTACTCCACCCACATTTTCTGTTTGAAAAATGCTCCAAAAGGAGGCGTTGTCTGGCAGACCGAGGGACGCCCAGGCCAGAAGTGCTAGACTAGGGCTGGGCAATTAATCAGATTTTAATCGAAATCGCCATATTAAAAGCTCAATCATGATAATTGCGTGGTGTTTTAATCGTTATGCCAACTGACCAATCCAGTCGAAGCGTCGCCTTGTTGTCAAGCTAACTGGCCAATTAAGTTGCAGAAAAAATATGGGGTACTGAGAATGGATGTTGCATAGTAGTTAGCAGTTAGCGTTAGCACGCAGTTTTGAGGTGAGGTGATGTTAGCAATACTAGAGGAGTGGGACGTTTTGTGGGAGTGGGATGCATGATTTGTATACAACATTAATAGTTAAGGCCATATTTAATTGTTTTTATTATTATTGTTCTGATTTGACAAAAATCGAATCGAAAATCGAGATTGTTCAATGTAGTGAAAATGATCGTGATCATTTTATTTTCATAATCGCCCAGCCCTAGGCTAGACTGGGACTGACTGTTTGACTCGACTGCTTCTATCCCCCTCCGCGGCAGTTCAGCTGTCGTCTAAAATAACGGCTCTGTTACTAATAAGTGCTTAGCCAATAGTGATGGCTAACTCAAATGTAGTGCAGAGTTTAACCTGAAGAGAGCGCCACACTGATGGTTTTAGACAGAAAAGTAACATTTTTATCAAAATGCCAAAAATAATGATTACACATGTAGAGAACACTATTAGAAACTCATTTATACAGTTTATCAGCATAAAACGGTTCATTTGGGGGTGACTCGCTCTTTAAGTAATTATTTTATTTTTGTGGATCAAAATAACTGATTTAGTTGTATTAGATTCCCTTTTATATTTCTGTAGATCTTCTGAAGTTTTCTTCTGATTAAAAAAAAAAAGTTTTCTTTGCCAGGAGCACTTTTATGATCCAGCATCTCACAGTGGCTTCCTAGAGATTAAACTGCGCAACCTTCGACGGAATCTGCAACAAGAAGAAAGGCAACAAGTGATCAGGGGGAACCACAGACACCCAGTGCTACAGAGGGGGAAAATGACAACAGCGCAAATGAGTCGGTTACCTTAATCAAAAGGTTGCGGCCCTCTTCAGAAAACCTTTCAGCAATCAAGTCGGGCATGGAGAAAACATTCGCCCAGCGGGGAGCATGGATCACGAGCGAATCACCAACGCTTGCAGAAGTCTGGTAAGTTTTGCTTATTTTCCTTACTGCAATTTTATCACTGAACCAACAATGTTCCTCTTTAAGTTTGACAAAACCTTTAGTTTTTCTTTTTTTTTAAGCTGGACTCTGAGTTTGGAAGACTCACAGGTGAAAAGGCAGACGTGTTCCTTCGTAGATGGGAGGCTAACATCATGCCTAAGCTCAAAACCATAGCGGCCATGGAACTGAAACTGAGCACTCTTTTAAAAGGGATTGAAGGAATGAATGAAGGCATTTTATGTCCAACCAGGAGTTTGAGAAATTTAAAAATATAAGACTGCTATATTAAGGTCCTGATGTTAACAGATGATGTGCATTTCCCACAGCATAAAGTACCCATTGTTAGAGTTATTCTTTTCGTTAACTTTCAGATGAGGCTTGTTACACAGCGCTTGTGTTATTAACACATCTACTGCCTCCTGTTGGTGCAAGTCGTTGTAGCGCCAAGACCACAATAACGTACCTCCTGGATTTTGTGCCAGTATGTATTTTCCTTGGAAATTTTTCATTTAAATCAGATTTATCAAAGTGTCTGACCATTTGACTAACACATTTGTTCTGTTATGTTTCTGAACTTCTGTCTTTAAGCCTGGAACAAGAATAGCGTCGTTGTGCAATGATTTCTCTGCTTCATCAATGAATGCTCAGCCCCAGCTGATCTGCATCGGTGATCTGAGTTCATCAAAGCAGTACGTCATCGTTGCCAAGAATGACAAAGTCACTATTCCTCTAGACGATGGTCTCACATGTGCTGTGGACAAGCTTTTCAAACTTGTCCTATCCACCACAGCTCTGCCCTGTATCTACGTTCTTTGAGTACATCTACGATCTACCATTCTCCACACAAAGAACACAAAAGTACTGGAACTGATTGCACAACTCAAAGCTTGCAAGTAAAATGCTCAGTTGCCCAAAATGTAGAGGAATTACATTCATAGAGGTGAAAAACCTCATATGGCACCTCCGTGAAATGCACTGCTTATCAGACGGACAGAATATAAAGATTATATGCGGTCAAGACAATTGCCCAAGAACATATTACAACTTAAATTCATTTTCTAAGCATCTACATAGAGCACATTTCCAAACGTGTACAAACAATGTTTCTGTTGTCCAAACATTGTCCCCAAGTGAGGCTTCGAACAGTGGACAACCGATTCATACTGTTTCTGACAATGTGGATATGCCCAATGTCAGTGACATGGTTACAGCTCCATCATCAGAAAATTGTGTTGATCTTAGCAATTGTGCAGCGTCTTTTGTGGCCCAGATGTATTCATCATCAAATGTGACTGTTTCTGATGTTATGAAAAGTGTGAACTGTGCAAAAGAGCTAATTAATAGAACAGTAGACAGGTTGCAACAGTCAACCACTACCTTGTTGAATAGTTTACAGGTACCTGGTGACAGTGATGATGCCAAAGCTTTGATGAAAGAATTTGAAAATGCAAAACACATATTTGATGATCTTGACACACAATATAAAATGAACAAATATTTTATGGAGAAGTTCTCACTTGTCAAACCAAAAGAAATATTTTTAGGTCACAGGTCTGATACAGTAAGAAAGAACAGTCAGATAAAACAGGTTTTAGTAGCGGACACTTGCCAGTACATATCGATAATTGAAACCGTAAAGTTTTTATTTGAACATGAGGAAATGCAGGCCATCTTCCTACTGGAAGACGAGAGCAAAGACAATAAATTGCGTGACTAATGTGATGGCTCACATTTTTCTACACATCCATTGTTTCAAAAGTCCCCAAACGCTTTGCAAATACAACTGTACTTTGATGACCTGGAGACGACAAACCCCTTGGGTTCCAAAACAAAAATACATAAACTAGAAGCTATGTATTTTACTAAAAGACATTTGCCAACTAGCTGCAATTCAACTCTTGCTAATATTCACCTTTGTCTTCTGTTCAACTCGATTGACAGAGAAGTATATGGATTTGACAAGATTTTGCAGCCACTTGTAGATGAGCTAAAACTTCTTGAAGATGTTGGTATGACATTAAAATTAAAATGTCTGCTTGTTAACAGCAGATAACCTGGCACTGCATACGCTTGGTGGTTTTCTGGAAAGCTTTTCTGCAAACAAATTTGGCCACTTTTGCCTTATTGACAAAGCAGATGCACAGGTGATATTTGATGAATATGAAGTAGAGCTGCGTACAAAAACAAATGACCAGTTCCATGTTAGCCTAAATGAGCCGAGCAAAACAGGGGTGAAAGAAGACTCTTGTTTGAATAAGCTTCAGTATTTTCATGTCACAGAAAACTCAAGTGTTGATGTCATGCTTGACGTTCTTGAAGGTGTAGCTCCGCTTGAGGTCAAACTAATGCTGCAACATTTCATTTATGTAGAGAAGTTGATCACATTGGAGGAATTGAATGACAGAATTTCAGGTTTTCATTATGGAAGTGGAAATGTCAAAAATAAGCCAAGTGTCATATTGAACCTGAAAGCTGGTGAGAATCCTATAAAACAGACAGCTTCTCAAATGTGGAGCCTTTTACTTGCCTTGCCTTTGCTACTTGGAGATCTTGTGAACAGGAAATTATTAGTTTTATTAAATGAGATTTGCAGCATTATTTTTGCACCAGTTGTTACTAGAGGACTTGCTGTGTTTCTAAAACTACTGATAATAGAGCATCATACTCTTTTCAAGCGACTGTATGAGAGAAACCTCACACCGAAGCATCATTTCATGATACACTATCCAAGGATAATGGTTCGTTTTGGTCCTCTGTCTAAGCTTTGGTGCATGCGATTTGAAGCCAAGCACAATCCATTCAAGAGACTTGCGCATGTTACGTGTAACTTTAAAAACGTTTCAAAGACATTGGCTTTATCATCTGCAAGAAAATCAGTGTGACCAATGCCTGTCTGGTTAGTGTGGGGTCACTGGAAAAAGCAGATGTCTTGTTGAGCCACTTGTAGCGCTAGAAACGGAGATTTCTTTAACCACAAACGTGTATCTGTCTCTCAGTGTCAATGTGTCCAGCCAAGTCTACACAACTGGTTCCATACGGCCATTGAGAACAGATCACAGAAACGAACCCTTATTTGGTGAAGTTATTCATATTCTGTCACATAATGAGTCCATTCTCATGTTTGTTCAATTATTAAATGTCTTGTATTTTGATGATCACTTTTATGCCTATGCAGTAAAAAAAACCAGTGACTATGAATTGATCACACTTGATGTTACTGATTTTCATCCTTTAAATCTAATGACAAACTGTGTTTCCAAAGAGCTGTATGTTGCTCCACGATACAAAATCTTGTACCTTGGTTGATGACTACACTGTAAATACATGTTGCTATTGAGTGCATTTGAAAAACGGATAAATGTTCAAATGACAAGACAGAGGAAACAGGATTCTTTTGCTCTTATGAATTTTATTACCACATGTATTTCAGGCTTGTTTTCTGAATGTTACAAAAATATTACATTTTACAGAAAGTATGAATTTCAAAAAGTTCTGTTAAATAACTTCAACCTAATTGTAATACTGTATTACTGCTGCCACAAATTGTATTAACATGGATTTATTATAATAAAAGTATCTCTAATTTTTTCTCCAATGGAAATGTCTATTATTTGACATAATCTATGAAAACACATTTTATGTGTATATTTTTGTCCAAATAACACATTGAACACATATCTGTGTTAACTTGAGTGACACACTAGTTGTGTTAAAAGGAAAACACATTAGTGTTACAGATGATTAAGAGTGTATCAGCCACTGGCTCTCAAGCAATTTCCTGGTTCTAAATATAAAGAAGACAGAGACCTTGATAATCGCTGCGAGTCATCTGCATTCAGAAATCAGTTGCCTCTTTTTGCCCAGTAAACAACCCCAAAGTAACATTTCTAGGTGTCACATTTGACTGTTCGTTTGTTCTTGACTCGCATATCAAATCTGTTGCTCGTTCGTGCTTTTTTCAATTCTCTAAAATTTGTCACATGGTCTCCAGAATTGATCCGGAGAAAATTGACGCGCTTATGTGTCATCGCACTTGGACTACTTTAGCAGCCTTCTCACCGCCCTGGAGAAATCCTCCGTCTGTTGCCTGCAAGTAATTCAAAATGCAGCAGCCAGAGTCCTCACCAATGCCTCCAAACATGCACACATCGTCTTAGTTTTATGCTCGCTTCACTGGCTTCCAGTGGATTTTAGAATCCGGTTTAAAGTTCTGGTTCTGAATGGCCAGGCTCCTGTATACTTGAGTCAGCTTTCCTGTTCGAGGCCTTCGGTCCCAAGCGCAGAACCTTCTGGCTGGTCCAAGGGGGACCGGGCCTTTCAGTCTGTTGCTCCAAGACTGTGGACCAGCCGTCTCTTTGCTGCTTCGCTTTGCTGACTCTGTGGAGGTTTTCAAAAGACAACTGAAAACCGTTTTATTCACCCAGCCTTTGATGTCATGATTTTACTTTGTTTCTTATGTGTTTTTTTTTATTGCTTTCTACACTTAATTCTACTTTTATGATTTATGTTGTTCGGTGCTTTGTGACTTTTATGTCTGTGAAAAGCACTTCATAAATAATAATGGCTTGCATTTATATAGTGCTTTATATTCATTATTATTATTCATTCACTCTCACATACTGGTGAAAGCAGCTATGATTATAGCCACAGCTGCCCTGGGGCAGACTGACAGAAGCCAGGCTGCCATATCGCGTCATCAGCCCTTCTGGCCAACACCAGTAGGCGGGTAGGTGAAGTGTCTTGCCCAAGGAGACAACGACATGTAGCAGGTGGAAGCTGGAATTGAACCCACGATTTCTGGGTTGCAGGCTGACAACTCTACCACTGAGCTACAGCCGCCCAATAAATGTAACTTACTTACCCGCAGCCAAAGACTTCTGCTGCATGATGATTTAACCTGGAGCCATGTATGCTCCTAGAAAGACATGCTGAGACTCACCGCTGGAAAACGAGAACAGCTGCAACATTCATGCAGAAGCGAAGTGCTATGCTGGTGCAGTTCCATCAAAGCAGACTAAACGGAGACCATGAGGGCCGAGGATGAGCTGCAGGAGGTGATCAGGTTCATTAAGAATGGGTGACCAGAACATGTGAACATCAGTGTACGATAGAACCGACCTGCGAGAAATGATTTATTTTTCTACGATGTTTTGGTGGTTAAGAGGAGCAGAATTGGATCCCAGACTCAATGACACCAAATACATTGGAGCGGATACATCACGGTCATGGAGTGGGACCGCTATCTCCACTCCAGTAGGAAGATCTGTTCTCACGAGACAGAATAACCAGACGTCTTGGTCCATGACTGCAGCAGTGACAGAGCAGAGCACCGCTCAGAGATCACATGTTGGGACGGCGCTAGAAGGCCTGCACAGGTGGAACCATCTTGACTAAAGAGCACTTCCTGTTGTGGGGGTCTCCAACCCTGGAGCTCGAGATCTACCGTCCTGCACCTTTTAGATGCATCCTTTCTCTGCACAGCTCAATCAAACGAAGGCCTCGTTAGCAGGCCACTGCAGAGCCGACTGAGGGCTGATGAGGGACTCGAGCCATTCGATTCATCTAAAATGTGCAGATCTCAAGGACCAGGGTTTGGCACCCCTGGTCTCGACAAAACAAGCATGCAAGACCCACAAGGGGGCGCCAGTCTAACTCTTACTGGTTCAGAGACTCAATTCTTCTGGATCTCCTGCAGTCAGCAGAGTAGAGTAGCCATAAATCCCACTGAACTACAGCAGAACTACTTCAACTTGTTTTCCTCAAATTAAGGTAAAAATGTATTTACTGAAAAGGCTACTTAAGTACTGAGTATCTAAGTCAGCAACTTACTCCCCCTACGAGTCTAACTCCGCCCACATTTCCTGTTTGAAAAATAAAGCAATAGGAGGCGTGGCCTGGCGAATCAACGAATGCGCGGGGGGGAGAGGGGTGGGCGTGGTCTGTGCTGTAATCGACATGTTGTCGCTGTCTCAGAGCGATCTTTCTGAGGTGGAGGATTTCTCTCCACCTCCTCCACCAGAGGATACAGAGGAAGGTTCTGTGGAGGAGGAGTGGGCGGAGCCTCAGCTTGTTTTATACTCCACAGCAGCAGGATGGCTGACATCAGCCCTCACCACAGAGCCAATAGCAACGCCCGATTCAAATTCAAGTGTAGCATAGAGTTTTAACCTGAAGAGGGCGCCACACTGACGGTTTTAGGCAGAAAATTTATACTTTTACTAAGATGTACTAAAATACCAAAATAATGACCAGACATGTAGACAGCACTATTAGACACTAATTTCTACAGTTCATTGCAAAAACAAGTTGATTTGGGGATGAGTTGCTCTTTGCTTGGCTTCAGACCGGTAGCCAATAGTTGAAGACTTTCTTTTATCACTTTTTGGACTTCTAGTTTTCTGTTTGACTTCATGGAGAAGGATTCAGAGGTTCAGCTAACCAGACGTTTTCCAAACGCCTAAAGATACCCAGACTTCTGCAGAATGGTCCTTTTCTGTGTCCTTATCAAATCTTAAACTTATTGTAGGTCATTATTCTCTCTAGGTGTGAAGAGATCCACTTTTTCTATAATTTCTTAGTTTCTGCTTTAAACTTTTATAACATTAACTGGCATATTTAGGGGCTAAGAGACCATTTGTTGGAAGTTCTCTGAGGTTTAGTCACTTTATGTGAGTTGATCATCCGACATGGAGCTTCAGCTACTGAACTCAGCGATGGTGACTGCTGCTGTTGCTTCATGTTTTCTGTTACTTATATTTATAATATTCGGCTGACTAATCTAACTCTGATGCAGTCAGTGTCTGTAGAATATGCTGGATCAGAACCTGCTGGGTTCAGCTGAAATCATGGCGGACTCTGTTCTTGATGATATGTCAGAGAGAAACAAGAGGCTGAAAGTCCATCAGACCGAAGCTGAAATCTAAAGTTTGAAACAAACTAAGTTCCTGTAAGAGGAACGTGGAAGGAATTGGAGATAATCCTATCATTATGGAAACTTAAAGCAAAAACATAAAGGAGGTTAAACGATGTTTCATGTTATTTTTAAATTTGCATGACTACAAACATTTAAAAGAGACGGAGTCAAATATACAAGAAGTTTTATTTAATCCAGTTTAGCATCCAGTGTATTATCCCAGTAACTGTCTCTGCAGTTAGAAACCCTGTTCTGGTCAGGTTGTGGTCCAACACTTGCTGTAGTGGTACGCAACCAATGAACAGCAGGTGTTGACTAAATCCATCTTTTTAAAGAAGGATTAGATGAATTTTACTGTCACTGTTCTCCTGCACCTTTAAAGCTCCATGCTCTTCTCCAACAATGGTCACTTCTGGCTCCAGAACAACTCCACTATGTCAGGATGCAGTTGTGGAACCAGCAGGTAGTTCGTTACCAGCTTATGGAGGTGTTCTTCTCTGTCTGAGGATACGCACATTGGCAGTCGGGTTCTGGACCAACACCTGGTTCACCTGGTCCAGGTTGAGACAGGCCACTTTCTCCATGTTCACCTCCAAGATCTCATCTCCAACAGATAGGAGGCCAGCGTACAGCTTCTCACTGTTGCGGTCCACCATGTCCTCCACATACACACCTGGAAACACACTGAGTTAGAGTGGGCTGAAAACCAAAGGTTTCATGACTCTGGATGACATCATCCTGATCCTGCATTTCATCACACTAAAGACCCATTTAAAAATAATGTTAATTAATAGGGTTTAAATGTCAAGTCTTGGTCAAAAATAACGCCGAGGTTCTTTACGTTATTACTGGGGGCCAATTTAATGCCATCCAGATGAAGTGATTGACTAATCAGTTTCTGTTTAAGAACTTCTGGTCCAAAGACAGAAACTTCTGTTTTGTCAGAATTTAAAAGCAAAAAGTTTAGATCCATGTTTTTATGTCTTCCAGACATGCCTGTAATCTACCTAACTGACTGGGTTCATCAGGATTTATGGATAAATATAGTTGTGTATCATCGGCATAGCTGTGGAAATTTATCCCATGCTGTCTAATGATTCTACCAATTGGAAGCATATATATGGTGAACAGAATTGGTCCAAGCACAGAACCCTGTGGAACTCCACAAGTAGCCCTTGAGAGTGAAGAAGATTTATCATTTAGATGAACAAACTGGAATCTATCAGACAAATATGATTTAAACCAGCCTAGTGCTGTTCCTTTGATCCCTGCAACATGTTCAAGCCTTTCTAAGAGAATATTATGATCGACTGTGTCAAAAGCAGCACTGAGATCTAACAAAACCAGAACAGACACCAGTCCATTATCTGAGGCCATAAGAATATCATTAGTAACCTTCACCAGTGCTGTTTCAGTGCTATGATGAGCTCTAAAACCTGACTGAAACTCTTCAAACAGCTCGTTATTGTTTAGATGTTCACAGACTTGATTAGCAACAATTTTCTCAAGGACTTTGGATAAGAAAGGAAGGTTAGATACAGGTCTGTAATTCACTAAGTCATCTTGATCAAGGGAAGGTTTCTTGAGTAAAGGTTTAATTACAGCTATTTTAAATTCCTGTGGTACGTATCCGTTTACTAAGGATAGATTCATCATATCCAAAATGGGGCCAGGAACCAAAGGGAACACTTCTTTAAATAATTTGGTTGGAATTGGGTCCAACATACAAGTTGAAGGTTTAGATGAGGCTAATATTTTTGATAATTCTGAAAGCTCGACTGAATCAAAGCAGCCTCAGCACAACTGAGGTTCTACAGTTCTTTCCGATGCTGCCTCATTTACTGAGGAAGAAGTAATCATGTTTGGGAGGATGCCAATGATTTTATTTTTAATAGAATTAATTTTATTTATGAAGAATCCCATAAAATCATCACTGCTTAGAGCTGGGGGAATAGTTGGCTCAACAGAGCTATGACTCTGTGTAAGTTTGGCAACTGTACTAAAAAGAAACCCAGGATTGTTTTTATTCGCCTCTATTAATGATGAAAAATATGCTGTTCTAGCTTGTCGAAGGGTCTTTTTATACAGCAGTAGACTGTTATTCCAGGTTAAATAGGAATCCTCTAGGTGTGTAGAGCGACATTTTCTCTCCAACTTCCTAGTATTCTACTTTAAAGTACGCAACTCTGCGTTGAACCAAGGAGTCAGCCTCCTATGGCTAGCCACTTTCTTTTTTAAGGGGGCTACACTATCTAATGCCAAACGCAATGAGGACGTAACGCTGTGAACCAGACCATCAATTTCTGAAGGGTTAGAGATAGAATTGCTGCCATCCACTGTTACTCTGAATGGAACAGATTCTTTCCACACACTTAATGCTGTTTGTCAATACAAGGTCTAAGGTATGATGACAGGAGTGGGTAGGTTTGTGTATTTTTTGAGTACAACCAATTGAGTCCAAGATAGCATTAAAGGCTGTATTAATATTGAAATCCTCCACTATAATGACCTAATCAGTATTTAATACTAAATCAGATTTTAAAAATCTGAGATCTGATCTAAGAATTAATTAGTAAATCTGACTGTAAGGTGGTTGCTGCTACTCGTCGCCCAGTATTTCCCAGTATTTTCCATTTTACATATACCCACTTATCATTGCAGGGTCGCAGGGGACTCTATCACCAGCAGTGATTGGGCGAGACGCAGGTTACACCCTGGAAAGTACTTTTTTTTGGTCTGTTACTTAAAGTCCCAGTTTAAAATGGAACAAAACGGGAAAAAGTTAGAAGGGTGTGAATACTTTTGCTAAGCTCTGTTGCTCATTACCAGAGTCTGCTCGCCCTTTTCCTCGGCTGATGATGAATCCAAATCTCTGATCTGATGGTCGACTAAGTTCCAACAGAAGCGTTCCATCAGAACAGACCTGAAGAACCCGACCGACTGATCTCACCGATCTGGGCCGGCCTATGTCCTCTGAGCTCAGACAACGAGGTAGGAACCTGATGGACAGACAGATGGACACTGAGCTCTGATTGGGTGAGATGGTTTCTACGGTCAGCTGATAAAAGCTGATGTTTTACTGCTCATCAGCAGGTCTGTAGTCCACACAGCCATTCTTGCTCTTCTCAGAACCAAAACTCTGCACTGATGACGACTTCATTTGCAACTCCAGCGCCCCCTGTAGGATAGACAGGAGACTCACAACTCAGCAAAAAAGATGTTTAGTATTTTAATATCCAGATATAAAACTTAAGATCTTACCACACAGAGGGACTGAGCAGATGGAGATTTCTTCAACAGACTGCAAGACTTCGTGCCATCACTGGGAAGATGGTCAGGAACCGTGGGATGAGGCTTTGTGGCCAGTCGGTCAAGGCTGCCGGTTCGAGTCTTGTTCAGTTTGACCGAGGAGAAAAGGCGACGCAGAGAGAGACGAGAGGCTCCATCCCTACTAAATCTGAAGAAAACAAATAAAACATGACTCTGGTTCATTTCCAAACTACTTAAGACCTGAACTCTGATCCAAGGTCAGGGTTTTACCCCTGTCTACTCCCCCTTCATCTCAATCCCTGCAGCAGAGACACTGTGATGACCACATAAATCAGCCGGCACATTAAAATACTCTGCCACCGCTGGAGCGCTGCAGGTCTGATGCGTCATGTTTATCGTACATGTGCACGACCGCCGGAGAAACGACCCAACTCAGTAATAAGCATCCATTATCTATAAACGTCCATCCTCCGCATGGTTACAGGGAGCTGGTGAGTATCTACAGCATTCATCAGGCGAGTTTGAAAAATGGCCTTATTGTGTTACGTTACAATAAGATGGATTTGTATATAGCCGCGCCTCACCTGTTAGACCCCGCCCACCAAATGCAATTCCATTCTCATGTGTTCTATACGGCGGACTGATCCTGCCAAAATTAAAAATATATAAATAAATAAATACAGAAATAACACATAAATAAATACATTTGGAAATTAATTGAAATACCATAATTTTCTGACTATATAACTTTTTTACACGCTTTGGACCCTGCGTCCTATACAACGATGTAGCTAATTTATAGATTTTTCTGGCTAACGGCCTCCAGGGGGCGCTATAACAGGACGCGCGAAAATGAGACAGACATATGGAGGAAGATTATGCGCCGAAGGTTAAGACACTACAGGTAGTTTTCATACACACACCCTCATCATGGAAAACACACAGAAATGCAGCTTTTTAAGTTAAAGGTGATGGAGCTGGCCGTCACAGGAGGAAATAAAGCTACTGCATGTTAGCTTAGCATCAATGAATCGATGGTGAGACGTACGAGGAGCGGGGGGAAGAACTGAGTCAGTGTAAAAAGACGACAAAAGCTTTCAGAGGACATAAAGACGCTGAAGAAGACGACTTCAGTGGCTTTAGTGAGGAAGATGAAGATAGCAACCAGTTACTTTTCTGGTTGGCTAAAGTAGGTTATATTTTCTAACCAGACATGTTTCTGTTGTGTTATGTTGGCGCCGTACTGCCGACGTTCAGCGAGAGTTTGAAAAGAAAAAGCACTTCTTAAAGCTAGAAAAGCACGCAGACCTCTGCCAGGGCCACTCAGTATGGGGTCAGATCAGTCTCATTAAGAATAAACTCATGCAGGGTTTTTCC
>OY747705.1:59095580-59463080 GCA_963556495.2 Valencia hispanica | reverse complement strand
AAGTGAAGCAGCACTGTCGAGCTCCTTTCTGATTGGATGTCTGAGGTGTCCATCAATACAGCCTGAGGTGGGCGGGGCTTTGTCTTCAGCTGTGGACCAGAAATGTGATGTAACTGATACATGTTTATTTTTCAGTACTATTTGAAGATTGAAAAATATTTTCTTATGAGTTTTTCCTCCTGCTTTATTTTGAAATCGTTTTTCAGTTTTCTTCCCCTTCGGTCTGATATTTTCACCTCATGTGTCTAAATAAGCTCAGCAATCAAATTTCTGAATAGCAGCAACTAATTCAATTTGACTTTGATCAATAATATTGATTGCTATTTTATGTGATTAATTTGATATTGATTCAATCATAAATGAACCACATAAATTAGCATCTACTCACTACAAACAATTTTATGTAAATGTAATTGAAGAATGAAATCTTCTTTATAGTCTACATGAAATCACAAATAAAGCGTCACTAACCAGTCTTGTTCTTCTTAAAATAATGCAGCTCTTTCATCTGGGCAAACTTTTCAATAACTGTATAATCTTTCAAATAACCTGTTTAAATCTATAATAATTTCTTAAAGATGTTGAATGTTGGCTGGTGACGTCCCAAATGTTTCATCTTGTGCTAAATTTAGACTTCATTAAAAAATCTACTTGATTCTTTTTTCTTTGTCTTGGTGGCTAGCATGGATATTAGATTTTAATACGAGTTATGCTGCACAGCCGCCTTCTTCTTTCATTTTCCGGCAGACTGCAGCCAGATGGCGCATTGCTGCTTTTCTCTATAGATGAAATGTTCACTGTGATTTCAGATATTCATCATTTAAACAAACGTTAAGGGGAAATCGCTGCTTCAAGAGCATTTATCCCACTGGGCATGTCAGTATTCTGGCAGAGACTTACACAAATGTTTATAACAGAATCTTCTTGGTATCAGAATCAGCCTTTATATAAGATTACCTGGTAAAGAACGATCCTGTTCTGCTGATTAATCTAAGCATGCCGTGCATAGAGCTCCACAGCGCCATCTGGTGGGGCCCGGCCGCAGAGACGCCACAGGTCAGGAGACAGTTTCTACCCTTTGACACCAGGGTTTATGACCTGAGGTTACTTTTTAATTTTTGTTCGAAAATACAAGAGAAAAATATGGAAAGAGGTGGTATTAATTTGATCACAACTGTGTGTGTTTGATTTTTCCCTCTTCAGAAATCTTTAAAAACATTCAAGAATTGTTAAGCCTAGTTTATACCTCCTCGTCTGCAGAGGTGCAGAGAAGTGCAGGGCCATTATCCGTTGACATAAGGGCTCTCCGTCAGGCACGCAATGACGCACGGAGTAGAGTCCAGTTTTTTAACTATCCATCGAACGCAGAGCGCTCATCTGTGATTGGTCAGCCCAACATCAGATCATCACCAGAACAGGGCTCTATAGTAATCAGTAGTCAATGCAGCTTTTGGCCTCTAGATGCTTAATATAACAAGGCCAGTTTATCTAATCTGGTGTTTTGGTGATGTTGAACACCAGGAGGTGTAGAGAACAACAAACCAGACGCTGGGTTTGTTTGTTTCCATGAGTTTTTAGACGATTCTATGAGCTGCACTTCTAGTAAAAAGCTTTCCAGCTCCATCTAAACTCGCTCTCTGTCGGCCATGGCTTCTTGACTGGATGTGCGTTTACAAGATGAAGGAAATAAACGAGAGACGTCGCTGCAATGGTAGGCAGACCCACCAGAAAAGCTCTGCGCCCCCTGCTGTCCTGGAGGGGAATTACTTCACAACAACGGAGAAGTATAAAAGGAAAACGTCTCCGTCAGTACGTGAGTGTGGGTGTAAACTTGCTGATGGAGAAGTAAAAACTAGTCTTAAGGCACTCGGCTTAGGGGCGAACTGATCTGGTCTAGTACTGGACGGGTTGCTAATCTTTGGTTAACTTTCTGGTTAAGTAACCAGAGGATTTGGGCATTAGGCTTGTATCTGGTTTAGGACCAGCCTGTTTAATATTTGTAAAATTATATGTATGAGCATGTGCACAGGTGAACAAGTCCACAAGTCTAAAGGTAAACGGGTCTACGGGTCTAAGGGTCAACTGGTCTAAAGGTCAACAGGTCTAAAGGTCTACAGGTCAGCAGGTCAACAGATCTAAAGGTCAACGGGTCAAAAGGTCTATAGGTCAACGGGTCTACAGGTCAACGGGTCTAAGGGTCAACTGGTCTAAAGGTCAACAGGTCTAAAGGTCAACTAGTCTACAGGTCAGCGGGTCAACAGATCTAAAGGTGAACAGGTCTATAGGTGAACAGGTCTACAGGTCTATGGCTCAACAGGTCAACAGGTCAACGGGTCTACAGGTCAACAGGTCTACAGGTCAACTGGTCTAAAGGTGAACAGGTCTATAGGTGAACAGGTCTATGGTCTACAGGTCAAGGGGTCTACAGTTCATTTGGTCTATGGGTCAACGGTCTACAGGTCAACAGGTCTACGGGTTAACGGGTCTACAGGTCAACGGGTCTACAGGTCAAGGGGTCTACAGGTCAACAGGTCAAAAGGTCTGTAGGTCAACTGGTCTAAAGTTGAACAGGTCTACAGGTCAACTGGTCTACAGGTCATCTGGTCAACAGGTCTACAGGTCTGCAGATCAACGGGTCTACAGGTCAATGGGTCTACAGGTCATCTGGTCTATGTGTCTCTGGGTCAATAGGTAAACAGGTCAACGGGTCTACAGGTGACATTCTAAGGTGAACCGTTTGACAGTTGAATGATTTGACAGCTTAACAAGTCTCCAGGTAAAAAATGTCTTCTGATGAGTTAGTTGACAGGAAAGAGTCTACAGCTGAAGGAATCTAGACATGAATGTGTCGACAGTATTTCAGTTGAATCATTAGGAGGATTTTCCCACCTGAGGATAAGCAGGGCCTCCTCTTCTTCAGCTCTGACCTAGGCTGATGATCTTGGTGAGGCCCAGTGCCTGAGAGTTCCTTCTGCTCTTCCTGGTTCTGGTTTACATCCTTTCCAGGTGTGGTGTTGTAAAGCCTTCCCTTCTCTGACATCAGTGATGTCAAAGCTAGGGGGCTCAAAGCGCAGCAACATTTATGGGCATGATAGTGGGTACTAGATGGTGTGGGAGGCGCCACCACTGTGTACAAGGCATAAGGGTTTACTGGTATTTCCCCAGTGGGTGGGGCTTGTGAAGTGGTGACCTGGTTTACATTTCTTCCTGTCGTATTGGCTCTGCATCTCACTGGCTTGCTGACAACCCCACCCCCTCCTTCACCAGAGTCAGCAGGTGAGATGCAGCCAATATAAGATTCTTTAAGCAACTCTGTCCGCACATGGAGATGGGGCCTGTTCAGGCCACTCCCCCTCACCTCGGTTACAGGTGGATGCTGGGTGAGACGCGGGTCCAGCTGGGCTCTGCCTCCAAACATTACTCCCCCTGATTCAATGGGATGTGCCACCTTCATCGCCGGTCTTCCTCTCTGCTGCCGATCAGCTTCAGGTTTAGCTTCCCTGGCTCCAAGTCGGATGTTAATGCACTGGTTTAGGTCCAGTTTGGACACTAGGACACCAGTCCCCTTCTGTCCGACTCCTCTCCTTTGAAGCTGTCTCTCCAGGTAACGAGACTCTGCCTCCGTCTCCGTCTCATCCTCAAACCGAAGACGGCGAGTTGGAGATGCTGATGGCCGCCACCTGGTTGTCAAGTCCCTCAGGTGTCCTGACAGCGAGGACCTGCCCTCCGACGTCCCCTGTTCTCTGAGACTGACCCCCGACCTGAAAACAGAGCGCGGTTAGAGAGCTGTGCTGGGACTAGTCTAACCCGGACATATGGCCGAGACCTGCAGGTCAGTTTATCACATGGCACTGCACAATGTAGTGATGACATCACTGTGACAAACATGCAGCAACTGAACACTTATAAATACAATGAGAGAAGCTTCAGGTCACCATTGAAACAGGTTAAGGTGATTTCATCACTGTTAAACTACGGAACCTTTGAGATTAACCTGGATCCATCTAGTGAATCCTGGTTCATTAGGTCTCTGTCAGGGAAGTTGTTTCAAATTAATGACTTCTTCACTGAGCATAATGTACATGCTCTGTTTCTATTGGAAACCTGGTTAGACGTAAATAATGAAACATCTGGATTAACAGAATCTACTCCTCCAAATTACAATGTTTTAAGTGAGAGCAGGAAACACAGACAAGGTGGAGAGGTAGCCACCATTTTTCATAACTCAATGAACTTTAAAACGTTATCCCTGGACATATTTGACACTTCGGAGTATCTGGTTCTCTAAATTAAGGACCATGACAAAGCCTTATTTCAATGACCTTTCTGTAATATGTGTTGATTATGACCAATTAATCATTGTGGGGGACTTCAACATACATACCAACAACCCCCAGGATAGACTAGCCAAAACATTAAGTGACTCTCTTTTTAACTTTGGCCTGACCCAGCATGTCAAACAAACAACACACAATAGAGGACACATTTTGGGCTTAATTATCAGCAAAGGTTTAACTATATATGACATCTCGGTAATTAATATTGCGTTATCTGACCATTTCTGTATTTTCTTTGAAAGTACCATCTCTGCTAAAATATCTAGCCACAGTGAGATAACTGTAAAACAGTGCTTTCTAGGGGACAGTTTTGTTGAAACCTTTGAACATATTTATCCTTCCACCACATCCCCCTCATCTCCCAACTCCAACTCTGTAAACAGGCTGGTAGATATTTTCCTCATGAAATCTCAGACATCATGGATTCCATTGCTCCGACTAAAGTGAAAGTAGTCTCAGGTAGAAAGAAGTCTCTGTGGACAAGTAATCCACCGGTATGTAGTGAAAAAAGGGAGTGTCGACGCGCCGAGAGAAAATGGAGGAAAACTCGACTCCAGGTTCACTGTGAGATCTACAAAGAGAGACTGAACAGATATCAGTTAACTTTGAAAGAAGATAGGGAATCTTTCTTTTCTGAAATCATTAACAGAAACATTAATAATGCACGGACTCTGTTTGCAACAGTGGAAAGACTAACTAATCCTCCAGGGACAGTAGCACCTGAACTAAACTCTACCAGGGCCTGCAATGAATTTGCAGCTTTTTCACTGAAAAGATTCTTAAATTAGACAGTCGGTCTGTAACCCAGCACCAAACCGACTACCAATGTTTTACCCAAATAACACCAATGTAGAAAAACTGTCAGAATTCAATGAATTAAACCAAAAAAACCTAGAAGAAATCATTAACCAATTAAGCTCCTCCTCCTCCTGTCTTGATTTCCTACCAACAGCTTTCCTTAGGAAAGTTTTCCCTGTCATTGGGTCTGATCTGATTCAAATAGTGAAATCATCCCTCCTATCAGGTTTCTTCCCCCAGGCTTTAAAAACAGCAGTTATTAAACCACTGCTAAAGAAGAAGAATCTGGACAACACGTTAATGCAGAACTACAGGCCGATCTCTAATCTTCCATTCATCAGTAAGATTATTGAAAAAGCTGTTTCAGCAGTTAATAGCTTCATAACAATGACCAAGCGCTTTGATGTTTTTCAGTCTGGTTTCCGTGGTAACCACAGCACTGAGACTGTCCTAGTCAAAGTTTTCAATGACATCCACATAAATACAGACTGTGGTAGAACCACAGTGCTGGTTCTGTTGGACCTCAGTGTTGATCATGATATATTACTGGAACGACTGCAGAGCTGGGTCAGACTCTCTGGTACAGTACTTGGCTGGTTCGAGTCTTACCTAAAGAACAGGGACTTCTTTGTTTCAATAGGAAACTTTTCATCACAACGAACAGAAATCACATGTGGGGTGCCCCAGGGCTCCATCCTGGGGCCCCTCTTATTTAATATCTACATGCTCCCACTAGGCAAGATTATAGCAACCAATAACATTAGCAACCATAACTATGCGGATGACACTCAGCTCTACATTATGATGTCATCAGTTGACTTTGAACCCATCCAAACTCTAAGTAAATGCATCGAGCAAATCAATGGATGGATGTGGCATAACTTTCTCCATCTGAATAGAAACAAAATAGAAGTAATTATTTTTGGACCCAAGGAGGAATGATCAAGACTCAGCAAATCAAATCAAACTTTATTTATAAAGCGCTTTTTATACAAGAAGTTGCATCACAAAGTGCTTTACAGATTAAAATGACCCCACATAAAACCACCTTCCCTTCCCTCCCCCACAGATTCAAAAGCATGATCACAGTTATACCCCCCTCCCCCCAACCCATCTCCCATGCACACACAGAGTTAAAAGAAAAAGTTAAAAATGACATTGGGCCGAGTGCAGATGAACCATGCAAGGAAACGCCATCAGAGGAGCCATCTGCCCCGGCAGCGGTAGACTAACAGCAGCAGCCAAGGCACCGACACAGCGCACCCAGTGGAGGCAAGGCCAAGACCCCCACCTCCACCCAAGCTCCACCTGGAGAGCACCCAGGCAGCTACAGCCGACCACCGCTCCCGGGGCAGAGGGCTCCCACAGAGGAAACACTGGAACGGGGATTAAGATAAATTAAAGTATAAAAAGAAACGGTAAATTAATGTGCGAAGATTGAAAAGTAAAACTGATAAAAATATAATCATATAAAACATGCAGAGCAATTAAACAAACAGTGATAAATAATAATCAGTTAAAAGCTCGGCTAAAAAGGTGAGTCTTGAGACTGAAAAACATCAATGTTCTCTGCGGCCCTGAGGTTCTCCAGCAGCCTGTTCCAGAGGTGAGGGCCATAAAACTGGAAAGACGCCTCGCCATGAGTGTGTGTCCTGACTTTAGGGGTGACAAGGAGACGGCTGTCAGAGGAGCACAGAGACCACGAAGGTTTATATGGTAAAAGCAGTTCAGAGAGATAAGAAGGCCCAAGACCATTAAGACACTTAAAAACCATTAAAAGAACCTTAAAGTCGATCCTGAAATGTACGGGGAGCCAATGCAAGGATTTTAAGACCGGTGTAATGTGCTCCCGCCTCCTGGTCTTCATCAGGACACGTGCTGCTGAATTTTGTAGTAGTTGTAAACCTAATATATTCTTTTTGGGAAGACCAGAAAGCAGGGCATTACAGTAATCAATCCTACTGGAGATAAAAGCATCAGTGTCTCCATGTTGGCCCGAGAGAGAATGGGGCGGACTCTGGCGATGTTCTTTAGTTGATAAAAACCTATTTTAGTCATATTTTTTATGTGAGGAATAAAAGTCAGCTCAGAGTCAAAAATCACGCCCAGGTTCTTCACTTGTAAAGAGGGATTAAAAGACAGCGATTGTAGTTTTGGTAAAAGTTTCTCTCTCTGAGCCTCCATGACTAAAACTTCAGTTTTGTCCTGGTTGAGCTGGAGAAAGTTTTCTGCCATCCAGGATTTAATGTCTAAAATGCAGTTAAAAAGTGCATCCATTGGCCGTGTGTCATCGGGAGACATGGAGATGTATAACTGTGTATCATCAGCATAACTGTGAAAGTTGACTCCATGTCTTCTGATGACGCTGCCAAATGGGAGAATATACAGGTTAAAAATCACTGGGCCTAAAATCGAACCCTGGAGCACACCATATGTAATCCTATGGACCCTAGAGGAGCAGGTATCTAAACTTACCATAAAAGTCCTGTCTGTGAGATAGGATGTGAACCATTTGTGAACAGCACCAGAGAGGCCAATCTCTTTTAAACGGGTTAAAAGAATAGTGTGGTCTACTGTATCGAAGGCAGCGCTTAGATCCAGTAGGACCAACACTGTCACCTTCTGGGCATCGTAGTTTAATCTAAAATCATTTAAAATCTTTAGAAGAGCCGTCTCTGTGCTGTGGTTCACCCTAAAACCAGACTGAAATTTCTCCAGGACATTGTGCTCATTAATAAAATCATTAAGTTGAATTAAAACAAGCTTTTCTAAAACCTTGCTTAAAAATGGTAAGTTAGATACTGGTCTAAAATTATTAAAATCATTAAAATCTAAATTGCTCTTCTTCAACAGGGGCCTCACTACCGCCCCTTAAAAGGAGGCAGGAAAGACCCCCGTCTGAAGGGAGCAATTCACCATGGTTAAAATCTCATCCCTAAAAGATTCATAAAATGGCTTAAAAAATGAAGTGGGAATCGGGTCCAAAACACATGTGGTGGGCCTCACTGAGGAGAAAACTCTATCAAGAGTCTCAGCTTCTACCAGGACAAAACTGTCCAGCGTTTCCTCTGGTAGAGACACACATTCAGATTTGTCTAAAACCATGTGACTTTGAGAAGATAAAATATTACATCTGATGGTGGCTAACTTCCCTCTGAAGTGGTCTGCAAACTCCTCACAAAGATTGTTTGAGGGGCTTTTCTGAAATGCAGTAGTAGTACAGTTAAGTCAATTTTATCAATAGTGGAAAAAAGGATTTTAGGATTATTTTTATTGTCTGATATGATTTTTGCAAAGTAAGCATTTATTGAATTTCTTACAGCATTATTATAGGATTTGAGAAGTTCTGTGTATAATTGATGGTTTATCGTGGTTTTATTTTTTCTCCATTTTCTCTCTGCCGCCCTGCAGTCCCTCTTTAGTTTTTTTAAGATTGTTATTTCTCCATGGCGCTGCAAGTTTTGAATGTGAGTGTTTCACTCTAAGTGGAGCCAGCAGGTCCAGAGCGGACTGAAGTAACTAAAATCACTGGCGATAAAATCACAGGGGGCAGGTAAGAGAGTAGGAGAAAACTTTTGGAAAACTTCTAGAAAACCTGCAGCCACTTCAGGGGTTAGATTGGGCTTCCTGACAGTTCTCACAGAGGTCTCCTGCTGGATAAAACTGGTGATGTTAAAAAACACACAGTAATGGTCAGAGACAGCCAGGTCAACAACAGTGGACACACAGGCGGACAGGCCATGCGTGATGACCAAGTCCAGGGTGTGTCCTCTGTTGTGAGTTGGCTGCATGACATGCTGACTAAAATCCATATAATTCAAAAAATTTAAAAAATCTCTTGATAAAGGGTCTAAATGGTTATCCATGTGTAGATTAAAATCACCAGCTAAAATGATCCTTTCAAAGGAGTTGTACAAAATTGATAAAAACTCTGAAAATTCTTGAATAAAAAGTGCACTCTTTTTAGGAGGCCTATAAACTGTGACACATACAATCTGAGGAGTGCTAAAAACAGTTGCATTATATTCAAAAGTACTAAAATTATCAAATAAAACAGGTTTGGCAGAAAGCGTTGCTGAACTAATAAAAGCAGTTCCGCCTCCCCTTTTGCAACTCCTCGTGGAATAAGTGAAGTTAAAATTTGGTGGGGAGGCCTCTGTAAGAACAACAGGGGCATCTGCACTCAGCCATGTTTCTGTTAAAAATAAACAATGAAGATTATTAGCTAAAATTAGGTCACTTATTATAAAAGTTTTATTCAGCAGAGAGCGGACATTTAAAAGTGCCATATTAATAGTGGTTGGAGATGGAGTGACTGTATGATTTACTGGGGGTAGGACTTTTGGTAACTGTTTGAGATTATTAGAGTTGCATTTGCTACGTTTTTTATTATTTGTCCGCTCTCTGCTGATAATAACGGGTATAGATGATTTAGGGCAAGGTCCAAGTCCGATATGTGAATTACTGTTAAAATCAGAACTGAGTTCGTAGGAGCAGGGACCAGCTACACATCAGGATGTGGCAGAAGGGGCATGGAGGGCAGGTGCAGCTGGGGCCTGTGTGGTAGACAGGGGGGGGCGAGGGCATGCCAGGCTCATTGACAGCATGCGGGCACCCTGTCTATTAAGATGTAGTCCATCTGGACCAAACAATTGACTCCTGCCCCAGAAAATGTTAAAATTGTCCATAAAACCAATATTGTGCATCACGGTGGCAGAGGAAAGCCAGGTGTTAAGAGATAAAAGTCTGCTAAAACGACCAATACCTCTGCCAACAGTGGGGGTGGGGCCAGAAATAAAAACAAACACATGTGTGTATTTTAAAAGATTAAACAAATGAATAAAATACAGCTTCAGGAGCTCAGATTGCTGTTTACGAATGTCGTTGGTTCCAGCGTGAATAATAACTCTACTCACAGATGGGTGATGTTGGATATGGTCCAGAATCTGTTCAGTAATATCCTTTATGGTGGCTCCAGGTAAACACAGTGTGACGGCTCCTCTCCTCCTTACATTCCTGATAATAGAGTCTCCAATGATGAGCGTGGTGGGCGGCTGGTCAACAAGTTGATGCTGAGCAGAGGATCTTTCACCGTCCAGGACCTGCTGGATGTTGGGCGGATTAGCTTCCCCAGGACTGCAGCGATGTGTAGTCGGCGCCGAGGGCTCGTTCTGTGGGTTCGGGGTGTAGTGGAGCTAAAAAGTAGTCCGTGCTCGGATAAAAAACGCCCCCGATAAAAACAAGTTGCTAAAAGTCAGTGGTGTTAAAACCAGTTAAAACCGTGTTTGTTAGGGAGCCGAGATGTGCACCAGAGATGTACGTAAACATTCTACTCTGTCCCGTGAAGCACACAGCTTCAATTAATCCAGCTAGAAACTACTGATCAGGCCTGAAATCTAGGTGTAGTAATGGACTCAGACCTGAAGCTCCAGGGTCACATAAAGGTCAATAACAAGGTCAGCCTTCTATCACCTGAAGAACATTTCTAGGATTAAAGGACTGATGTCACAACAGGACCTAGAAAATCTCATCCATGCGTTTATCTTTAGTCAGATTGATTACTGCAACAGCGTCTTCACAGGTCTGCCTAAAAAGTCAATCAGACAGCTGCAGCTGATCCAGAACGCTGCTGCTCGTGTTCCTCACTAGAACCAGGAAAGTAGAGAACATCACCCCAGTTCTAAAGTCCTTACACTGGCTCCCTGTAGCTCAGAGAATAGACTTCTAAATACGTCTACTAGTTTATAAATCATTACATGGCTTAGCACCAAAGTATGATGAAGACCTGTTGTCATGGTACCAACCACCAAGACCACTCAGGTCCTCCAACTCTAGCCTACTAAACATCCCTAGACTCAGAACTAAACATGGAGAAGCAGCTTTCAGTTTCTATGCTCCCCTTATCTGGAACAGACTTCCTGACGAGTGTAGAGCTGCTGAAACTCTGAACTGCGTTAAATCATCTGTTTAGAGCTGCCTTTGAGTCATGCTTTCATTTATCATATGTTATGTTTGTGTTTTATGCTTTTTTTGCTGTTTTTAGTTAAAGCACCTTGAATTTCCTTGTTGTTGAAGGTACGCTATATAAAAAATTGCCTTGTGAGAACTTTGTTATCCTGAAACTATTGAATGAACCCATTCCCACCGAGGAAGATGGTCGTGTAGCTTCAGTTATCAGAGCTGCAGACAGCATTTTCAGGATCCTCTTAGTTTCTGGGAACGATGGAGAACAAAGCCATGATACTAGTCAATTCTTAGTTCTTCAGTGGCTCCTGGTAATTTGAGGCTTTTGTTTTAAGCCATAGATGTGGTTTTACCACTTTCAAATTTCTTACCAGTGCAGATCTAACATCCATTCCCACTTTAAACTTTTATTCATTGAATTAAGATACAATTTTTCTGTCAAGACACTGCAGCGCATATTGTGAAACACCAAATGGATGAAAACTTATATATGAATAATTATCCCCAGGTCTCTTCAGACCTTAGTTTATGGTTTTGAAAACCAACCGACGGCATTATTTTAAGGGTGCTTCATCCCTGTTCTTCATCCATCTCCAGTTTTTCTCTGTTTCCTGGAAGGTTGCTTGAATTATCCCTGGTGTAAGAAAACCTGTGTTGCCTTCATCACCAGAGCTGTGGTGTTGGAGCTCCTGCACGGGTTACCCACTTACTGCTCACCCAGATTAGAAATAACAGCCGGTTGCCGTTCCTCGTGTTCACCTTGAATGTGCCGAAGCCGTGGGGGGAGTTTCTCATTTGTTTGTAGGTTTTGAAGGAGTTTTTTAGTGAAAAAACAAGTAGCTTCATCTCAGGAGTCAGATCCTTCAAAGCTCCAGCATTGCAGAGAGCTGGGATGGAGATATCTGCTGCTGAATGGACCAAAGTGCTTCAGCTGGAGACAACTGCTGACTTCTTCTTGTCTTGTTTCTCCCCTAATCATACTTGTAGCTGTTTGTGGGATCAGCTGGTAAATCTGCAGAAACTGGGAGATGTTTCCACAAACCGGAGCCGAAGGAGATGATTCAGCATCCGTGATCGTCCTTTATTAACATGCAGTTCTACAGGGAACAAAGTTCTGAAACTCTGCAGAATGCTGACAGACCACCATTAGAAAACCCGGTGAGCTGCTCAGAAACAATCAAATTAGTCACTATAATGAAGGCATGTTTTACTCACGATGAGTCGGGGGTCAGCAGGTTGTGGTCTCCTCTCAAAGGAAAACAGGGACGCTTCATACGAGCTTCTTCCTCACAGTGATGCTGCTACAATAACAGAGACTCAGCACACACACACACACACACACACACACACACACACACACACACACACACACACACACACACACACACACACACACACACACACACACACACACACACACACACACACACACGGCTTGGCTGGGGGATGGGGGAGGATGACATCAGCAGCCCTGATTGGCCAGAATGACAACAAGCAGGATTAAACTGAGCAGCTCGTCAGGATTAATTAATCTGATGAGATGACAGAGTGTTTACCTCAGCAAGTGTGTGTCTGTAAATCGGTTTCTACGAATAAAGTTTGATTTACTACAAAAGCCAGAGCAGAACCAGCACCGACAGCACAGATTGGTTCTGGAATGTTGGAGCAAAAGCTGGAGGACAAAAAGTCCCACTGTCCAACCTGCTGCAGGATCTGGGCCGGATCAGAACCGGATCAGAACCTGTTGCAGGTTCTGGGCCGGATCAGAACCGGATTAGAACCTGTTGCAGGTTCTGGGCCGGATCAGAACCGGATTAGAACCTGTTGCAGGTTCTGGGCCGGATCAGAACCTGTTGCATGAACCTGTTGCAGGTTCTGGGCCGGATCAGAACCTGTTGCATGAACCTGCTGCAGGTTCTGGGACGGATCAGAGTCCCTGAGGTTCTCCCTCATCTAAACGGGTTGGAGTTAAACTTGAAGAAGAAGTTCTGTTGGGTCAACAGTTCTTTCTGTCTGGTGTTTATTTCTCTGTAATTCAGTCAGTCTGCTGTTTCCTACATCTCCCATGGTGCACCGCGCCGCAGCAGTGGGCGGAGCTTCTCCCTCCTGCTGTATCGCTGAAGCCAACATGGCGGCTCCCCTGGAGGTGGTGATCAGCAGCGATTCCGGCTCTCAGCTCTGGAACTGCACCGTCTTCGACCTCCACAGCGGCTCCAGCCTGCTCTCCTACCGGGGAGGAAACTCTGCGGCCCGGAGCCTCTCCGTCCTTCGGGGGGAGTTCCTGCTCAGCGCCCAGCTGGGCAAGAACTTCATCAACGTGTGGGAGATCCAGAGGAAGGTAAGAACCCGGCCGGACAAAGCCGAACACTGAGCCCACTAAGCGGTACCGGACCAGCACACCACACCGAACCCCGACCCTCATGTAGCACGAAAGCTCATCCCGACAGACACGGAGAAGACGGATCTCGGTACCAGATGGGCCGGTTTTAAACCTCCCGCTTCTTTCTAGACAGAAGCTTGATGGTAATATTACGGTAATAGTACCGGAATATTACGGTAATATTAATGTAACATTACCGTAATATTACGGTAATAGTACCGGAATATTCCAGTAATATTAATGTAACATTACCGTAATATTACCGCGACACTGAACTTACGAATGAAGATCATGCCTTTTTGCAACACAGGGTGACATCACGATGACGTGTGGAATGTGCGCTGAGCCCCATCAGTATTTAAAATGATTCTGAGGGACGCGTGATTCTGAGGGACACGTGATTCTGAGGGACGCGTGAATCGGATGGACGCGTGAATCGGATGGACGCGTGAATCGGATGGACGCGTGAATCGGATGGACGCGTGAATCGGATGGACGCCTGAATCTGAGGGACGCGTGAATCGGATGGACGCGTGAATCGGATGGACGCGTGAATCGGATGGACACGTGATTCTGAGGGACACGTGAATCGGATGGACACGTGAATCGGATGGACACGTGATTCTGAGGGACACGTGATTCTGAGGGTCGCGTGATTCTGAGGGTCGCGTGATTCTGAGGGTCACGTGATTCTGAGGGTCGCGTGAATCCGATGGACGCGTGAATCGGATGGACGCGTGAATCTGAGGGACGCGTGAATCTGAGGGACGCGTGAATCTGAGGGACGCGTGAATCTGAGGGACACGTGATTCTGAGGGTCGCGTGAATCTGACGGGAGGAACCAGTAGTTATGAATTACAGACATTAGGACCCTGTAAACATCGCCCCCTGCTGGTATTTTCCATTAACTTTATAATAATCATAACTAGCGGTGCACCGATCCGACATTAGGATCTGATATCGGCCCCGATATTGACAAAACCGCTGGATCGGGGATCGGAAAAATGAACAGATCCACGGGCCGATCCAGGTTTGTTTTTCCGTCGCAGCAGAACGTATTTCATGCGTCAGCTTCACGTGTGTCGCATGCTAGAAGCATCATGAGGCGAGCCAGAGGGTCGGCTGGGTGGAGATATTTCACGCTCGCCACTCCAACTAGTTCGTCGGCTGTTTGCAATGTCTGCATAGTAGATGATTCGAGGTGAGGTGGTATTACTGCAAAGCACAACACGACCACTTTAATCAAGCACATCCAGAAACACTATGCTAAGGAGCGCGCTGAATTCCTGCACCTCAGCAACACTAAAGGAGCGCGGTCAAAAAGGAAAATAGAAGTCTTAGTTATGTTTAGTTAGTAAAGTCTGGTACCTTTAGTCTCTTCAAGTAGTATAAGGTGGAGGGTTTACAGTTTAGTATTAAAACAACAAAAGTATCGGATCGGTATCGGGACTGAAAAAGTGGGATCGGTGCACCCCTACTCATGACGTCGTTGAACATAATGGAGAGGAAATGATTTTCTCTGTTAAAATAAAACTCGTCTCGTTATAAATAAAGTCTCGTTATGAGTAAAGGCAGAAATGACACAACACAGCATAGCAATATGGTGGTGGGCTGCTCAGTCAGCTACCTCCTTCTCCTGTTGTGGCTCATACACAGACGGCTGCAGCTCCTCGTGTGTCCAGATAAAAGTTACTGTCCTTTTATTCTGTCCTCGCCGTCGTCACAGCAGGAACTCATCATCCATCTTGGCGGTCTTTGTCTCGCTACGCTGCCCCCTGCTGGATGACTTTAGTCCCAGTGTTCAGCTTGTTTTGTTTCCACCTCATATTTTGGTTGGAGTGCGCCAACTGTTGAACTGCTGTCAGAACCTGATTCCTGTTAGAGGTGCATAGTGGGTGGGTCCATACATTTACCTGTCGAGACAAACTTCCTCACATTAGACTCGTGTTTAGGTGACGATGGAGTTCGCCGCGGTCTGACATGTGTGAAAGGCACATGACCCTTCTCTGTGTGCAGGACCAGCTGCAGCAGAAGATCGTCTGTCCAGGTGTGGTAACCTGTCTCACAACCTCACCTGATGGGGCCTTCCTTGCCGCCGGAGTAGCTGAGGCTGTCTACTTGTGGGAGGCGAGTCTACTGGTTTCCATGGGAACAATGCACTACCGTTAAAAGCTGAAGCTGTTGGTAAACTCTGTACTCTGACTGGTCCAGGTGTGCACAGGTAAGCTGCTGGCAGTGCTCAGTCGACACTATCAGGATGTCACGTGTCTGAAGTTCACTGATGACAGCAGCCATTTTGTTTCTGCGGGGAAAGACAACCTGGCGCTGGTGTGGAGCGTGTGCAGGTAACTCACCTGGTGGTTATCTTAGTGAGGGACGGAGGGATGGATGGATGGAATGATGGACGGATGGGTTAATGGAGGGATGGACAGATGGATGGAGAGATGGACAGATGGATGGAGGGAATGATAGATGGATGGACAGATGGATGGAGGGAATGATGGATGGACAGATGGATGGAGGGATGGATGGGTGGATGGATGGATGGATGGATGGATGGGTTAATGGATGGAGGGATGGACAGATTGATGGAGGGATGGATGGGTGGACAGATGGATGGATGGACAGATGGAGGGATGGATGGGGGAATGATGGATGGATGGATGGACAGATGGATGGAGGGACAGATAGATGGAGGGACAGACAGATGGATGGAGGGATGGATGGACGGATGGATCGATGGATGGACGGACGGATGGCGGGATGGATGGACAGAGGGATGGAGGGATGGATGGGTGAATGGGGGAATGATGGATGGACAGATGGATGGATGGAGGGATGGAAGGATGGAGGGATGGAGGGAATGATGGATGGATGGAGGGATGGATGGACAGAGGGATGGAGGGATGGATGGACAGAGGGATGGAGGGATGGATGGGGGAATGATGGATGGATTAATGGGGGAATGATGGATGGATGGATGGATGGATGGAGGGAATGATGGACGGAGGGACAGACAGATGGAGGGACGGACAGATGGATGGCGGGATGGATGGAAGGAATGATAGATGGATGGGTTAATGGAGGGATGGATGGATGGAGGGATGGACAGATAGATGGAGGGAGGGATGGAAGGAATGATGGATGGATGGATGGGTTAAGGGATGGATGGATGGATGGACAGATGGATGGATGGAAAGATGGATGGAGGGATTGATGGGGGAATGATGGATGGATGGGGGAATGATGGATGGACAGATGGATGGAGGGAATGATGGATGGATGGATGGACAGATGGATGGATGGAAAGACAGATGGATGGAGGGATGGATGGATTGATGGATGGATGGAAAGATGGATGGAGGGATTGATGGGGGAATGATGGATGGATGGGGGAATGATGGATGGACAGATGGATGGAGGGAATGATGGATAGAGGGACAGATAGATGGATGGATGGACAGACAGACAGATGGATGGATGGACAGATGGATGGATGGATAGATGGATGGATGGATGGACAGATGGATGGATGGAAAGACAGATGGATGGATGGAAAGACAGATGGATGGAGGGATGGATGGATGGATGGATGGATGGAATAACGGAATGATGGATGGATGGGTTAATGGATGGAGGGATGGATGAACAGATGGATGGGGGGATGGACATATGGATGGAGGAATGGATGGAGGGATGGACGGATGGATGGAGGGAGGGATGGATGGAATGGTGGATGGATGGGTTAATGGATGGATGGACAGATGGATGGAGGGATGGACAGATGGATGGAGGGAATGACGGATGGATGGATGGACAGATGGATTCAATTCAATTCAGTTCAGTTTATTTATATAGCGCCAATTCACAACAGATATCATCTCAAGGCTCTTAACAAGAAGTTATTTCAATACATTTATACAAACATTCCAATCAGTTAAAAAGTTTCCTATTTAAGGAATCCCAGCAGATTGCGTCAGTCATTGGCGTGAGGTTGGGCCCCGTTGATGCAGACTTTCCAACCACAGCAATCCTTCAGCAATCCCTCATACTGAGCAAGCATGTAGCGACGGTGGAGAGGAAAAACTCCCCTTTAACAGGAAGAAACCTCCAACAGAACCAGGCTCAGTAGGAGCGGCCATCTGCCACGACCGTCTGGGGGTTTGAGAAGACAGAGCAGAGACACAGAAGGAACAGAAGATCTGATATAAGAGAACTTTCTATGTTACAGAAAGTAAAAAGTTGATAACAGGACACAGTGGATGTTCAGTTACTGGGAGCATCATCCCAGTCGATGCCCCCCGTCCAACAGGGCATTGCAGCCAAGCAGGATACCAGACCAGGTATATCTTCTATGGAGAGAAAAACACTGAGAGAAAACAAAGTTAACAGTCGAAATAACAGAATGTACTGTAATACAACTGGAGAGTAGTAGGAGAGAAAAGTAGCAGAGTGAAGAAAAGTGGTCAGTCTGTCCTCCAGCAGTCTAAGCCTATAGCAGCATAACTACAGAGATAGCTCAGGATGACCTTAGCCACTCTAACTATAAGCTTTATCAAAAAGGAAAGTTTTAAGCCTGGCCTTAAAAGTAAACAGAGTGTCTGCCTCACGGACTAAAGCTGGGAGCTGGTTCCACAGGAGAGGAGCCTGATAACTAAAAGATCTGCCTCCCATTCTAC
The DNA here is from genome assembly GCA_963556495.2 of Valencia hispanica. Lineage (NCBI taxonomy): Eukaryota > Metazoa > Chordata > Actinopteri > Cyprinodontiformes > Valenciidae > Valencia > Valencia hispanica. Next base: position 59,444,922 of record OY747705.1, on the reverse strand, counting down.
TTTTAGAAATCCTAGGAACTACAAGTAAACCTGCAGTCTGAGAGCGAAGGGCTCTGTTAGGAACATATGGACCAATCAGATCTCTGATGGATGATGGAGCTGATTATTATGGGCTTTATATGGAAGAAGGAGGATCTTAGATTCTATTCTGGATTTAACAGGGAGCCAATGAAGGGAAGCTAAAACAGGAGAAATGTGATCTCTCTTTTTAATATTCATCAGAACTCTTGCTGCAGCATTTTGGATCAACTGAAGGCTTTTAATGGCATTTTGTGGACTACCTGATAGTAAAGAATTACAGTAGTCCAGTCTTGAGGTAACAAATGCATGGACTAGTTTCTCAGCATCACTCCTGGACAGGATGTTTCTAATTTTAGCAATATTCCGGAGGTGAAAGAAAGAAATCCTAGAAACCTGTTTAATATGGGATTTAAATGTCAAGTCTTGGTCAAAAATAACGCCGAGGTTCTTTACGTTATTACTGGGGGACAATTTAATGCCATCCAGATGAAGTGATTGACTAATCAGTTTCTGTTTAAGAACTTCTGGGAATGGGGGAATAATGGATGGATGGAGGGATGGATGGAATGATGGATGGAGGGATGGAGAGATGGAGGAATTGACAGATGGAGGGATGGAAGGAATGATGGATGGATGGGTTAATGGATGAATGGACAGATGGATGGAGGGATGGACGGAGGGATGGATGGACAGAGGGATGGAGGGATGAATGGGGGAATGATGGATGGAGGGAATGATGGATGGAGGGACAGACAGATGGATGGAGGGATGTATAGACGGATGGATGGATGGATTGACAGATGGATGGAATTATGGATGGATGGAGGGATGGATGGAGGGATGGACAGATAGATGGAGGGAGGGATGTAGGGATGGAAGGAATGATGGATGGATGGGTTAATGGATGAATGGACAGATGGATGGAGGGATGGACAGATGGATGGATGGGGGAATGATGGATGGATGGAGGGATAGACAGATGGAGGGATGGGTGGATGGAGGGATGGATGGAGGGAATGCTGGATGGAGGGATGGATGGAGGGAATGCTGGATGGAATGATGGATGGATGGATGGATGGATGGATGGATGGAATGATGGATGGATGGATGGAATGAGGATGGTTGGATGGATGGATGGATAGATGGAATGATGGATGGAGGGATGGACAGATGGAGGGAATGATGGATGGATGGATGGACAGATGGATGTAGGGGTGAATGGATGGAATGATGGATGGACAGATGGATGGACAGATGGATGGAGAAATGGATAGATGGATGGAGGGATGGAATGATGGATGGATGGAATGATGGAGGGATGGAATGATGGATGGATGGAATGATGGATGGAATGATGATGGTTGGATGGAATGATGGATGGAGGGATGGATGGATGGATGGACAGATCGATGGATGGACAGATGGGTGGATGGGATGGATGGATGGAATGATGGATGGATGGACAGATGGAGGGATGGACAGATGGAGGGATGGACAGATGGAGGGATGGACAGATAGATGGATGGAATGATGGATGGATGGACAGATGGAGGGATGGAAAGATAGATGGAGGGAGGGATGGATGGACGGACAGATGGATGGCGAGATGGATGGACAGATGGATGGGGGAATGATGGATGGATGGACAGATGGATGGAGGGACAGATAGATGGATGGATGGACAGACAGATGGAGGGATAGAGGGACGGATGGATCGATGGATGGACGGATGGACAGATGGATGGCGGGGTGGATGGATGGATGGAATGATGGATGGACAGATGGATGGAGAAATGGATGGATGGATGGTTGGACGGACGGATGGATGGATGGAATGATGATGGTTGGATGGAATGATGGATGGATGGATGGAATGATGGATGGAATGAGGATGGATGGATGGATAGATGGATAGATGGATGGAATGATGGATGGATGGACAGATGGATGGAGGGACGGATGGATGGATGGATGGACAGACAGATCGATGGATGGACAGATGGGTGGATGGGATGATCGATGGATGGATGGACAGATGGATGGATGGGATGATGGAGGGATGGATGGACAGATGGATGGATGGACAGACAGATGGATGGATGGTTGGATGGATGGATGGATGGATGGAATGATGGATGGATGGATGGAATGATGGATGGATGGACAGATGGATGGACAGATGGAAGGATGGATGGATGGACAGATGGATGGACGGATGGACAGATGGAGGGATGGGTGGATGGAATGAAGGATGGATGGACAGATGGATGTATGGACAGATGGAGGGATGGACGGGTGTAGGGATGGATGAATGGAGGGATGGATGGAGGGAGGGACGGATGGTTGGATGGAATGAAGGATGGATGGACCAATGGAGGGATGGATGGACAGATGGCGGGATGGATGGACAGATGGATGGATGGATGGATGGGTTAATGGACGGATGGACAGATAGATGGAGGGAGGGATGAATGGGTTAATGGATGGATGGACAGATGGATGAGGGATGGACAGATGGATGGATGGATGGATGGACGGATGTTTGGATGGATGGACAGATGGATGGACAGATGGAAGGATGGATGGACAGATGGATGGATGGATGGAGGGATGGATGGATGGAATGAAGGATGGATGGACAGATGGATGTATTGACAGATGGAGGGATGGACGGGTGTAGGGATGGTTGAATGGAGGGATGGATGGATGGATGGAGGGATGGATGGATGGAGGGAGGAATGGGCGGACGGACGGAGGGACGGATGGATGGATAGAATGAAGGATGGATGGATGGAGGGATGGGTGGACAGATGGACGGATGGGATGGATGGATGGAATGATGGATGGATGGACAGATGGAGAGATGGAGGGATGGACAGATGGAGGGATGGACAGATAGATGGATGGAATGATGGCTGGATGGACAGATGGAGGGATGGAAAGATAGATGGAGGGAGGGATGGGCGGACGGACGGAGGGACGGATGGATGGATAGAATGAAGGATGGATGGATGGAGGGATGGGTGGACAGATGGACGGATGGGATGGATGGATGGAATGATGGATGGATGGACAGATGGAGAGATGGAGGGATGGACAGATGGAGGGATGGACAGATAGATGGATGGAATGATGGATGGATGGACAGATGGAGGGATGGAAAGATAGATGGAGGGAGGGATGGATGGACGGACAGATGGATGGCGAGATGGATGGACAGATGGATGGGGGAATGATGGATGGATGGACAGATGGATGGAGGGACAGATAGATGGATGGATGGACAGACAGATGGAGGGATAGAGGGACGGATGGATCGATGGATGGACGGATGGACAGATGGATGGCGGGGTGGATGGATGGATGGAATGATGGATGGACAGATGGATGGAGAAATGGATGGATGGATGGTTGGACGGACGGATGGATGGATGGATGGATGGAATGAGGATGGTTGGATGGAAGGATGGATGGATGGATGGATGGGATGGATAGATGGATGGAATGATGGATGGATGGACAGATGGATGGATGGACGGATGGATGGACAGACAGATCGATGGATGGACAGATGGGTGGATGGGATGATCGATGGATGGAGGGATGGACAGATGGATGGATGGGATGATGGAGGGATGGATGGACAGATGGATGGATGGACAGACAGATGGATGGATGGTTGGATGGATGGATGGATGGATGGAATGATGGATGGATGGACAGATGGAGGGATGGATGGACAGATGGATGGACAGATGGAAGGATGGATGGATGGACAGATGGATGGACGGATGGACAGATGGAGGGATGGGTGGATGGAATGAAGGATGGATGGACAGATGGATGTATGGACAGATGGAGGGATGGACGGGTGTAGGGATGGATGAATGGAGGGATGGATGGAGGGAGGGACGGATGGTTGGATGGAATGAAGGATGGATGGACAAATGGAGGGATGGATGGACTGATGGCGGGATGGATGGACAGATGGATGGATGGGTTAATGGATGGATGGACAGATAGATGGAGGGAGGGATGAATGGGTTAATGGATGGATGGACAGATGGATGAGGGATGGACAGATGGATGGATGGATGGAATGATGGATGGATGGACAGATGGATGGAGGGAGGGATGGAGGGAATGATGGATGGATGGGTTAATGGATGGATGGATGGGGGAATGATGGATGGATGGACAGATGGATGGAGGGACAGATAGATGGATGGATGGACAGACAGATGGAGGGATAGAGGGACGGATGGACAGATGGATGGAGAAATGGATGGATGGATGGATTGATGGAATGATGATGGTATGATGGATGGATGGATGGATGGATGGATGGATGGATGGATGGAATGATGATGGTTGGATGGAATGATGGATGGATGGATAGATGGATGGATGGATGGAATGATGGATGGATGGACAGACAGATCGATGGATGGACAGATGGGTGGATGGGATGATCGATGGATGGACAGATGGATGGATGGAGGGATGGACGGATGGATGGATGGGATGATGGAGGGATGGATGGATGGACAGATGGGATGGATGGACAGACAGATGGATGGATGGTTGGATGGATGGATGTTTGGATGGATGGACAGATGGATGGACAGATGGAAGGATGGATGGACAGATGGATGGATGGATGGATGGACGGACGGATGGATGGATGGATGGACAGATGGATGGATGGAGGGATGGATGGATGGAATGAAGGATGGATGGACAGATGGATGTATTGACAGATGGAGGGATGGACGGGTGTAGGGATGGTTGAATGGAGGGATGGATGGAGGGATGGATGGATGGAGGGAGGGATGGGCGGACGGATGGACGGAGGGACGGATGGATGGATAGAATGAAGGATGGAGGGATGGAGGGATGGGTGGACGGATGGACGGATGGATGGATGGATAGAGGGATGGATGGATGGAGGGATGGATTGATGGACAGATGGATGTATGGACAGATGGAGGGATGGACGGGTGTAGGGAGGGATGGATGGAGGGAGGGATGGGCGGACGGACGGATGGATGGATGGAGGGACGGATGGATGGATGGAATGAAGGATGGATGGACAGATGGAGGGATGGATGGATGGATGGATGGAGGGATGGGTGGACAGATGGATGGATGGATGGATGGACGGATGGATGGACAGATGGAGGGATGGATGGACAGATGGAGGGATGGATGGATGGATGAATGGAGGGATGGGTGGACGGATGGATGGAGGGAGGGACGGATGGATGGATGGAATGAAGGATGGATGGACAGATGGAGGGATGGATGGACAGATGGATGGAGGGATGGAATGATGGATGGATGGAGGGATGGACAGATGGATGGAGGGAGGGATGGAGGGAATGATGGATGGATGGGTTAATGGATGGATGGAGGGATGGATGGGGGAATGATGGATGGATGGATGGGGGAATGATGGATGGAGGGACAGATGGATGGAGGGACAGATAGATGGATGGATGGACAGACAGATGGAGGGATAGAGGGACGGATGGAGAAATGGATGGATGGATGGATGGATGGAATGATGATGGTTGGATGGAATGATGGATGGATGGAATGATGGATGGATGGATGGATGGATGGATGGATGGAATGATGATGGTTGGATGGAATGATGGATGGATGGATGGATGGAATGATGGATGGATGGACAGACAGATCGATGGATGGACAGATGGGTGGATGGGATGATCGATGGATGGACAGATGGAGGGATGGACGGATGGATGGATGGGATGATGGAGGGATGGATGGGATGGATGGATGGATGGATGGATGGTTGGATGGACAGATGGATGGATGGTTGGATGGACAGATGGATGGATGGATGGTTGGATGGACAGATGGATGGATGGATGGAATGATGGATGGATGGATGGACAGATGGATGGACAGATGGAGGGATGGACAGATGGATGGATGGATGGACGGATGGATGGACAGATGGATGGATGGAGGGATGGATGGATGGAATGAAGGATGGATGGACAGATGGATGTATTGACAGATGGAGGGATGGACGGGTGTAGGGATGGTTGAATGGAGGGATGGATGGATGGAGGGAGGGATGGATGGATAGAATGAAGGATGGATGGATGGAGGGATGGGTGGACAGATGGACGGATGGATGGATGGATGGATGGACAGATGGATGGATGGATGGAGGGATGGATGGAGGGATGGATGGATGGAATGAAGGATGGATGGACAGATGGATGTATGGACAGATGGAGGGATGGACGGGTGTAGGGAGGGATGGATGGAGGGAGGGATGGGCGGACGGATGGATGGATGGAGGGACGGATGGATGGATGGAATGAAGGATGGATGGACAGATGGATGGATGGATGGAGGGATGGGTGGACGGATGGATGGATGGACGGATGGATGGATGGAATGAAGGATGGATGGACAGATGGAGGGATGGATGGATGGAGGGAGGGATGGATGGATAGAATGAAGGATGGATGGATGGAGGGATGGGTGGACAGATGGACGGATGGATGGATGGATGGATGGATGGACAGATGGATGGATGGAGGGATGGATGGAGGGATGGATGGATGGATGGAATGAAGGATGGATGGACAGATGGATGTATGGACAGATGGAGGGATGGACGGGTGTAGGGAGGGATGGATGGAGGGAGGGATGGGCGGACGGATGGATGGATGGAGGGACGGATGGATGGATGGAATGAAGGATGGATGGACAGATGGAGGGATGGATGGACAGATGGAGGGATGGATGGACGGATGGAGGGATGGGTGGACGGATGGATGGATGGATGGACGGATGGATGGATGGAATGAAGGATGGATGGACAGATGGAGGGATGGATGGATGGATGGAGGGATGGGTGGACGGATGGATGGATGGATGGACGGATGGATGGATGGAATGAAGGATGGATGGACAGATGGAGGGATGGATGGATGGATGGATGGAGGGAGGGATGGGTGGACGGATGGATGGATGGAATGAAGGATGGATGGACAGATGGAGGGATGGATGGATGGATGGATGGAATGAAGGATGGATGGACAGATGGAGGGATGGATGGACGGATGGATGGATGGATCTACATCAGTCCGAGTCCAAAGTATAAAAACGGATGTAGATCAGAGAAAGTAGAGCAAAAAACTCAAGGACACCAAAAATCGAGACAGACCATAATTAGCAGCTCAGTTTGTTGCTCTGACTGTCGTCATAGTAACAACTGTATATTGGATCCAGACCTTCTGGTGCTTTTTGGGTCAGACTCTTGTTGGTTTGTCGATTCAGTGGAATCACCTCATTCTGGACGAATAGGAAAAGCAGCTGAGGGTCATGTGACCAAGAGAGTTTATTAGGGTTTCAGACGTGTGGATCAGCCAATGAGGAGCGAGCTCTGATCTAGTGAGGAATCATTCAGAGGGTGACCAGCAGGTGGAGCTGTTTGTAGGAACGTCTCCTGTTGGAGCTCAGGCTCCTTAACAGTCGCCACCCGTCCCTCTGTCTGTCCGTCTGTCCAGGATGATTTCCTTTAGACTCTCTAATCCTGCACACAATTTATTCTAGAGGAATTTCAGCTCCTCATCAGCAGACATGTTGGTGCATTTTGAATTCAGTGATAAAAGGAGGTTTTTATAAGACCACCAAGAAGAGTGAAGAAGACAGCATAGATCAAGTTCTCTGCAAGAGATTCAGGTTTGAATCAAAAAGAACTCTGAGGTTCTTCACACTTCCTGATAGATGTTCCTCCACAATCTCTGGATTGTGTCTGGTACTGGTACCTGGTAATTGGTACTGGTACTGGTACCATGTACCTGGTACTGGTACCTGGTACTGGTACCAGGTAATTGGTACTGGTACCATGTACCTGGTACTGGTACCAGGTACCAGGTACTGGTACTTGGTACTGGTACCATGTACTTGGTACTGGTACCATGTACTGGTACCTGGTACTGGTACTTGGTACTGGTACCATGTACTTGGTACTGGTACCATGTACCTGGTACTGGTACCATGTACTTGGTACTGGTACCATGTACCTGGTACTGGTTCTTGGTACTGGTACTGGTTCTGGTACTTGGTACTGGTACCAGAGGTCATGTAATAGTTTTAGGTCTTCAGGCAGCCATATGAAGCGGCAGGTCATCTGTTGACGTTCCTCCTGAGGAGGTGAAGGCTCCCTGGCAAATTGAGCCGGACTGAAAGGTTCTCAGGTTTTCCAGCATGGTTCTGCTGAACAGAACGTTTTGGGTTCTGTTTAGGTTATGTTCAGCAGAGATGAGATGTTGACCCACAAACCATCAGTGATGTCAATAACCACCTGTCTCTGTCTCTCAGTGTGGTCCAGCTGGATTTAAGCCACGCTCCTGAGCCACGCCATGTCCTGTCCCGTCACTCCCTGCCAATCACAGACCTGCACTGTGGTCACATGGGAGCTCAAGCCAGAGTCGCCACATCATCGCTAGATCAGACTGTAAAGGTAGGACCGTTTACCTGGATAGCTGCGACATGTCGATATAGCCCCGCCCCCAGGCCCTGATGGAGCCTCTGTAAATGTCGGGTCAGGGTGACATCATACCTGCAATTCTAACCAAGCCGCCATGATGGAGAGGGAGGGTCCATTTGTTCTATAGATCTGTAGATGTTTCACCCCGGATCTGTTGGGTTTACAGACTGATTCTGACATTATACTGGGATTATAGCAGGATTATAATAGGATTATAGCAGTATTATACTGGGATTATAGCAGGATTATACTGGGATTATAGCAGGATTATAATAGGATTATAGCAGTATTATACTGGGATTATAGCAGGATTATACTGGGATTATAGCAGGATTATACTGGGATTATAGCAGGATTATAATAGGATTATAGCAGTATTATACTGGGATTATAGCAGGATTATACTGGGATTATAGCAGGATTATAATGGGATTATAGCAGGATTATACTGGTATTATAGCAGGATTATACTGGGATTATAATAGGATGATAGCAGTATTATACTGGGATTATAGCAGGATTATACTGGGATTATAATAGGATTATAGCAGTATTATACTGGGATTATAATAGGATGATAGCAGTATTATACTGGGATTATAGCAGGATTATACTAGGATTATAGCAGGATTATACTGGTATTATAGCAGGATTATACTGGGATTATAGCAGGATTATACTGGGATTATAGCAGGATTATACTGGGATTATAATAGGATTATAGCAGTATTATACTGGGATTATAGCAGGATTATACTGGGATTATAGCAGGATTATACTGGGATTATAATAGGATGATAGCAGTATTATACTGGGATTATAGCAGGATTATACTAGGATTATAGCAGGATTATACTGGTATTATAGCAGGATGATAGCAGGATTATACTGGGATTATAGCAGGATTATACTGGGATTATAATAGGATTATAGCAGTATTATACTGGTATTATAGCAGGATTATACTGGGATTATACTGGGATTATAATAGGATTATAGCAGTATTATACTGGTATTATAGCAGGATTATACTGGGATTATAGCAGTATTATACTGGGATTCTAGCAGGATTATACTGGGACTCTAGCAGGATTATACTGGGATTATAGCAGGATTATACTGGGATTATAGCAGGATTATACTGGGATTATAGCAGGATTATACTGTGATTATAGCAGTATTATACTGGGATTCTAGCAGGATTATACTGGGATTATAATAGGATTATAGGAGTATTATACTGGGATTATAGCAGGATTATATCAGCATTATACTGGGATTATAGCAGTACTATTAAGATTATATTTGGACTATACTGGGTGCATTTGTTAGCTCTGCAGGCTTGAGCCCATCTTGCCACTAAAAGGTTCTGGGGTTGGGAGCTTGTACTAAATTGGGATTATATCAGTATTATAGCAGGATTATACTGGGATTTTATCAGTATTATACATGAATTATACTGGGATTATAGCAGTATTATACCTGAATTGTACTGGGATTATAGCAGTATTATACCTGAATTGTACTGGGATTATAGCAGGATTATAGCAGTATTATACCTGAATTATACTAGGATTATATTAGTATCATACCTGAATTGTACTGGGATTATATCAGTATTATACCTGAATTATACTGGGATTATAGCAGGATTATACCTGAATTATACTGGGATTATATCAGGATTATACCTGAATTATAAGATTATATCTGGACTATACTGGGTGCAGTTGTTAGCTCTGCAGGCCTGAGCCCATCTTGCCACTAAAAGCTTCTGGGGTTGTGAGTATGCTTGTATTACAGTAGGTTTATATCAGTATTATACCTGAATTATACTGGGATTATATTTGTATCATACCTGAATTGTACTAGGATTATATCAGTATTATACCTGAATTATACTGCGATTATATTAGTATTAAACCTGAATTGTACTGGGATTATAGCAGGATTATACCTGAATTATACTGGGATTATAGCAGGATTATACTGGGATTATATCAGTATTATACGTGAATTATACTGGGATTATACCTGAATTATACTGGGATTATATCAGTATTATACCTGAATTATACTGGGATTATAGCAGGATTATAATAGGATTATATCAGTATTATACATGAATTATACTGGGATTATATCAGTATTATACCTGAATTATACTGGGATTATACTGGGATTATATCAGTATTATACCTGAATTATACTGGGATTATAGCAGGATTATACTGGGATTATATCAGTATTATACGTGAATTATACTGGGATTATACTGGGATTATAGCAGTATTATACCTGAATTATACTAGGATTATATTAGTATTATACCTGAATTATACTGGGATAATATCAGTATTATACCTGAATTATACTGGGATTATATTAGTATTAAACCTGAATTGTACTGGGATTATATCAGTATTATAGCTGAATTATACTGGGATTATATTAGTTTTAAACCTGAATTGTACTGGGATTATATCAGGATTATACCTGAATTAAAAGATTATATCTGGACTATACTGGGTGCAGTTGTTAGCTCTGCAGGCCTGAGCCCATCTTGCCACTAAAAGCTTCTGGGGTTGTGAGTACGCTTGTATTATAGTGGGATTAAACTCAGATTATTCCATAAAATGAATAGATTATAGGATTATTCCATGGGAACAAACCTGTCCCCTGTCCTGTGTGAATCTGTCCAGGTGTGGGAGCTTTCATCAGGTGAGCTGCTGCTGTCCGTCCTCTTTGACGTGGAGATTATGTCGGTGACCTTTGACCCCTGCGAGTACTTTCTGTTCTGTGGAGGACGTGACGGGAACATTTTCCAGGTGTCTCTCTGCAGCCAGGTGAGTGAACAAGGGGTTGGAGCTGTTCCTGGGAGTTCAGGGATTATCTCTAAGGTTCTTTTCCTGCCTGACGCTGAAGGAAAGTTTCCATTCTTTGAAGGATGACAAAGGACCTCGTTAGCTTTGGCCCCTCGTTCACAGACAGCTGCAGGATCAATACCTGATTATACCGACCCGCTTTATGATTCATGAGGTCACAGAGTCCCAGGTGGGCGGGGCTACAGGGCTGAGGGATCAGGACCCATTAATGTTCTGTTGAAGTTCGTTTGGGAATGTGTTCCTCAGCATCGTAGAAATAATGCCATGATGATATCAGGTCCAATATCTGCCTCTATTCTTCTTTCCGCTCATCCATCACTCTGTGACCTTTAACCTTTTAATCAAAGTTGTTAGTGTGAGGTTCCATCAACTCAGTATTCATCACACCTGTAACTCATCAGTCCTTTCAGACATGAGTATTAAACACACTGATGTTGCCATAACGATATATTCAGGATAAATTGCAGCCTTGTGACCCTGAGCTGTTCCCAGAATCATCCACAGGAACATTTCCATAACCTGGATAAAGCTAGATGAGGTTCTGCCCACATGGGGCTCCATCAGGTATTAATCTGATTCAGACCCAGTCTAGTTTAGACACAGTCGATCCCAAAAAAGAAAGTGGCTAGCCATAGGAGGCTGACTTCTTGGTTTAACTCAGAGTTGCGCACTTTAAAGCAGAATACTAGGAAGTTGGAGATAAAATGGCGCTCTACACATCTAGAGGATTCCTATTTAACCTGGAATAACAGTCTACTGCTGTATAAAAAGACCCTTCGACAAGCTAGAACAGCATATTTTTCATCATTAATAGAGGCGAATAAAAACAATCCTGGGTTTCTTTTTAGTACAGTTGCCAAACTTACACAGAGTCATAGCTCTGTTGAGCCAACTATTCCCCCAGCTCTTAGCAGTGATGATTTTATGGGATTGTTCATAAATAAAATTAATTCTATTAAAAATAAAATCATTGGCATCCTCCCAAACACGATTACTTCTTCCTCAGTAAATGAGTCAGCATCGGAAAGAACTGTAGAACCTCAGTTGTGCTTAGGCTGTTTTGATTCAGTCGAGCTTTCAGAATTATCAAAAATATTAGCCTCATCTAAACCTTCAACTTGTATGTTGGACCCAATCCCAACCAAATTATTTAAAGAAGTGTTCCCTTTGGTTCCTGGCCCCATTTTGGATTTGATGAATCTATCCTTAGTAAACGGATACGTACCACAGGAATTTAAAATAGCTGTAATTAAACCTTTACTCAAGAAACCTTCCCTTGATCAAGATGACTTAGTGAATTACAGACCTATATCTAACCTTCCTTTCTTATCCAAAGTCCTTGAGAAAATAGTTGCTAATCAAGTCTGTGAGCATCTAAACAGTAACGAGCTGTTTGAAGAGTTTCAGTCAGGTTTTAGAGCTCATCATAGCACTGAAACAGCACTGGTGAAGGTTACTAATGATATTCTCATGGCCTCAGATAATGGACTGGTGTCTGTTCTGGTTTTGTTAGATCTCAGTGCTGCTTTTGACACAGTCGATCATAATATTCTCTTAGAAAGGCTTGAACATGTTGCAGGGATCAAAGGAACAGCACTAGGCTGGTTTAAATCATATTTGTCTGATAGATTCCAGTTTGTTCATCTAAATGATAAATCATCTTCACTCTCAAGGGTTACTTGTGGAGTTCCACAGGGTTCTGTGCTTGGACCAATTCTGTTCACCATATATATGCTCCCAATTGGTAGAATCATTAGACAGCATGGGATAAATTTCCACAGCTATGCAGATGATACACAACTATATTTATCCATAAATCCTGATGAACCCAGTCAGTTAGGTAGATTACAGGCATGTCTGGAAGACATAAAAACATGGATGAATCTAAACTTTTTGCTTTTAAATTCTGACAAAACAGAAGTTTCTGTCTTTGGACCAGAAGTTCTTAAACAGAAACTGATTAGTCAATCACTTCATCTGGATGGCATTAAATTGGCCCCCAGTAATAACGTAAAGAACCTCGGCGTTATTTTTGACCGAGACTTGACATTTAAATCCCATATTAAACAGGTTTCTAGGATTTCTTTCTTTCACCTCCGGAATATTGCTAAAATGAGAAACATCCTGTCCAGGAGTGATGCTGAGAAACTAGTCCATGCATTTGTTACCTCAAGGCTGGACTACTGTAATTCTTTACTATCAGGAAGTCCACAAAATGCCATTAAAAGCCTTCAGTTGATCCAAAATGCTGCAGCAAGAGTTCTGATGAATATTAAAAAGAGAGATCACATTTCTCCTGTTTTAGCTTCCCTTCATTGGCTCCCTGTTAAATCCAGAATAGAATCTAAGATCCTCCTTCTTCCATATAAAGCCCATAATAATCAGCTCCATCATCCATCAGAGATCTGATTGGTCCATATGTTCCTAACAGAGCCCTTCGCTCTCAGACTGCAGGTTTACTTGTAGTTCCTAGGATTTCTAAAAGTAGAATGGGAGGCAGATCTTTTAGTTATCAGGCTCCTCTCCTGTGGAACCAGCTCCCAGCTTTAGTCCGTGAGGCAGACACTCTGTTTACTTTTAAGGCCAGGCTTAAAACTTTCCTTTTTGATAAAGCTTATAGTTAGAGTGGCTAAGGTCATCCTGAGCTATCTCTGTAGTTATGCTGCTATAGGCTTAGACTGCTGGAGGACAGACTGACCACTTTTCTTCACTCTGCTACTTTTCTCTCCTACTACTCTCCAGTTGTATTATTTGCTGTTATTTCGACTGTTAACTTTGTTTTCTCTCAGTGTTTTTCTCTCCATAGAAGATATACCTGGTCTGGTATCCTGCTTGGCTGCAATGCCCTGTTGGACGGGGGGCATCGACTGGGATGATGCTCCCAGTAACTGAACATCCACTGTGTCCTGTTATCAACTTTTTACTTTCTGTAACATAGAAAGTGCTCTTATATCAGATCTTCTGTTCCTTCTGTGTTTCTGCTCTGTCTTCTCAAACCCCCAGACGGTCGTGGCAGATGGCCGCTCCTACTGATCCTGGTTCTGTTGGAGGTTTCTTCCTGTTAAAGGGGAGTTTTTCCTCTCCACCGTCGCTACATGCTTGCTCAGTATGAGGGATTGCTGAAGGATTGCTGTGGTTGGAAAGTCTGCATCAACGGGGCCCAACCTCACACCAATGACTGACGCAATCTGCTGGGATTCCTTAGATAGAAAACTAACTAAACCTTTAAAGTGATTAGATGATTGTATTGAAATGACTTTTCTTGTAAACCTCCTTGAGATGAAACATCTGTTGTGAATCGGGGCTATAGAAATAAACTGAATTGAATTGTCCTGAATAGATCCAGTCTGGTCGTTTTAATTGTGAGAGTGGCGCCCCCTACTGGCTGTAATTCCTCCGTCTGAGGTTCATGGCTCCAGGATGAGGAATGACGGGACAGGGCTGAACTTTCTGAGCCTCTGGACTCATTTATCATCTCTGAAAGCTTTCTCTGCTCAGCTAATGTGCTCATAAATAATCTGCCAGAGAATCCATAACCAGCTGAGGAGCGGTTCTGCTCCAGGTAAACGGAGCCAGAAACAGGCCACTGGGTTTCACTGCAGGAAACCAGTTAGAACCGAGTTCTGTATGACGAGAGAAATGGACCCGGCGCACCTGAAGGCTGCAGGTTCTGAGGTTCTGCAGTGCTGAGGAGAGTCTGATCCCAAAGTTCTGCTTTGTCTTTATTGTGGTTTCTGTCTGCAGAGTCTGACCCGGGAAAAATCCTTCCAGTCCGACAGCGACGGAAACCAGGTGTTCAAGGGACACAGGTGAGGCGGTGTAACCATGGTTACTGCAGAGGTGTTTCCAGGCCCAGGTGGCTTTAGCAGCAGCCCGACTGGACTGTTGGTGAAGCCCTGAGGTCAGAACCAGGTACTGATAGTCTCTCAGGTGTGCTGACGGTTTGTTCTGACCCGGTTCTCCTCAGGAACCTGGTCACCTGTCTCTCAGTCTCCATGGACGGGACTCTGCTCCTCTCTGGGTCACATGACGAGACGGCTCGTCTCTGGGACATCCAGAGCCGACAGAGCGTCCGCTGTCTCGCACACAAAGGTAAGCCCCGCCCCCTTTGTGATGTCAGCACACTGATGTATTTCAGACCCGAGTCCTACTGCCATCTTGTTTCTAGGGACAAGACTCATGACCTTTAACCTGCTCCTGGGTTTCTGATCATTTCTCTGAGCTTCACGCTCTGACGTTGGGCTGAACGTCCCGTGGAAAGTAAATATTTTCTTCCTTCCATAAGGATGAGGCTGAAGTCTGGATGGTTGTTTGTCATGATTTATTACGGCCAGTCATGTTTATGAGCCCGTCTGGGCCAACGCTAGAACTCTCTCCTATCCCCGATCACGTCCTCTCTGTAAGCAGCTTCTGTCTTCAGTCTAACTATATTATGTCTTCACTGTAAGGTTGGACTAAACACTCCTCACTGCAGCTAGAGGAGACCAGGTAAAGGCCTCTTCACTGACTCCAATCATGTATACTGTATTCCCTAGATGCCTTTACTAACATCTAATTAATCAATTAACTGATCAAACTTTGACATATTGCTGGTGTCATTTAGAGCCACAAATGCTTTGATAAAGAACAAGAAGACATTTTCAGATGGGAGGTTTTCAATGAAGCAATGATGATAATTGCAAAGACTGTATTTAAAAACCAGAAGAAAAAATCTCCACCGTCTCCAATGTCCAACTGGGGGAAAGTTCAGTGGTAGGAAGAGTGTCTACTATGTTGGAGAACTTGACAGAGCAGGATCTGGAGGTTTAGCATTCAGTGAGATGAGTCTGTGGATAGCAGCAGATTCTCCACAATAGAGGAACTCCTGACACTTCTGGCCCTAAAGACCACTAGGAGGAGAGTCCACATCTACAAGGCGGTGAAGAGAAAAAAGTAGAAAAGCTGGCGTCTGGGGCTCCTGCCATGACTTTCTAACATTTCTACATTACCGCTGCATCATTTACCAGCTGGCATTATGTTCAAAAGTGACCATAGATCATAAATGACATCTGATCCAAGCAGCACAGGATATTCACGGTGCTGTTGGATTAGCTGTCAGCTGAATCTGGCGACAGAAATCTGATGGCTCAGTTTGTTTGTTTGTTTTACTTTTGTGTGAAATCGAGGAGTTGATGCAATCCAAAGGTGAATACGTCTCACTGTTGGAGGACACCGA
Organism: Valencia hispanica; assembly: GCA_963556495.2. NCBI lineage: Eukaryota > Metazoa > Chordata > Actinopteri > Cyprinodontiformes > Valenciidae > Valencia > Valencia hispanica. Next base: position 59,428,259 of record OY747705.1, on the reverse strand, counting down.
GTCGATACTTGACTTTGCATTTTTAACTAAACCATTTGAACTGTGAGCTGCAAGGTAAAAGTGTCGCTGTGAACAGTTTCAAAGCCAAGATGGACATTTTCTCTGTGCTTTTACATGCATGGCTCAAACATTTACTTAAACCACGTGTGTCACTTATTTCCAATCCTTTTGGACATTTCTTAGCAACTAAGTGCAACGTTCAGCTTGGATGTTGGACTGGTGGAGATAGAAATTCTGACCTTTACCTCAGAGCTCCCCAGACTGAACCAACCGTTTGGTGCCTCATGGATACAGAGAAGCATGAAGGTTCCCAGCATGTTTGGTTCATCTTGTCTCGGTGAATCGACCTTTTCTGACATGAACTCCATCAAGAACCAACACAGAACACGACTTGTTGATGCTCAGCTACAAGACTGACTCAGAGCTGCAGTGTCACGTTACACACCATGTGACCGTAAACCGGTGAAGACTAAGCAATGCCAGGCTTCCCACTAACAGAGACAGAAATATACCTCATGCTTCCAGTTAAACAACATGGCAAAGGTGAATTATGCAAACTTATACAAATATTGAAAAATGTTGACCATTTTGTTCATAAACTGAAACATATGTAATACATTTGGTGATTAGTAATAAAAATGTAATGTGTTTAATTAGCAGGAGTGAAATGTTACATAAGTGACAACTTGTTAGAAGTTGTTTCAGAGGTAGTGGTTAGTGACGATGTGTTACAGAGCCAATCATTGGGAATGAAATAAAGGCACTGAGATGAATATAAATAAAGCGTTGCTTGTTGAAATTACTTCCCTTCCTTAATAATGAGCATTTAGGATGTGATCAGTTTAGCATATAAACATAAAGGTGACCCACCCAGCTGTACAGGAAGCCCTCCGTATTACTCGGTTCCCTTTAAGTAGCTCTCAGGTGGCTGACCCGGATCTAGAACCTTCAGGTTCTCCAGAAATGTTCCCTCAGAGGAGCTGAGCAACAGTTGCTGACGTTGGGTTCTGACCCGGCTGGAGGACAAGAAGTCCTGCTGTTCTGGAGGTTCTGGTGCTGATGATCAGATCAACAGCTTAGCTGCTATGGAGGCTGTTCTGGTTCTGGTTCTGCTCAGTAAAAGCCAAGCATTTATCTCTGGACCTGCTGAGAAACCAGAACTGAGACCAGAAGCTGGACAGGTCTCTCTCAGGGTCCTTCATTTTTGTACCGGATCCTCCCTAACGGATCTGATATTGGATCACACCAAGACGCAAGAAAGGATGCTGTACACCCACTCATACTCCCCATACACACTCTATACTCAGTACCAGGTCCAGGTACTGATACCCCAGCAGAGCAACCAGCCCCCGGACCCAGGAGGTGGACCCCCTACCCTCTAGGATGGAGACAAGCAGACCGCCAAAGTCCCCACAGTGGCAAAGCAGCCCACCAGCCCCGACCTCCGGACCCCAACCCCTGATGTCCAATAGGGAACTGGGGTGTGGAAAGACCCCTAGCCTCCCTCCTCCCGCTCGAGTATGGTGTTGATGCGTGTTGTTATAATGTATATTTAAAACAGAGGGGTGGGATGTGGGGAAGGCAGCCACACATCCCCCAACCCCCACCCCGAGCCCTCAGTGTCTATATGTGGTTTAACGGTGGGCGCCGGCACCAGAGGTGAAGCGGATTGAACCGCTCCTCTTCTGGCTGCCGAAAAGTCTGTCCACCATAAAGTCTCTACATGTGTGTCTCAGGAGAATGATATAAGTGGGAGTGTCTAAGTTGTACAGTAAAACTGGGACCCAGGCCGCCACGGGATGGTGGAGATGGAAACCCCTCCCCACACCCCAGTGACGTGCCTACACCCCAAGGACCTACATGAGTGGTAGAGTGATGGAGCCGGCGGCGTCTCGATACTGGTTAATATTAAGAGTGTTTTTATTTTTCTAGTTCAGGAGGAAAGTTTTCTTAGGGATGCATTAGGCCATGTGAACCATTAGAACTAACTTTGTGTTCATCGAGAAACCATCTAAGTTTCCCAGCAAGCAAACTGTGACATCACTTCCTGTCATGTGTTCAGGTCCGGTGACAAACGCCATCATCATGAGTGTGTCAGCGAACATGTTCCTGCCCGACAGTCGGCCCTCCGTCCCCCTGCCGCGCTTCAGCCGACATCTCCACGCCTCCGAGGGACCCGACGGAGAAGGCGGGGAGGTTTGTGTTCGCCCCGCCCTTCATGCCCAGGTGAGGGAGCCACAGGTGGAGCTCCGTCTCTAGAAGTGGATCTCCGCCTCTGCAGGTGGAGCTACGCCTCTACAGCTTATTGTGATTTTATTGTTTAAGCTTTAATATTGACAGCAGATTTTAGGTTGAGTTACTTTTAGTCGCCTGTTTAGTTTAAGTTTAGTTCTAGTTTTATTCGACTAAACCTTCAGTCATAGATGAAAGTTTTACGTCTTTTTTTTCAAATCTCTTCTTTCTTCCTACAGAGTTGATATTCATCTATTTAATTTCTCCACTGAAACAATAAAGTACATTTCTAGTCTAACTACTTCATGCGGTTCCTCGTCTGCCTGCAGGGGGAGCCACCTGGGGTTCCTACAGTAAAATTATTTATTTAGCTTGAAGCAGCTTTAGTTTTAAATCAGGTCAACATTTCATAAACGTTTTTATCCTAGAAAGGATTAAAACCGTTAAGATTGGATCAGATTGGATGGAAAGGTTTTATTTTGAGATTACAGCCTGTCCTTATTTTTAAGGCTTCATGGTCTGGTTAGGTAAAGTATTTTATTTTGAAAATGGAGCTTGTCTTTTGACCTTTTATTTTGAAAGGCCATGTATCCTGGCATGTTTTGGTGCTTTTACTTTGGTGTGTTTCCTGTTTTCAGGAGGAGGAGGAGTCTTACCTGCAGAAAGCCGACAGATTGTACTCATTAATGCACGCCGTGAGCGACAAGGTGAGAGGGGCGGGGCTTCAGGGGTTCTGGTTCTTGTTCCATTTGATGATGATGATGATGATGATGATGTGGGGTTCTGATCCGCTGTGTTTACAGTCGGTGTTCGGTGACGGTGAAAACACAAAGGTCCGAGTTGCGGAGCTGGAAGAAGAAGTCCAGACTCTGAAGAAGGTCAACAAAGATCTGTTTGAGTTTTCTTCTCAGCTGCTCACCAAGCCCACATGAACACATCATTTCTTACAAAATAAAAGACTGGTTTTTGATCAACTTCCTGTCTGAGTTTTTCCTCCAGACTTACTTTCTCTGGGATGTCATCGTGGTTTCTGCCACACCTAAGCTGCCTGTAGATAGTAGCTGTTCCTAACCTGGATGACCTGTAACTAACTGGCCGAGCAGGAACTCCACCTGAACCGACCAGAGAACATCAATCAGAGAAGCTCTGGAGGAGCTGCAGAGATCCACAGCTCAGGTGGGACAACTAGTCTCCACTCTGGCTCAGACTTGGTTCACCTTCCAACAGGACGACGACTCTAAACCTACCGCCAGGGTTATTATGGGATGGTTTAGTTCTGGGGAGTCAGACTCCGGTCCTCTAGAGGGCGCCGTTCACCGCTCTGATCCAACACGCCTGAATCAAATTAATCACCAAGTTCTCCATCTAAAAGTTGCAGGCCACTGACCTGGAGACGTCGAGGCTCGCAGCCCTACCTTCCTGCTAGGACCTGGTTCTGGTTCTGGTTCTGGTTCTAGCTGCAGCAGAACCACAGGGAGGAAACGATGACCCAGAAATCAGTCCTGATTCCTGCCATAAAAACAGGCTTTAGTTATGCTGCGTTCTATTTGTCCAAATAGCAAATAGAACGCCCCCGAGGTCGTATATACAGGTCGTCAACTCGTCGAGGCTCAGAGGTCCCCGGAGATCAGTTCCAAGATGGCTACCATGAGCATCACACATAAGTAAACATGGTGGTTTTCTACTATTTTAAGCACTTTTGTCTTTGTTGTAACCAAATGTAGAACACATACGGTCACCTATAGGCATGTAGCTACAGTCTTATTACGTGCCGCCTAATAAGTTAATTTGTAGCTTGTGCAGTTTAAATTGGCTAGAGACGCTCCATGTTGCTATGACAACAATGCCGAGTCTTGAGCTACGGAATTTTTGCTTAAACAGCGATTAAAACATTAATAGACTACAATCAAATAAGATGAAACATGAACTTACATTCTCCACTTCTATCATCATCTTCCATATTCTGATGATGAACCACAAACTTTGACATTAGCTCTCTGTACTCTTTCAGAGCTAGCGCAACTGAGTTTCCTGGAGGCGTCCATCTTTTCTGCGACCTGTCGTGTTATGTGCAAAACAGAACGCAGAAACCCGCTGTAACTCGTTTTCCAACACGGATGTGACGTCACACTCGAGTTGCAACTCGCGCTTACAAGACAAATAGAACGCAGCATTATTCCTGGTGTTGCCAGAGGATTTAACCTGAATTATCACCGAAACAATTGGAACTAAAATGTGAAAACATTCTAATTTCATACTTTTCAAATAAAACTTTATTTGTAGTGAACGTTTTTACAGCCAAGTCCTTTCCAGGGGTAATATTGGTAGATAAACTTGTTGACTAAGTGTCCCATCACTCAGCCACCCTGAGCAGAGAGAACCAGCCTCCTGGTCCAGCTGCCTGGGGGAGGAACTTCGTCCCTCCAGCGGGTCCTGGGTCTCCTCCTGGTGGGACGTACCTGGAACACCTCACCAAGGAGACGTCCAGGTCAGCTTGGGTCATTTTTATCATTTAATTCAATAAAACAAAACCATAACCTTCATTTTGTCATCATTAAGTCACTGAAACTAAAACCTGAATCATCCCCAAATCAAGATGTTTAGACCTGACCTGGCAGTGAGTGCACGCCCTGAGGAACACCTTCAGCAACTTTGAATTGAACATTTTTATTTGAGCAGTTCTAATATTCCTAAAGAGTTTACAACAACAGAGCTCAAAAGGAGAAGGCTGAAGCAGGGAAGCTTATGTTCATCTACCCCTCATTCAATTCACAGTATTATACATGTATGGAAGTAAGAGTAGCATTTAATGTACCTTTCATGTATATTTGTTATCGTATGAATCATCTGTTGGGTATTTACCTAACTATCCCGTGTGTGAGTTTATTTATACTAGAATGAAACCCGTTACATTTCCTTGACATATTTCTTAATAACAGTCGTCTTATACTGCTTTTTAAATTGGTGTGGACTAGCAGAACCCTTTAAGTTATCATCTAACCCATTCCAAAGCTTCTCGCCTCTTCGACAGAAACACTCCACCTTGAAGTTAAATCTTCCCCTCAAATCATATCCACCCTCTTTTACAAAACAATGATTGAATTTTGCTTAGAAATCGGTTCTTCATGCTTTATACAAGATTTACTGATTTTAGGTTCACTACATCTTCAAGTTTAAAAGTTTAGATTTTATGAAAAGTGTAACAGTGTGGTCCCTGAACCCAACATTATCTACAATCATGGTCAATCAAACTTTATTTATAAAGCGCTTTTCATACAAGAGTTGCATCACAAAGTGCTTTACAGATTAAAATCACAGATTACAAAGCATTGTCAGTTACACCCCAATGCACACAAACACCTAAAAACAACCATAAAAAGGACATGGGGCCGAGTGCAGATGAACCAGGTAAGGAAACGCCATCAGAGGAGCCATCTGCACCGGCAGCAGCAGATTAACAGCAGCAGCCGAGGCACCGACCCAGGGCGCCCAGTGGAGGGGAGGCCAAGACCTCCACCTTCACCCCACCTCCACCTGGAGAGCAGCTACAGCCGAGGCAGAGGAAGCGCTCCTATAGAGGAAACACTGGAAGGAAGATTAAAATATAAACATAAACAGTGGAGAAATATGTTAAGACTACGCAGTAAAACACTGAAAATATTAATAATAATCAGTTAAAAGCTAAGCTAAAAAGGTGAGTGTTGATCCTGCTCTTAAAAACATGAACGTTCTCTGAGGTTCTCCAGCAGCCTGTTCCAGAGATGAGGAACATAACAGAAAGACGCCTCACCATGAGTGTGTGTCCTGACTTTAGCGATGACAAGGAGACGGCTGCCAGAGGAGCGCAGAGACCGCCAAGGTTTATATGATAAAAGCAGTTCAGAGAGATAAGAAGGCCCAAGACCATTAAGACACTTAAAAACCATTGAAAGAACCTTAAAATCGATCCTAAAACACACGGGGAGCCAATGGAGTGATTATAAAACAGGTGTAATGTGTTCCCTCCTCCTGGTCTTCATCAGGACACGTGCTGCTGGATTTAGTAGAAGTTGTAAACCTGATATATTGTTTTTGGGAAGACCAGAAAGCAGGACATTACAGTAATCAATCCTACTGGTGGTGGCTTTGTTTGATGTCTAAATACTGTTTCCAGATGGCTACTGTAAGTATTTCCCCACACAGTAACCAATTTTTTTGTTTTTTATTCATTTTTGTTTTTTATATATTTAAAGATAGTTTGTTTTTATTGAACACATCTTTAAGTTTTTCTAATTGTCTCAGTCACAAGTAGCTGTAGATCTTAGCCTGAGGATCTGATTGTGAAGTCATCAGCAGATTAACTTAGCTGATACATTACATTTGAGGAACACCCTGAGGAACATTTCTTCTTTTTTCTAAACGTGTCCTGTTTGGCAATGTGGAGCTCAGGATTGGTGTCTGAGTACCAAGTAGAAGCCCAACAGATTTACTTTCACAAGCGGAGCAGTACAGCTTTTGCTATAGTCCTCCACTTGATATATGTGTGAAAAATCTTTATTATGAATTGTTGGGGTTTTTATTTCCTGATGTTATGGACACGGAAACGGAAAATTAAGGAGAAGAAAGAAGGAAGATGAAGAAGAGAGGTAGGAAACAAAAAGTCAAGAGAGAGGGTGAGTTGAAATACAAGAGAGGAAGGGGAACAAAGAAAACACAGGAAGACATTGAAGTCTGCCTCCATACCCACAGGACGGGAGAGAAAGGGGAAAAACAAAACAAAACACGAAAAAGGAACATCGACAAAACAAAACAAACATCGTGAACTAAGAACTAAACAACCACATCACACAAAAATAGATATAAAAATACAACAACAATGTCACAGAAAAACTCATGGTACCGATTAATCAAGCTCTAGTAATGAGAACCTCAGCCCAAGAATATATCCTTAAACACCAGAGACCCCACATCTATGTGTGTGTGTTAGCATGCTGGTGCATATAAGGTTTCTCCATAAGAGTGTTCGATAGTTGGTGTGAGCAGGCATCAATCCGTCTCCCAGGAATCGATGCAAACATGAAGGAGATCGGAGCAAAGACGTCCAAAGGACCGCCAGAGCCCCAGGCGGACCCGGGCGGGGCCGACCCCATCCCCCAAGAGAGGAGCAGAGGAGAACCCCAGGGGAACGTCCAGCGGCTACTATGCAGGGGCCCGGGGGGCAGCAGTGACGAGCCCACGGGCCCCGCCGGCAACCATGGACTGGGAGAGCCGGGGCCCAGGGGCACCCCACCCCCCAGCAGGGACCCGACAAGGGACTGGCCGACGAGGGGCTGGCCGCCACGCACCACCGCCACCCTAGGCCAATCCCTACCGCCAACATCCCAGCGCCCCACATCAGGGCACCCCACCGATAGCCACCGCGGATGGACGGCATCCCCAGGCCGGGCTCAGCCAGCACTTGGACACCAAGTTGTACCAGCTCCTGAGTCCTGATCCTGCGCAGTGCAGTGCGCTGAGACCAGGCATCTAATAAAGGCCAGGGTTGGTCCAACCCGCCAATGAACCGACCATGCACGGTGCGCACAGAACAGGTGATCGAACGAGCAGAGACGCTGGATCCGTATCCCGCCGAGCCACCGAACAGGCACCACCCAACCATCCCAAACCTGGCACCCCCGAAAGATGTGCCTCAACCAACAAAAGGAAGACATCAGCCCAGCACATCGGCCGAGGAATATCCTAGAGAACACCCTGAGGAACATTTAAGGAACATCTGAGGAGCATCTGAGGAACTCCTTGAGGAATTCCTTGAGGAACACCTGAGGAACATCTGGAGGAACTCCTTGAGGAACATTTGAGGAGCATCTGAGGAACTCCTTGAGGAACATCTGAGGAACTCCTTGAGGAACTCATTGAGGAAATCTGAGGAGCATCTGAGGAACATGTGAGGAACATCCTGAGTTCTCATCTGAATAAGAAGAGATGAAGGTTAGCAAGAGCTTCGCATCCACCAAGCATGACAGGAAAAATAACTTCCTTACTAAAATATGCAGTTTGATCAAATGTTCACAGGCTAGTGGGATCATGTAGATATTAAATAAGAGGGGCCCCAGGATGGAGCCCTGGGGCACCCCACATGTGATTTCTGTTTGTTCTGATGAAAAGTTTCCTATTGAAACATAGAAGTCCCTGTTCTTTAGGTAAGACTCAAACCAGCCAAGTCCTGTACCAGAGAGTCCGACCCAGCTCTCCAGTCGTTCCAATAATATATCATGATCAACACTGAGGTCCAACAAAACCAGCACTGTGGTTCTACCACAGTCTGTATTTATGCGGATGTCATTGAATACTTTGACTAGGACAGTCTCTGTGCTGTGGTGAGCGCGGAAACCAGACTGAAAAGCATTAAAACGGTTTGTCATTGTTATGAAGCCATTTAACTGCTGAAACAGCTTTTTCAATAATCTTACTGATGAATGGGAGATTAGAGATTGGCCTGTAGTTCTGCATTAACGTGTTGTCCAGATTTTTCTTCTTTAGCAGTGGTTTAATAACTGCTGTTTTTAAAGCCTGAGGGAAGACACCTGATAGCAGTGATGAGTTCACTATTTGAACAAGATCAGACCCAATGACAGGGAAAACTTTCGTAAGGAAAGCTGTGGGTAGGATATCAAGACATGAAGAGGAGGAGCTTAATTGGTAATGATTTCTTCTAGGTTTTTTTGGTTTAATGCAGGGAATTCTGACATTTTTCTACATTGGTGTTATTTGGGTATAACATTGGTAGTTGATATGGTGCTGCGTTACAGACCGACCGTCTAATTGTTAGAATCTTTTCAGTGAAAAAGCTGCAAATTCATTGCAGGCTCTGGTAGAGTTTAGTTCAGGTGCTACTGTCACTGGAGGATTAGTTAGTCTTTCCACTGTTGCAAACAGAGTCCGTGCATTATTAATGTTTCTGTTAAAGTTTTTAGAAAAGAAAGATTCCCTAGCTTCTTTCAGAGTTAACTGATATCTGTTCAGTCTCTCTTTGTAGATCTCACAGTGAATCTGGAGTCAAGTTTTCCGCCATTTTCTCTTAACTCGTCGACACTCCTTATTTTCGCTACGTACCGGTGGATCGCTTGTCCATGGAGACTTCTTTCTATCTGAGACTACTTTCACTTTAGTCGGAGCAATGGAATCAATGATGTCTGAGTTGAGGACATTATCTACCAGCTTGTTTACAGAGTTGGAGTTAGGAGATGAGGGGGATGTGGTGGAAGGGTAAATACTTTTAAAGGTCTCAACAGAACTGTCCCCTAGAAAGCACTGTTTTACAGTTATCTCACTGTGGCTAGATATTTCAACAGAGATGATACTTTCAAAGAAAATACAGAAATGGTCAAATAATGCAATATCAATTACCGAGATGTCAGAAATAGTTAAATCTTTACTGATAATTAAATCCAAAGTGTGTCCTCTATTGTGTGTTGGTTGTTTGACATGCTGGGTCAGGCCAAAGTTGTGAAGAGTGTCACTTAATGTTTTTGCTAGTCTATCCTGGGGGTTGTTGGTATATATTTTGAAGTCCCCCACAATGATTAATTGGTCATAATCGATACATATTACAGAAAGAAGGTCGCTGAAATCATTAAATAAGTTAGAGTTAAGTTTTGGGGGTTTATATAAACTTGGAAATATAACTTTTTTAAGCTCATTTATCTGGGTGGCTAGATATTCAAAAGATTCAAATGTGCCCAGGGATTGCTTTTTAAAGTTCAGTGAGTTATAAAAGATTGTGGCTACACTTCCACCTCGTCTGTGTTTCCTGCTCTCAATTAAGAAATTGTAATTTGGAAGAGTAGATTCTATCAATACAGATGTTTCATTATTTACATCTAACCATGTTTCTGATAAAAAAAGGGCATGTATTTTATGTTCAGTGATGAATTCATTAATTGGGAGTGACTTTCCTGATAGAGACTTAATATTTAATAAAGCTAACTTAAGTGATTTTATAATAGGTAGCTGAACTTTCTGACAGGTGATCAACTTGAGATTTGTTTTATTACAAGTGTGTTTGGCTTTAATTTTTTGTTTTCTTTTGCTAATAATGACTTGAATGATTTTTTTGGGGTGGCCGGACAACGTCTGGAAGACGGTGGGAGAGGGATAACTGTCCGGTTCCCTAGCACATCAGATGTCCGTAATTACCAGTTCAGGCATGGGTAGAGTACATCCAGTGTTAGTCCCAGAGGCCTGATGTAGTCCAAGTTTCGGTGTTAGTTGTGATCCAATTCTAATTTCTGCTTTTAACTGTCTGAGAAATCTCTAAACGGACACTCATTAGGTGTCGATGAGTCTGATGACACTGGGATACTTGAAGAACACTTTGCAGATCAATGTACATCTTTACTCGCTGCTGGAAATGTTTGTTCTTTGTCAGTCCTTGCAGCTGTCTGGGTGGGTGATGTAATCTTTATTTTTTGTGTTTCTTCTCTGAGAGTGTCCACAGACTGTGCTTCAAGGTCAACTTTTGGATGCCTTATCAAGTATTTGTTCAAATAACAGAACATATTTGAGGTCAACAGTCTCAGTCCAGCTCTATTAAGATAACGTCCGTTTATCTTGAACAAGTGCTTTGCACATCCAAATAATTTAAAGTTATTCATAAATGAGATTGATTTTTCAACAGATTTTCTCTTCAACCATTTATGGACCATGCAGAGTCAACTGTACCTTTCATCATTTCCTTCAGGGACTGGTCTGCTGATAAAGATGTTTATGTTAAGTCCACCAAGTCTCTGTAGCAGATAAGAGAAGTCTGCTTTGAGAACTTCAGATTGCTTTTTGGCTACATCATTTGATCCTGCATGGATAACAAGCTATTCCAGGTTGGGATGTTGTTCCAAAATCGTCTGGACTTTTTCTGCTATTTCTCTCATGTATTCTTAGGGCAGCTGATAACGCTAGTGTTCTGGCTACAAATATCTTCGATACCATCAATTAATCCATCATGTATGATGAGAACTTTTGGTGGTGGGGGGGGTTCTTACTTTATCATGTGTCCGCTTCATGTGGATGGATTTCCCCTGGTGGCCTTGACTGTTTCCAGGGGCTGTGTTGTCTTTTAGGGAACTGAAGGCTGCAAATCTGTTTCTCAGCCCCATTCCAGGGGGAATGATATCTCTTCCTTTGGGTTGCGGGTTCTTTTGTTTCTAATCCCTAGGAGCAGAGAAAGCAGGTGTAGATTCAGTGTGCTTTAAAGCCGACCAGTCTTCGTCAAATTGGGAATGGGGTGTTCTACCCGTTAAACGCCTTTCGGCTGGAGGAGTAGCATTGTTCTGTGGCTTCTGTGTGAGACTGTTGGACCGGGGTAACACCGGGCTGTCAGGTTCTTCCTCCCTGTGTGTAGTCATTGGTAAAGTTGTCTCATTTCCATGTCCTGTGTAATCTGAAGATGGTCTAATAAAGTGACTCCAGAGGCTAGGTGTGTAAAGTAAGAAATATGCCAAGAAAAGCAAAGAAATAAAAATAAGAAAAGAGTATAAGGCTTGAGATCATGAGAGGTTGGGAGAGGCTAATCCTCCTTCAGCAGCCAGAGCAGAAAGCCAACAAAAGTGAATAAGTTCATCTCAATTGAATTAGATTAATAAAAGGGAATCGGTTAATCTAAATTTAATCACTTAGTTCAGCTAAATGAATCAGTACATCTGAAGTGACTCAGTTCATCTAAGTGAATCAGTTCATCTAAGTGAATCAGTTCATCTAAAAGGTGAATTAGTTCGACTAAATGAATCAGTTCATCTGAAGTAAATCAGTTAATCTAAAAAGTGAATCAGTTCATCTAATTGAATCAGTTCATCTAAATGAATCAGTTCATCTAAATGAATCAGTTCATCTAAAAAGTGAATCAGTTCATCTAAAAAGTGAATCACTTCATCTAAATGAATCAGTTCATCTAAATTAATCAGTTCCTATCTGAAGTGAATCAGTTCATATAAAAAGTGAATCTGTTCATCTAAATGAATAAGTTCATCTGAAGTGAATCAGTTCATCTAAAAAGTGAATCAGTTCATCTAAAGTGAATCAGTTCATCTGAGTGAATCTGTTCATCTAAAAAGTGAATCAGTTCATCTATATTAATCAGTTCATCTAAATGAATATGTTAATCTAAAAAAGTGAATCAGTTCATCTGAAGTAAATCAGTTCATCTAAAAAGTGAATCGGTTCATCTAATTGAATCAGTTCATCTAAATTAATCAGTTCATCTGAAGTGAATCAGTTCATCTAAAAAGTGAATCAGTTCATCTAAATGAATCAGTTCATCTAAAAAGTGAATCAGTTCATCTAAAAAGTGAATCAGTCCATCTAAATGAATCAGTTCATCTAAATGAATCAATAAATCTAAAAAGTGAATCAGTTAATCTAAAAAGTGAATCAGTTCATCTAAATGAATCAGTTCATCTAAATGAATCAGTTCATCTAAAGTGAATCAGTTCATCTAAATGAATCAGTTCATCTAAAAAGTGAATCAGTTCATCTAAATGAATCAGTTTATCTAAAAAGTGAATCAGTTCATCTGTAGTGAATCAGTTCATCTGAAGTGAAGCAGTTCATCTAAATGAATCAGTTGATCTAAAAAGTGAATCAGTTCATCTAAAAAGTGAATCAGTTCATCTAAATGAATCAGTTCATCTAAAAAGTGAATCAGTTCATCTAAAAAGTGAAACAGTCCAACTAAATGAATCAGTTCATCTAAATGAATCAGTTCATCTAAATGAATCAATAAATCTAAAAAGTGAATCAGTTAATCTAAAAAGTGAATCAGTTCATCTAAATGAATCAGTTCATCTAAATGAATCAGTTCATCTAAAGTGAATCAGTTCATCTAAATGAATCAGTTCATCTAAAAAGGGAATCAGTTCATCTAAAGAGTGAATCAGTTCATCTAAATGAATCAGTTCATCTAATAAGTGAATCAGTTCATCTAAAAAGTGAATCAGTTCATCTAAATGAATCAGTTCATCTAAAAAGTGAATCAGTTCATCTAAATGAATCAGTTCATCTAAATGAATCAGTTCATCTAAATGAATCAGTTCATCTAAAGTGAATCAGTTCATCTAAATGAATCAGTTCATCTAAAAAGGGAATCAGTTCATCTAAAAAGGGAATCAGTTCATCTAAAAAGTGAATCAGTCCATCTAAATGAATCAGTTCATCTAAATGAATCAATAAATCTAAAAAGTGAATCAGTTAATCTAAAAAGTGAATCAGTTCATCTAAATGAATCAGTTCATCTAAATGAATCAGTTCATCTAAAGTGAATCAGTTCATCTAAATGAATCAGTTCATCTAAAAAGTGAATCAGTTCATCTAAATGAATCAGTTTATCTAAAAAGTGAATCAGTTCATCTGTAGTGAATCAGTTCATCTGAAGTGAAGCAGTTCATCTAAATGAATCAGTTGATCTAAAAAATGAATCAGTTCATCTAAATGAATCAGTTCATCTAAAAAGTGAATCAGTTCATCTAAAAAGTGAAACAGTCCAACTAAATGAATCAGTTCATCTAAATGAATCAGTTCATCTAAATGAATCAATAAATCTAAAAAGTGAATCAGTTAATCTAAAAAGGGAATCAGTTCATCTAAATGAATCAGTTCATCTAAATGAATCAGTTCATCTAAAGTGAATCAGTTCATCTAAATGAATCAGTTCATCTAAAAAGGGAATCAATTCATCTAAAGAGTGAATCAGTTCATCTAAATGAATCAGTTCATCTAATAAGTGAATCAGTTCATCTAAAAAGTGAATCAGTTCATCTAAATGAATCAGTTCATCTAAAAAGTGAATCAGTTCATCTAAATGAATCAGTTCATCTGAAAAGTGAATCAATTCATCTGAAGTGAATCAGTTCATCTGAAGTGAATCAGTTAATGTGCTGTTGTTTATTGTTGCTTTTATGCATGGGGGGGGGGAGGGGTATAGCTGTGGTGATGTTTTTTTAGTTTTGGGTTTTGGGAAGGGGGGCTGTGGGTCATTTTTAATCTGTAAAGCACTTTGAGAAGCTTTGTTTTGGTTTGAAAAGCGCTTTATAAATAAAGTTTGATTTGATCTAAAGTGAATCAGGTCATCTGATGAAGGTTCCTGCTGCAGGTCTGCTTTAACTCATCAGCTGCAGCCGTTTGCTCCTCAGAGCTCAGATTAAGTCCATGTGGATCTTTCAGCTGATCTCAGAGCCGCTGGTTCCAGATGTTCTCCCAGAAATCATCCAGATGTGAAACTATAAATAAAATCTGCAACAGGAAGAAGGACGACACATTAAAAATATTAAAACAGGATTAAAATGAGGCGTTTCGTCTCACAGCTGCAGATTGGAGCTTCGCTTCTCCTGATTTCTGCTTTAAACGTCATCAACAAGTTTTAAATGCAGCTCACAGCAGCTCCCCCTGGTCATGTGACTCCACAGGAAGCAGCGGATCGGTTTTAGGTTCAGGCTCGGGCTGTCCTCTGTGTGGAGACATGTCTCTGGGTGAAACGTCTTCTGGGGTTTGGGACTGAAGGTTCTCAGCCCTCAGCAGTGACGGTTCCTTCACCAGAACATCCGAGAACGTCCTGCAGGCTAACAGCTTCACCTTTGGAGACAACCTGAACGGAGAGTCCACCTCTGAATGCTCAAAAAACAAACAGAAGATCTGGGAGTGGCCTAGTCCAAGTCCAGACCGAAATCTGATGTAGATGCTGCATTCTGACCTTGACCAGGTCGTTCCTGCTGTGATGTCACAGATCCAGAAGACGGATGTCAGAACCAGCTCTGGGCTTTTCCACTTACAGCCAAGGAGGGAAAGAAAGAACCAGAAAAGTTCTATGAACCGTTTTGGGTTTGGGTTATAATAATAGCTGCTGCTGTCAGGAGGACTGGGTCAGAACAGAACCATCTGAGCCACAGAAGAACCTTCCTGAGTATAAACAACACTGGATCAGATTCTGAGGCGGACCTTCAGAACATTCAGCAGAACCATCTGATCTGACACAACAAAGGAGACATGATGCAAACAGAACCAGCAGATGGACCGAGTTCTGTTCTGGCCGAGCTGTGGTTCCTCTGAGGAACTGGATCAGCCCGGACTTCCAGATGTGTTTCTAGATGGATCAGAACCGATGAAGAACCCAGAAAGCTTCAGGGATCGTTCAGAACCAAACAGGATCATGTTTGTTCTGCTCTGCAGACGGCAGCATTAAGTCAGACGTTAAACAGCTGCAGTCCTCGGTTCTGACCATCACACTGTGGATTTGTTCTAATGAATGACGTCGGTTCTGTTCCAGGAGTTCTGAGGCGGGTTTGGATCAGACAGAATTTTTACTGAGGGGGGTTACGTAAGCTCTGAGCTGTGATGTTCTCAGGATGACGAATGTAAGCGGGTCGTCCTCAGAACCTCCCAGATCCAGAGAGTTCTGGAGGAGATCCAGCAGCAGGTGGGTCGCTTTGATCTTCATCGCTTCGCTCTTTATGTGACAGGAGGAGCAAAAGTCCAGCACCTCCATCTTCTCCTCCTCCTTCTCTTTGATCTCCTCCTCACTTCTCCTCTGAGAGGCTTATCCTTCCTCCTCCTCTTCCTCCTCTTCCTCTTCTCTTTGATCTCCTCCTCCTCCTCCTCCTCCTCCCTCTCTGTCACCTCCTCACTTCTCCTGGTTACCCTCTAGGACCCCCCCCCCCCTCCTCTCTCCTAGTTTTAGGATCTCCCGGTAACAGCACCCCCCCCCCCCCCTCTTCTGAGCGGCAGTCTGTTTTCCGCCGGAGCGGCAGGATGAGCGCAGGAGCGGCAGAGCGGTGCTGACAGCGCGGCAGGATGCCTTTCACCTCTTCCTGCTCGTGGTTCCGGACTTTCCGAACCTTCCGAACCTTCGTCGTCGTGCAGCTCCTTCTGGTACCACAATGCCACCTCCACCCGCAGCCCTGCCACCTTCTGGCGCAGATCGGACACGCGGTGCGCGTCGGTGCGCTCCTGCCGGCGCAGCGGGAGGCTCGTCTCCAGGTCCAGGCGGCGCTGAACCGCGCGGCGGCCGCTCTAAGCCGGAACCGGGACCCGGACCCGGACCCGGACCCGGAGCGCGTGAACTTCTTGCCCTACAACCTGAGCCTGAACCTGGTGTCCCGGCAGCTGGCCGCGGCGGACCCGGAGTCTCTGATCCGGTGCGCGTGTCAGCGCGTGCTGGTGCAAGGAGTGTCCGCCGCGCTGGCCTTCCCGCAGAGCCGCGAGGAGCTTCTCCAGGTGGACCTGCTGGCCTCGGTTCTGCAGGTCCCAATCATCAGCGTCATCGAGCACGCGGAGCCGCTGCGCATTCAGGTAAGGACCTTGTGTTTACCTGTGCGCGTGCACGCCCACCTGTTCCGTCCCACCACCAGTTGTGGTTCGGTTCTTCCCGGTTTGACCTTGACCTGTTTCTCTCTGCGGGGCACGAGCTGCTGCACGCACGCGCGCTCTGTCTGTCCGTCCGTTTGCTGCTGAAAGATTCCGACCAGAACCAGAACTTAACAGAACTCTGGCTTCCTGTAGAACCATGAGAACAGAGAGGAACCATTTCCATCCTGAGGAAACATCTCAGCCTGATGTTGAACCGGAAACGTTTAAAATAAAACCAGCAAACTTCTAAATGTTTCATCACAATCAGACTTTTTATCCTGATGGACCTTTGAGGTTCCGTCTGTGGCGGATCTAGAACAATATTTATTGGGTCGCAAGACAGGGAGGGGTTAATGACATAACCATAATGAAAGAATGAAAAAAAAAATTAAAAAAAAAAAAAAAAAAAAAAAAATATATATATATATATATATATATATATATATATATATATAGATATATATATATATCTATAGATATAGATATATATCTATATCTATAGATATATATCTATATCTATAGATATATATCTATATCTATATCTATATATATTTATATAGATATATATATAGATATATATATCTATATATATATCAGTTTTTGCACTCACGTACTACCATAGTGTATATCGGACAGCGTTTTGACCAAAGTGAACAAATGAATAAGAACGTTCCTGTGAATAACTGTAGACTGAACTGGTCCAAGGTCAGAATAAACACATTGTGTTGAAAAAAATGTTTTACTAAATCAAAGGTACCAAACTTTGGTTTTATTGTTCAGTCAAATTCTACATACACACGCTTCACCTCTTCATCCAGCAGTATTTACATGTATGACAGATACATACATGTATTTGTTTTGTTTCAGGTTAAAGCGCTAAAGCTGCATTATGTAATATTTTTGTTTAAAAATGTTCATCTATAGGCAGTTTTTTAATGTCCTGACGATAAGATTGAATCTAGTAGTTATTTTTGGATGGTTGTTTAATGGTTCCACCTCAGGATGTGCTTGTGAGAGCGCGTACCGTGACGTAAAGACCCACGCATGCCCACCAGGAGGCGCTGTTCTCCATCAGTTAGCCGCTAGATAAGCTAAGCTAACCAGCCCAGAAGAGAAGAATTTAGTCCAGCGCTACAAAAAGAGTGAAAATGGCTTCTGTCCGTCGTAGAGCTCGATGAGAACGCGGCTGAAAGTCACAGGAGGGCGCATTTTGATAACTGCAGTTCCTCTGACGGCCACATGGGGCGCTCTCTGCAGCACTCTCAGCAGACTCTGCAGAGCAACTTTAAATGTTCACCAAAGAGAATAATAATGAAAATGAAAAAGAAGCTTCACGCTCCTCATGTCCAACTTTATGCAACTATTTCTTGACCATTAGCTGCCGGCGGATGTGGCAGCTGGGTGGTAAGGCTTCCTGTGTGCCCCCCTGCTGATTGGTTGAGGAAATGTTCTGCAGGATCAGAACCGGGCCCTGACTGCAGGATGGACCTCTGACCTCCTCGATTTATTCTGGAAGCTCTGTGATGCGTTCACTGCAGCTCTGAAAATGAGCCGTTCCATACCAGAGCAGTGCTGTAGACAGGGTGAGCTATCAACTCAAGAAACGCTCAGAGACACAAAATATTAAACAATTAGTAGATAGAAATGAAAAAACACAAAGATACAGCGCACTAAGACAGAGTACAAAAATAAAAACCAGGTGAGTTATAGAGAAATAAAAGCTAAACTAAAAATGTAATGAAATGAATTTTATAAATATTTAAAGAGTGTTTAAACCCATCCTTAGTAAAACGTAGGGATGTAAGAAAATACGCTGATATATGTTATGTCTTATATTTTATGTCACGATATTATATCGATATTCAAAAGCAATGCATCGATTTAATTATTTACTTTTTTAGAATTTGAATGGAACCATTAATGATGACAGTAATTTTTGTATTAAATTAAAACTATAACTGGTAGTTTTGTGGCTGTTTCCACCTTCTTGGTTCCAGTGGATCAATTAGATCCAGTAATAAAACTGGATGTTTAAATATGAAACATGTTGGAGTGTTTAGGATGATGGGACAGTTTTTATAAAGTTATAAAAATCACAATCTACCGTCTTACTTATAGTTAGCGGTGCACCGATCCGACATTAGGATCTGATATCGGCCGCGATATTGACAAAACCGCTGGATCGGGGATCGGAAAAATGAACAGATCCACGGGCCGATCCAGGTTTGTTTTTCCGTCGCAGCAGAACGTATTTCATGCGTCAGCTTCACGTGTGTCGCATGCTAGAAGCATCATGAGGCGAGCCAGAGGGTCGGCTGGGTGGAGATATTTCACGCTCGCCACTCCAACTAGTTCGTCGGCTGTTTGCAATGTCTGCATAGTAGATGATTCGAGGTGAGGTGGTATTACTGCAAAGCACAACACGACCACTTTAATCAAGCACATCCAGAAACACTATGCTAAGGAGCGCGCTGAATTCCTGCACCTCAGCAACACTAAAGGAGCGCGGTCAAAAAGGAAAATAGAAGTCTTAGTTATGTTTAGTTAGTAAAGTCTGGTACCTTTAGTCTCTTCAAGTAGTATAAGGTGGAGGGTTTACAGTTTAGTATTAAAACAACAAAAGTATCGGATCGGTATCGGGACTGAAAAAGTGGGATCGGTGCACCCCTAGCTAATAGTATCACAATATATCGTATCACCAGAGTTTTACAAACACACATCTCTATTAAACAGCATCTAGAATCTGTCATACACACATTTATTACATCACGTCTGGGCCCCTGGAGGAGGTCTGGGCCCCTGGAGGAGGTCTGGGCCCCTGGAGGAGGTCTGGGCCCCTGGAGGAGGTCTGGGCCTTTGGAGGTGGTCTGGGCCCCTGGAGGTGGTCTGGGCCCCTGGAGGTGGTCTGGGCCCCTTGGAGGTGGTCTGGGCCCCTTGGAGGTGGTCTGGGCCCTTTGGAGGTGGTCTGGGCCCCTGGAGGAGGTCTGGGCCTTTGGAGGAGGTCTGGGCCCCTGGAGGAGGTCTGGGCCCCTGGAGGAGGTCTGGGCCCCTGGAGGAGGTCTGGGCCTTTGGAGGTGGTCTGGGCCCCTTGGAGGTGGTCTGGGCCCCTTGGAGGTGGTCTGGGCCCCTTGGAGGTGGTCTGGGCCCCTGGAGGAGGTCTGGGCCTTTGGAGGTGGTCTGGGCCCCTGGAGGAGGTCTGGGCCTTTGGAGGTGGTCTGGGCCCCTTGGAGGTGGTCTGGGCCCCTTGGAGGTGGTCTGGACCCCTTGGAGGTGGTCTGGGCCCCTTGGAGGTGGTCTGGACCCCTTGGAGGTGGTCTGGGCCTTTGGAGGTGGTCTGGGCCCCTGGAGGTGGTCTGGGCCCCTTGGAGGTGGTCTGGGCCCCTGGAGGTGGTCTGGGCCCCTTGGAGGTGGTCTGGACCCCTTGGAGGTGGTCTGGGCCCCTGGAGGTGGTCTGGGCCCCTGGAGGAGGTCTGGGCCTTTGGAGGTGGTCTGGGCCCCTGGAGGTGGTCTGGGCCCCTTGGAGGTGGTCTGGGCCCCTGGAGGTGGTCTGGGCCCCTTGGAGGTGGTCTGGGCCCTTGGAGGTGGTCTGGGCCCCTTGGAGGTGGTCTGGGCCCCTTGGAGGTGGTCTGGGCCTTTGGAGGTGGTCTGGGCCCCTTGGAGGTGGTCTGGGCCCTTGGAGGTGGTCTGGGCCCCTGGAGGTGGTCTGGGCCCTTGGAGGTGGTCTGGGCCCCTGGAGGTGGTCTGGGCCCTTGGAGGTGGTCTGGGCCCCTGGAGGTGGTCTGGGCCCCTTGGAGGTGGTCTGGGCCCTTGGAGGTGGTCTGGGCCCCTGGAGGTGGTCTGGGCCCTTGCAGTTGGCCGGTACCGGATCAGAACTTAAGAATAAAGCGATATTGTTTTTGTAGGTTTTTGTAGTTTGGGTTTTCAAAATAAAAGCCTGTGAGAGTTGATGGGATTAACTCTGCAGGGATTTTCATTTCCACGCTGGAAACAATCTCATTAAAGCTCCTACAGGATTTCACAGCCGCTCCTTGTTCTTTAATCGTGTCCTTCATGCTGCTCAGCCCACTCACACAGGTGTTTTAGCAGCACCAGAACCTGGAACCAGG
This sequence comes from Valencia hispanica, assembly GCA_963556495.2. Taxonomy (NCBI): domain Eukaryota; kingdom Metazoa; phylum Chordata; class Actinopteri; order Cyprinodontiformes; family Valenciidae; genus Valencia; species Valencia hispanica. The sequence goes on along the minus strand of OY747705.1, from coordinate 59,407,554 downwards.
CCAGCACCTGGAACCGGGCCAGAACCACGACACAGTAACACAGTGAAACACAGTAAAACAACATTAATCTGTGGAATGATCAGCTGGGTTCATGGTTCTGAGTCCGTGACTTCAGCTCAACAGAATGGTTCTGTGGTTCTTACTACAAGTTCTGACCCACAGGGTTTAATTCAGTTTACTTTGCATTGGTTCTGTTGGTGTTTTACCCAGAACCAGAACTGGACCAGAACCTAAAAACTGAGATCTGAGCTGCAGAGGAACCGCTCAGTCCTGTTCTTCTAGTTCTGATTTCTGGACCAAAACTGGATCTTATAATCAGAACATTTACATGAAGGAGAAACCGGATCAGAACCAAACTGAGAATCTATTTATCTTTTGTAAAACAGGATTTTCCTTCACCTGAGCACGTTCCTCATGAATAAGCAGCCATCAGCTAACAGATGAAAGCGCTGGACGGGTTCTGTATCGGCCCAAACCGGATCATGAACCCAGGTCTGCTGTCAACATTCTTCAGATAAAAGAATCTTTTAATCCGTGTAAAGACGAGCTGCGGCGGATTATTTTCCCAGCATGCTTCACTCAGCTCACCTCCATCTTCATTTCACCTGAGAGTCCGACACATGAAAATCCTTCAGACGGCGCCGAGGGAAGTGGGAGACTCAGTTCAAACTGGGATTCATCAACAGTTCTGGTGCTTCACCTTCTTCAGCCTGTCAGAGTGGAGCATGCTCAGTGGAACGGTACCAGCATACCTGGTACAGAACCATCCAGGTCAAAGAGCTCCAGCTCCAGAGAAACAATACTGCAGGTTCTGACCCGGTTTACACAGAACTGTCTCTAATCTGCTCTCTGCAGACTCTCTGAGCCTCTTTGTCTTCAGCTCAGCCATTTGGACCCGGCTGCTATCAGAACCTCCAGCTTTCTGCTTGGTTCTGCTGCTTCAGTGAGCAGAATCCAACTGAACCCAACTAAATCCAAAGTTTCTCCACTAACTTGATGTGAGTCCTCTCTGACCTCGCTGGATGCCGGTCCGTAACCTCTGACCCACACGTGTGTGACGGAGCAGAGCTGCTGTTGAAATGAGGCCTAGATCTCGTTAGAGTCCCTCGTTAGGAGACTTAACGAGCTCATAATTAGCCGCTGACGCCTCGCCTGATAAACACACAGCTGATAGGGAATCAGACTGATCCCAGACCAGCTGGAGACAGATTATTAAACACACACAATCAGACACTCAGAGGACCTCCAAGTGATGATACAAGCTGATACAGTTTGTAATAAATTCAGTCCCATTCTGCGTCATTTGGAGATTATTACAGCACACACACAGTAACACACAGTAACACACACAGTAACACACACAGTAACACACAGTAACACACACACAGTAACACACACACAGTAACACACACAGTAACACACAGTAACACACAGTAACACACAGTAACACACACAGTAACACACAGTAACACACACAGTAACACACAGTAACACACACAGTAACACACACAGTAACACACAGTAACACACAGTAACACACACAGTAACACACAGTAACACACAGTAACACACACAGTAACACACACAGTAACACACAGTAACACACAGTAACACACACAGTAACACACACAGTAACACACAGTAACACACACACAGTAACACACACACAGTAACACACACAGTAACACACAGTAACACACAGTAACACACAGTAACACACACAGTAACACACAGTAACACACACAGTAACACACAGTAACACACACAGTAACACACACAGTAACACACAGTAACACACAGTAACACACACAGTAACACACAGTAACACACAGTAACACACAGTAACACACACAGTAACACACACAGTAACACACACAGTAACACACAGTAACACACACAGTAACACACAGTAACACACACAGTAAACACACAGTAACACACAGTAACACACAGTAACACACACAGTAACACACAGTAACACACAGTAACACACACAGTAACACACAGTAACACACACAGTAACACACAGTAACACACACAGTAACACACAGTAACACACACAGTAACACACAGTAACACACACAGTAACACACACAGTAACACACAGTAACACACACAGTAACACACACAGTAACACACAGTAACACACACAGTAACACACAGTAACACACAGTAACACACACAGTAACACACAGTAACACACACAGTAACACACAGTAACACACAGTAACACACACAGTAACACACACAGTAACACACAGTAACACACACAGTAACACACAGTAACACACAGTAACACACACAGTAACACACAGTAACACACAGTAACACACACAGTAACACACAGTAACACACAGTAACACACAGTAACACACACAGTAACACACACAGTAACACACAGTAACACACACAGTAACACACACAGTAACACACAGTAACACACAGTAACACACACAGTAACACACAGTAACACACAGTAACACACAGTAACACACACAGTAACACACAGTAACACACACAGTAACACACACAGTAACACACAGTAACACACACAGTAACACACAGTAACACACAGTAACACACACAGTAACACACAGTAACACACAGTAACACACACAGTAACACACAGTAACACACAGTAAAACACACAGTAACACACACAGTAACACACAGTAACACACAGTAACACACACAGTAACACACAGTAACACACAGTAAAACACACAGTAACACACACAGTAACACACAGTAACACACACAGTAACACACAGTAACACACAGTAAAACACACAGTAACACACACAGTAACACACAGTAACACACAGTAACACACAGTAACACACACAGTAACACACAGTAACACACACAGTAACACACACAGTAACACACAGTAACACACACAGTAACACACAGTAAAACACACAGTAACACACACAGTAACACACAGTAACACACAGTAACACACACAGTAACACACAGTAACACACAGTAACACACACAGTAACACACACAGTAACACACAGTAAAACACACAGTAACACACAGTAACACACAGTAACACACACAGTAACACACAGTAAAACACACAGTAACACACAGTAACACACACAGTAACACACAGTAACACACACAGTAACACACAGTAACACACACAGTAACACACAGTAACACACAGTAACACACACAGTAACACACACAGTAACACACAGTAAAACACACAGTAACACACAGTAACACACAGTAACACACACAGTAAACACACAGTAACACACAGTAACACACAGTAAAACACACAGTAACACACAGTAACACACAGTAACACACAGTAAAACACACAGTAACACACAGTAACACACAGTAACACACAGTAACACACAGTAACACACACAGTAACACACACAGTAACACACAGTAAAACACACAGTAACACACAGTAACACACAGTAACACACACAGTAAAACACACAGTAACACACAGTAACACACAGTAACACACAGTAACACACACAGTAACACACAGTAACACACAGTAACACACACAGTAACACACACAGTAACACACAGTAACACACACAGTAACACACAGTAACACACAGTAACACACACAGTAACACACACAGTAACACACAGTAACACACAGTAACACACACAGTAACACACACAGTAACACACAGTAACACACACAGTAACACACAGTAACACACACAGTAACACACACAGTAACACACACAGTAACACACACAGTAACACACAGTAACACACACAGTAACACACACAGTAACACACAGTAACACACAGTAACACACACAGTAACACACAGTAACACACACAGTAACACACAGTAACACACAGTAACACACACAGTAAAACACACAGTAACACACAGTAACACACAGTAACACACACAGTAACACACACAGTAACACACAGTAACACACACAGTAACACACAGTAACACACAGTAACACACAGTAACACACACAGTAACACACACAGTAACACACAGTAACACACACAGTAACACACACAGTAACACACAGTAACACACACAGTAACACACAGTAACACACAGTAACACACAGTAACACACAGTAACACACAGTAACACACAGTAACACACGTGTGCACTCTGAGCTGCCTGCAGGCTCTCAGACGGCTGAGTTAAACATTCGCTGCAGATAAAACATCTAAAACCTTCAGATTCCAGCTGGAAGTAAAACAGGAGAGATTCTTTTATTCCCATAGAACCAGAACGTCTCAGAATAACAAACTCAGTTTAACAAGGTGTGTTTTCTTCTCATTTCACCTGATTTCCACCTGGTTCCTCCTTCAGTAACTACATGACTGCTTCATGGTTTTATCTGCTGTTACTATGGTTACTGTTAAACAACTTCATATAACTGCTTTATATCAGGTTTACTGAAAGTCCCACCAAAGACTCACATGCTATGATGTCACAGACTCCCCTGCTATGATGTCACAGACTCCCCTGCTATGATGTCACAGACTCACCTGCTATGATATCACAGACTCCCCTGCTATGATGTCACAGACTCCCCTGCTATGATGTCACAGACTCCCCTGCTATGATGTCACAGACTCCCCTGCTATGATGTCACAGACTCCCCTTCTATGATGTCACAGACTCCCCTGCTGAATTCAAATTCGATTCAAAATACTTTATTGATCCCAGAGAGAAATTAGGAGTTGATGATGGCTGTGGACAGGAAGGATTTCCTGTAGCGGTCTGTGTTGCAGTGAACTGAAGAAGCCTTTGACTGAAGACGCTCTGTTGTTTGATGACTGTCTCATGAAGAGGATTCTCAGGGTTGTCCATGTCAACACATCAGAACAGAACAGAACATAAAATACATGCCATTTTTGATCAGAAACCACATTACTGGTTCTGTTGGACCTCAGTGTTGATCATGATATATTATTGGAACGACTGGAGAGCTGGGTCAGACTCTCTGGTTCAGGACTTGGCTGGTTTGAGTCTTACCTAAAGAACAGGGACTTCTATGTTTCAATAGGAAACTTTTCATCAGAACAAATAGAAATTACATGTGGGGTGCTCCAGGGCTCCATCCTGGGGCCCCTCTTATTTAATATCTACATGCTCCCACTAGGCAAGATTATAGCAACCAATAACATTAGCTACCATAACTACGCGGATGACACTCAGCTCTACATTAGGATGTCATCAGGTGACTTTGAACCAATGTTCCCTCTAAGCTGCGCGTGCGCAATTGCGCACTGCTGGCACAGTCTTCGCGCACAGAAAATGTGCTCTGCGCACAAAAAAAAAATCTAACCTGAATTGAAAAAAACAACAAAAAATAATTATGTGCTATGTTGCAGTTGATTTACAGTTCCAGCGGTGCCCCTGCACCGATCCAATTAGGGGGAAAAACACTCGCCCGAACCCGTTATCCCTGGTTGTTGCCATATCAATGCGGCAGAGAGCCGCACACTGACACAACACAGATTAGAGATAGACACGGGTTTGCAAATAAGACTACGGTTAAAACAAATCAATTAATCCAGACACAAACTCCGATCCTCCTGTTTATATAGGAGCTTTCGTCTATGCGCAGAGCGGCTGACTGCGCCACGTTCGTTCGCTGTCAAATCTGCTTGATTTATTTAGAAAGTCTGCAGCGTTTTGATGGAATTTTCTTTAACGAAAAGGGGGATTATGGAATGTTCTGAAAACATCTGAAGTTTTCGTTTTATTCCTCTCAGAAACGAGCTCATTATTGTCAGTCTTAGTTTGTAACTTTATCACTGGATCGTTTCAGCCGCGACAAAAGAAAAAATAACTTTGAATAGGAAATTGGATTTGAACAAGAAATCAGAATAGAGCATTTAACCTGCAATGGGAACATAGCAGAGCTGCTCCTGCTCCGGTCAGTCAGCAGGGCTGCAGTTTACCTGCTCATACTGTGTGAATAAATCATTTAGTGTTTGATCTCGCTGTTTGAATTTGCATTTGGGTTAAAAGATTTTTCAAGACAATAACGTTTATGTCACTGAGTGACCAGCGGCTGCTGCTCCAATGATGCGATTCACATCCGTATTTACGCAGCTAATCAATCGATATCTGTGCTACATTTCAAGCATCCAGCGCAGACTGTGAAATAAGCTTTAGTTTAATGAATCGTATCAAACCAGCATCGAGAAATCGTCTTGATGTGGAACATTTGGATCAGCTGATGCGCATAAAGTCAAAGCTGCAAGCAGATGAGGCCATAAACAGCGTGAACAACCACTGGATACGTGAGAAGAACAGATGAAAAAATAAGGTTAAATTTAAGTCCTCTATCATTATGGGCTTATCTAGTGTCTTTTATTTACAATGTTCATTTATGAAAAATTGATCATTAAATACTGTCACCAGTTTACTGTATGAGTAGCAGAAATACAAATAATCGTGTGATTATATAATGTACAGGAGAGTCACAGGACTCTCTTACCCAGCGCTCAGCAAGAGCTTCTCACAACGATCCGTGCTTATAATACAAGTCAGACCTTTAGAATAAAAATGTTAAGTATGTTTTCAAAATTCATTCATAGGTAGCTCGGCTTACTTGGTAGTTCATGTTTCTCCACAGTTACAATGAAATATTTCTACTTACACTAGTGTTAACACACTACAGGTCATGAATAAGATCTGTGTCATTTTCATTGTAGGTGGGATAATGTACTTCATTAAAAAGTGTTCTCACAGAAATTTAAATGCTGTAATTTATTTATTTTAATAAACATTTAAACTGGATGGATGCGATGGTGGCATGAGCACAGTGCACACATCAGATGTTGCTCACAGAGGTCAAAGGTTACCGCTCAGGGCGTTTGTGTGTTTGCTGAGATACATGAAACATTAGAGGGAACGTTGCTTTGAACCCATCCAAACCCTAAGTAAATGCATCGAGCAAATCAATAAATGGATTAGGGCTGGGCAATAATTCGATAGCAATATATATCAATCGATAGACGTGTGGTGCGATAGAAAAAAAAGGGGTCGATAAAAAAGTTTTCCTCTCATGTTTTCATTATATCCCATCAGGTAGCTTAATACAACAATCATTACTTACTCCAAATAAATCATTACCGCTGATCGGCGGCTCTGTCAGCCTCTCCTCTCTCCTTTCAAACCACAAAAAGGATGAAATGATTTGAGCTGAAACAGAATTTATTGACAGTCCCTAAGCGAACCGTCGCTTCACGTCGGTCAGATGTCACAGCAAGGGAGCAGCGGAGGAAGTTGTTCTGGATAAATGTTTCAGTGACTCGGGTAAATGTTGCATCCCGCTTAGAACCGATCCTCGACGCACTAAAACACCAAACGTAGCAACAATAAACCAAATAAAATCCTAGGATCAGTCGTCTTAGCAGGACTCCGCTCTCCTGACTCGCTGCCAATCCGTTACAGAGACACAGGAAACTTACCCAGGTCGCTGCTAACAACACCTGTGGCTTTTAAAATGCCCCCCTCGGTTCTGCCCCCGGTCCTCAGAAGAGAAAAACGCTTTAATAAACACAACAGGGTGGATAGGCCCGCCGGCCGAAATGAATCAGAATAAGGCCCCGTTTACACGAAGGAATAACGCAGATGTTTCCCTGCGGTTTGGCCTCTCATTTACACCAAAACCCCGTTTTTATCACAGAAAACGATTATTTCTAAAAACTCCGGCCAAAGCGGAGATTAGCATTTTCTCTGTTTTTAAGTTTTTGCGTGTGGACAGAAATAACCGGAGTTTTAGCTCCGCAACGTCACTTTCTGGGACAAAAATGCTCCAACATCACTTGTGTTATCTGTGTTTCCACTCAGAAACAGCATTTATGCCCTCAGAGACGTGTTGGCATCGATTGTCCAGGCGCTTTTTTACAAGCTCATGTAGAAGTTAGAGGTTAGAACATAGAAAGTTACTCTGAGTGGAGAGGATCTGGGGAACTACTGCCCCCTACAGGTTTGGCATGTCAATGAATGTGCTTAACAACACTTATGCGGTTTGGTGATGGACGGAGATTTGTTATAAACGAGGTGGTGAAAATATTCGTTAAAAAAAAACCCGGCTACGTGTGAACATAGCCTAAGCTTTATTGACAAACTAAACAAAAGGTTTCAGCCATTAATATTATAACGTGTCATAAAATGTTTAAAAGATTTAAATGCATCAAGATAAGCCTTAAATTTCAGTTACTAACAATTGAAAAATATATCATATAATGGTTAATAATATGACTTTTCTTTGTATTTACTGATGTTACTCAGGTCTCTTGATTTGTTTCTGTGTCTTACAAACTTATTCATGATAAAAACTGGTGTTTGAAAAATTAAATAATTTAATTCTTTGTTAAAATTAGTTCATTGAAGAATAACAAAATGACCGGAGAGGCACTTAAAATATAGTTTTTACGTTTTGTGAAATTTATCAATAATTATCGATCAATATGACTATTCCCTTTATCGATATGCTATTTTTCTATATCGCCCAGCCCTAAGATGGATGTGTCATAACTTTCTCCAGCTGAATAGAAACAAAACAGAAGTAATTACTGTTGGACCTAAAGAGGAACGATCAACAATCAGCACACAGCTTCAGTTAATCCAGCTAGAAACTACTGATCAGGCCTGAAATCTAGGTGTAGTAATGGACTCAGACCTGAACCTCCAGGGTCACATAAAGGTCAATAACAAGGTCTGCGTTCTATCACCTGAAGAACATTTCTAGGATTAAAGGACTGATGTCACAACAGGACCTAGAAAAACTCATCCATGCGTTTATCTTTAGTCGGATTGATTACTGCAACAGCGTCTTCACAGGTCTGCCTAAAAAGTCAATCAGACAGCTGCAGCTGATCCAGAACGCTGCTGCTCGTGTTCCTCACTAGAACCAGGAAAGTAGAGCACATCACCCCAGTTCTAAAGTCCTTACACTGGCTCCCTGTAGCTCAGAGAATAGACTTCTAAATACTTTTACTAGTTTATAAATCATTACATGGCTTAGCACCAAAGTATGATGAAGATCTACTGTTACTATAGCAACCCCCCCCCAGACCAATCAGGTCCTCTAATTCTCTAATTCCAGTCGACTCAGCATCCCTAGAATCAGAACCAAACATGGAGAATCAGCTTTCAGTTTCTATGCTCCTCTAATCTGGAACAAACTTCCAGAAAACTGCAAAGCTGCTGAAACTCTGAGTTCCTTTAAATCATCTGTTTGGAGCTGCCTTTGAGTCATGCTTCATGTATCATATACTATGTTTGTGTTTTACTGCTATTTTTATTTTACTGCACTAATCATGTAAATCACCTTGTTGTTGAAAGTGTTGCTATACTAATAAAATTGCCTCAGTTAGTCCCCCCTCTCCTTAGTTCCCCCTCTCCTTAGTCCCCCTCCCGTTAGTCCCTCCTCCCGTTATTCCCCCCTCCCCTTAGTTCCCTCTCTCCTTAGTCCCCCCTCTCCTTAGTCCCCCCTCCCCTTAGTCCCCCTCCCGTTAGTCCCCCCTCCCCTTTGTTCCCTCTCTCCTTAGTCCCCCCTCTCCTTAGTCCCCCCTCCCCTTAGTCCCCCTCCCGTTAGTCCCCCCTCCCGTTATTCCCCCCTCCCCTTAGTTCCCTCTCCCCTTTGTTCCCTCTCTCCTTAGTTCCCCCTCCCGTTAGTCCCCCTCCCCTTAGTTCCCCCTCCCCTTAGTCCCTCCTCCCGTTATTCCCCCCTCCCCTTAGTTCCCTCTCCCCTTTGTTCCCTCTCCCCTTAGTTCCCCCTCCCCTTAGTCCCCCCTCCCCTTAGTCCCTCCTCCCGTTATTCCCCCCTCCCCTTAGTTCCCCCTCCCCTTAGTTCCCTCTCCCCTTTGTTCCCTCTCCCCTTAGTTCCCCCTCCCGTTAGACCCCCCTCCCCTTAGTTCCCCCTCCCCTTAGTCCCCCCTCCCGTTAGTCCCCCCTCCCCTTAGTTCCCCCTCCCCTTAGTCCCTCCTCCCGTTAGTCCCCCCTCCCCTTAGTCCCGCCTCCCCTTAATCCCCCCTCCCGTTAGTCCCCGCTCCCGTTAGTCCCCCCTCCCCTTAGTCCCCCCTCCCGTTAATCCCCCCTCCCCATAGTCCCCCCTCCTCTTAGTTCCCCCTCCCCTTAGTTCCTTCTCCCCTTAGTTCCTTCCCCCCTTAGTTCCCCCTCCCGTTAGTCCCCCTCCCCTTAGTCCCCCCCCCCCTTAGTTCCTTCTCCCCTTAGTTCCCCCTCCCGTTAGTCCCCGCTCCCCTTAGTTCCCCCTCCCCTTAGTCCCTCTTCCCGTTAGTCCCCCCTCCCGTTAGTCCCCACTCCCGTTAGTCCCCCCTCCCGTTAGTTCCCTCTCCCCTTAGTTCCTTCTCCCCTTAGTTCCCTCTCCCCTTAGTCCCTTCTCCCCTTAATTCCCTCTCCCCTTAGTCCCTTCTCCCCTTAGTTCCCTCTCCCCTTAGTCCCCCCTCCCCTTAGTTCCCTCTCCCCTTAGTTCCTTCTCCCTTTAATTCCCTCTCCCCTTAGTCCCTTCTCCCCTTAGTTCCCTCTCCCCTTAGTCCCCCCTCCCCTTAGTTCCCCCTCCCCTTAGTCCCCCCTCCCGTTTGTCCCCCCTCCCCTTAAGCCCTCCTCCCGTTATTCCCCCCTCCCCTTAGTTTCCCCTCCCCTTAGTCCCTCCTCCCGTTATTCCCCCCTCCCCTTAGTTCCCTCTCCCCTTAGTTCCCCCTCCCGTTAGACCCCCCTCCCCTTAGTCCCTCCTCCCGTTAGTCCCCCCTCCCCTTAGTCCCGCCTCCCCTTAATCCCCCTCCCGTTAGTCCCCGCTCCCGTTAGTCCCCCCTCCCCTATGTCCCCCCTCCCGTTAGTCCCCCCTCCCCATAGTCCCCCCTCCTCATAGTTACCCCTCCCCTTAGTTCCCCCTCCCCTTAGTTCCTTCTCCCCTTAGTTCCTTCCCCCCTTAGTTCCCCCTCCCCTTAGTTCCCCCTCCCCTTAGTTCCCTCTCCCCTTAGTCCCCCTCTCATTAGTTCCCCTCTCCCCTTTGTTCCCTCTCCCCTTAGTCCCCCTCTCATTAGTTCCCCTCTCCCCTTAGTTCCTTCTCCCCTTAGTCCCCCTCTCATTAGTTCCCCTCTCCCCTTAGTTCCCTCTCCCCTTAGTCCCCCTCTCATTAGTTCCCCTCTCCCCTTAGTTCCTTCTCCCCTTAGTTCCCCTCTCATTAGTTCCCCTCTCCCCTTAGTTCCTTCTCCCCTTAGTCCCCCTCCCCTTAGTTCCCCCTCCCCTTAGTTCCCCCTCCCCTTAGTTCCTTCTCCCCTTAGTTCCCCCTCCCGTTAGTCCCCCCTCCCCTTAGTTCCCCCTCCCCTTAGTCCCTCTTCCCGTTAGTCCCCCCTCCCATTAGTCCCCACTCCCGTTAGTCCCCCCTCCCGTTAGTTCCCTCTCCCCTTAGTTCCTTCTCCCCTTAGTTCCCTCTCCCCTTAGTCCCTTCTCCCCTTAGTTCCCTCTCCCCTTAGTTCCTTCTCCCCTTAATTCCCTCTCCCCTTAGTCCCTTCTCCCCTTAGTTTCCTCTCCCCTTAGTCCCCCTCTCATTAGTTCCCCTCTCCCCTTAGTTCCTTCTCCCCTTAGTCCCCCTCTCATTAGTTCCCCTCTCCCCTTAGTTCCCTCTCCCCTTAGTCCCCCTCTCATTAGTTCCCCTCTCCCCTTAGTTCCTTCTCCCCTTAGTTCCCCTCTCATTAGTTCCCCTCTCCCCTTAGTTCCTTCTCCCCTTAGTCCCCCTCTCATTAGTTCCCCTCCCGTTATTCCCCCCTCCCCTTAGTTCCCTCTCCCCTTAGTTCCCCCTCCCCTTAGTTCCTTCTCCCCTTAGTTCCCCCTCCCGTTAGTCCCCCCTCTCATTAGTTCCCCCCTCCCCTTAGTTCCCTCTCCCCTTAGTCCCCCTCTCATCAGTTCCCCCCTCCCCTTAGTTCCTTCTCCCCTTAGTCCCCCTCTCATTAGTTCCCCTCTCCCCTTAGTTCCTTCTCCCCTTAGTCCCCCTCTCATTAGTTCCCCTCTCCCCTTAGTTCCCTCTCCCCTTAGTCCCCCTCTCATTAGTTCCCTACTCCCCTTAGTTCCTTCTCCCCTTAGTTCCCCTCTCATTAGTTCCCCTCTCCCCTTAGTTCCTTCTCCCCTTAGTCCCCCTCTCATTAGTTCCCCTCCCGTTATTCCCCCCCCTCCCCTTAGTTCCCTCTCCCCTTAGTTCCCCTCCCCTTAGTTCCTTCTCCCCTTAGTTCCCCCTCCCGTTAGTCCCCCGTCCCCTTAGTTCCCCCTCCCCTTAGTCCCTCTTCCCGTTAGTCCCCCCTCCCGTTCGTCCCCACTCCCGTTAGTCCCCCCTCCCGTTAGTTCCCTCTCCCCTTAGTTCCTTCTCCCCTTTGTTCCCTCTCCCCTTAGTCCCTTCTCCCCTTAGTTTCCTCTCCCCTTAGTTCCTTCTCCCCTTAATTCCCTCTCCCCTTAGTCCCTTCTCCCCATAGTTCCCTCTCCCCCTCCTCTTAGTTCCCCCTCCCCTTAGTTCCTTCTCCCCTTAATTCCCTCTCCCCTTAGTCCCTTCTCCCCTTAGTTCCCTCTCCCCTTAGTCCCCCTCTCATTAGTTCCCCTCTCCCCTTAGTTCCCTCTCCCCTTAGTCCCCCTCTCATTAGTTCCCCTCTCCCTTTAGTTCCTTCTCCCCTTAGTCCCCCTCCCCTTAGTTCCCCCTCCCCTTAGTTCCCCCTCCCCTTAGTTCCTTCTCCCCTTAGTTCCCCCTCCCGTTAGTCCCCCCTCCTCTTAGTTCCCCCTCCCCTTAGTTCCTTCTCCCCTTAATTCCCTCTCCCCTTAGTCCCTTCTCCCCTTAGTTCCCTCTCCCCTTAGTCCCCCTCTCATTAGTTCCCCTCTCCCCTTAGTTCCCTCTCCCCTTAGTCCCCCTCTCATTAGTTCCCCTCTCCCTTTAGTTCCTTCTCCCCTTAGTCCCCCTCTCATTAGTTCCCCTCCTGTTAGTCCCCCCTCCCCTTAGTTCCCTCTCCCCTTAGTCCCCCTCTCATTAGTTCCCCTCTCCCCTTAGTTCCTTCTCCCCTTAGTCCCCCTCTCATTAGTTCCCCTCCCGTTATTCCCCCCTCCCCTTAGTTCCCTCTCCCCTTAGTTCCCCCTCTCATTAGTTCCCCCCTCCCCTTTGTTCCTTCTCCCCTTAGTCCCCCTCTCATTAGTTCCCCTCTCCCCTTAGTTCCTTCTCCCCTTAGTCCCCCTCTCATTAGTTCCCCTCTCCCCTCAGTTCCCTCTCCCCTTAGTCCCCCTCTCATTAGTTCCCTACTCCCCTTAGTTCCTTCTCCCCTTAGTTCCCCTCTCATTAGTTCCCCTCTCCCCTTAGTTCCTTCTCCCCTTAGTCCCCCTCTCATTAGTTCCCCTCCCGTTATTCCCCCCTCCCCTTAGTTCCCTCTCCCCTTAGTTCCCCCTCCCCTTAGTTCCTTCTCCCCTTAGTTCCCCCTCCCGTTAGTCCCCCCTCCCCTTAGTTCCCCCTCCCCTTAGTCCCTCTTCCCGTTAGTCCCCCCTCCCGTTCGTCCCCACTCCCGTTAGTCCCCCTCCCGTTAGTTCCCTCTCCCCTTAGTTCCTTCTCCCCTTTGTTCCCTCTCCCCTTAGTCCCTTCTCCCCTTAGTTTCCTCTCCCCTTAGTTCCTTCTCCCCTTAATTCCCTCTCCCCTTAGTCCCTTCTCCCCATAGTTCCCTCTCCCCTTAGTCCCCCCTCCCCTTAGTTCCCCCTCCCCTTAGTTCCCCCTCCCCTTAGTCCCCCCTCCCGTTAATCCCCCCTCCCCTTAGTTCCCCCTCCCCTTAGTCACTCCTCCCGTTAGTCCCCCCTCCCCTTAGTCCCGCCTCCCCTTAAGCCCTCCTCCCGTTATTCCCCCCTCCCCTTAGTCCCTCCTCCCGTTATTCCGCCCTCCCCTTAGTTCACTCTCTCCATTGTTCCCTCTCCCCTTAGTTCCCCCTCCCGTTAGACCCCCCTCCCCTTAGTTCCCCCTCCCCTTAGTCCCCCCTCCCGTTAGTCCCCCCTCCCCTTAGTTCCCCCTCCCCTTAGTCCCTCTTCCCGTTAGTCCCCCCTCCCCTTAGTCCCGCCTCCCCTTAATCCTCCCTCCCGTTAGTCCCCGCTCCCGTTAGTCTCCCCTCCCCTTAGTCCCCCCTCCCGTTAGTCCCCCCTCCCCATTGTCCCCCCTCCTCTTAGTTCCCCCTCCCCATAGTTCCCCCTCCCCTTAGTTCCTTCTCCCCTTAGTCCCTTCTCCCCTTAGTTCCCTCTCCCTTTATTCCCTTCTTCCCTTAGTTCCTTCCCCCCTTAGTTCCCCCTCCCGTTAGTCCCCCTCCCCTTAGTTCCCCCTCCCCTTAGTTCCCCCTCCCCTTAGTTCCTTCTCCCCTTAGTTCCTTCTCCCCTTAGTTCCCCCTCCCGTTAGTCCCCCTCCCCTTACTTCCCCCTTCCCGTTAGTTCCCCCTCCCCTTAGTTCCCCCTCCCCTTAGTCCCTCTTCCCGTTAGTCCCCCCTCCCGTTAGTCCCCACTCCCGTTAGTCCCCCCTCCCGTTAGTTCCCTCCCCCCTTAGTTCCTTCTCCCCTTAGTTCCCTCTCCCCTTAGTCCCTTCTCCCCTTAGTTCCCTCTCCCCTTAGTTCCTTCTCCCCTTAATTCCCTCTCCCCTTAGTCCCTTCTCCCCTTAGTTCCCTCTCCCCTTAGTCCCCCTCTCATTAGTTCCCCTCTCCCCTTAGTTCCTTCTCCCCTTAGTCCCCCTCTCATTAGTTCCCCTCCCGTTATTCCCCCCTCCCCTTAGTTCCCTCTCCCCTTAGTCCCCCTCTCATTAGTTCCCCTCTCCCCTTAATTCCTTCTCCCCTTAGTCCCCCTCTCATTAGTTCCCCACCCGTTATTCCCCCCTCCCCTTAGTTCCCTCTCCCCTTAGTTCCCCCTCCCCTTAGTTCCTTCTCCCCTTAGTTCCCCCTCCCGTTAGTCCCCCCTCCCCTTAGTTCCCCCTCCCCTTAGTCCCTCTTCCCGTTAGTCCCCACTCCCGTTAGTCCCCACTCCCGTTAGTCCCCCCTCCCGTTAGTTCCCTCTCCCCTTATTTCCTTATCCCCTTAATTCCCCTCTCCCCTTAGTCCCTTCTCCCCTTAGTTCCCTCTCCCCTTAGTCCCTTCTCCCCATAGTTCCCTCTCCCCTTAGTTCCTTCTCCCCTTAATTCCCTCTCCCCTTAGTCCCTTCTCCCCTTAATTCCCTCTCCCCTTAGTTCCTTCTCCCCTTAATTCCCTCTCCCCTTAGTCCCTTCTCCCCTTAGTTCCCTCTCCCCTTAGTTCCTTCTCCCCTTAGTTACCTCTCCCCTTAGTCCCCCTCTCATTAGTTCCCCTCTCCCCTTAGTTCCTTCTCCCCTTAGTCCCCCTCTCATTAGTTCCCCTCCCGTTATTCCCCCCTCCCCTTAGTCCCCTCTCCCCTTAGTTCCCCCTCCCCTTAGTTCCCCTCGTCTTAGTTCCTTCTCCCCTTAGTTCCTTCTCCCCTTAGTTCCCCCTCCCGTTAGTCCCCCTCCCCTTAGTTCCCCCTCCCCTTAGTTCCCCCTCCCCTTAGTTCCTTCTCCCCTTAGTTCCCCCTCCCGTTAGTCCCTCCTCCCGTTAGTCCCCACTCCCGTTAGTCCCCCCTCCCGTTAGTTCCCTCTCCCCTTAGTCCCTTCTCCCCTTAGTTCCCTCTCCCCTTAGTCCCCCCTCCCCTTAGTTCCCCCTCCCCTTAGTCCCTCCTCCCGTTAGTCCCCCCTCCCCTTAGTCCCGCCTCCCCTTTAAGCCCTCCTCCCGTTATTCCCCCCTCCCCTTAGTTCCCCCTCCCCTTAGTCCCTCCTCCCGTTATTCCCCCCTCCCCTTAGTTCCCTCTCCCCTTTGTTCCCCTTTGTCTCCCCTTAGTTCCGTCCCCCCTTAGTTCCCCCTCCCGTTAGTCCCCCTCCCCTTAGTTCCCCCTCCCCTTAGTTCCTTCTCCCCTTAGTTCCCTCTCCCGTTAGTCCCCCCTCCCCTTAGTTCCCCCTCCCCTTAGTTCCTTCTCCCCTTAATTCCCTCTCCCCTTAGTCCCTTCTCCCCTTAGTTCCCTCTCCCCTTAGTCCCCCTCTCATTAGTTCCCCTCTCCCCTTAGTTCCCTCTCCCCTTAGTCCCCCTCTCATTAGTTCCCCTCTCCCTTTAGTTCCTTCTCCCCTTAGTCCCCCTCTCATTAGTTCCCCTCCTGTCATTCCCCCCTCCCCTTAGTTCCCTCTCCCCTTAGTCCCCCTCTCATTAGTTCCCCTCTCCCCTTAGTTCCTTCTCCCCTTAGTCCCCCTCTCATTAGTTCCCCTCCCGTTATTCCCCCCTCCCCTTAGTTCCCTCTCCCCTTAGTTCCCCCTCCCCTTAGTTCCTTCTCCCCTTAGTTCCCCCTCCCGTTAGTCCCCCCTCCCCTTAGTTCCCCCTCCCCTTAGTCCCTCTTCCCGTTAGTCCCTCCTCCCGTTAGTCCCCACTCCCGTTAGTCCCCCCTCCCGTTAGTTCCCTCTACCCTTAGTTCCTTCTCCCCTTAATTCCCCTCTCCCCTTAGTCCCTTCTCCCCTTAGTTCCCTCTCCCCTTAGTCCCTTCTCCCCTTAGTTCCCCCTCCCCTTAGTCCCCCCTCCCGTTAGTCCCCCCTCCCCTTACTTCCCCCTCCCCTTAGTCCCTCCACCCGTTAGTCCCCCCTCCCCTTAGTCCCGCCTCCCCTTAATCCCCCCTCCCGTTAGTCCCCGCTCCCGTTAGTCCCCCCTCCCCTTTGTCCCCCCTCCCGTTAGTCCCCCCTCCCCATAGTCCCCCCTCCTCTTAGTTCCCCCTCCCCTTAGTTCCCCCTCCCCTTAGTTCCTTCTCCCCTTAGTTCCGTCCCCCCTTAGTTCCCCCTCCCGTTAGTCCCCCTCCCCTTAGTTCCCCCTCCCCTTAGTTCCCCCTCCCCTTAGTTCCTTCTCCCCTTAGTTCCCCCTCCCGTTAGTCCCCCCTCCCCTTAGTTCCCCCTCCCCTTAGTTCCTTCTCCCCTTAATTCCCTCTCCCCTTAGTCCCTTCTCCCCTTAGTTCCCTCTCCCCTTAGTCCCCCTCTCATTAGTTCCCCTCTCCCCTTAGTTCCCTCTCCCCTTAGTCCCCCTCTCATTAGTTCCCCTCTCCCTTTAGTTCCTTCTCCCCTTAGTCCCCCTCTCATTAGTTCCCCTCCTGTTATTCCCCCCTCCCCTTAGTTCCCTCTCCCCTTAGTCCCCCTCTCATTAGTTCCCCTCTCCCCTTAGTTCCTTCTCCCCTTAGTCCCCCTCTCATTAGTTCCCCTCCCGTTATTCCCCCCTCCCCTTAGTTCCCTCTCCCCTTAGTTCCCCCTCCCCTTAGTTCCTTCTCCCCTTAGTTCCCCCTCCCGTTAGTCCCCCCTCCCCTTAGTTCCCCCTCCCCTTAGTCCCTCTTCCCGTTCGTCCCCCCTCCCGTTAGTCCCCACTCCCGTTAGTCCCCCCTCCCGTTAGTTCCCTCTCCCCTTAGTTCCTTCTCCCCTTAATTCCCCTCTCCCCTTAGTCCCTTCTCCCCTTAGTCCCTTCTCCCCTTAGTTCCCTCTCCCCTTAGTTCCTTCTCCCCTTAATTCCCTCTCCCCTTAGTCCCTTCTCCCCTTAATTCCCTCTCCCCTTAGTTCCTTCTCCCCTTAATTCCCTCTCCCCTTTGTCCCTTCTCCCCTTAGTTCCCTCTCCCCTTAGTTCCTTCTCCCCTTAGTTCCCTCTCCCCTTAGTCCCCCTCTCATTAGTTCCCCTCTCCCCTTAGTTCCTTCTCCCCTTAGTCCCCCTCTCATTAGTTCCCCTCCCGTTATTCCCCCCTCCCCTTAGTCCCCTCTCCCCTTAGTTCCCCCTCCCCTTAGTTCCCCCTCCCCTTAGTTCCTTCTCCCCTTAGTTCCCCCTCCCCTTAGTTCCCCCTCCCGTTAGTCCCCCTCCCCTTAGTTCCCCCTCCCCTTAGTTCCCCCTCCCCTTAGTTCCTTCTCCCCTTAGTTCCCCCTCCCGTTAGTCCCCCCTCCCGTTAGTCCCCACTCCCGTTAGTCCCCCTCCCGTTAGTTCCCTCTCCCCTTAGTCCCTTCTCCCCTTAGTTCCCTCTCCCCTTAGTTCCTTCTCCCCTTAATTCCCTCTCCCCTTAGTCCCTTCTCCCTTTAGTTCCCTCTCCCCTTAGTCCCCCTCTCATTAGTTCCCCTCTCCCCTTAGTTCCCTCTCCCCTTAGTCCCCCTCTCATTAGTTCTCCTCTCCCCTTAGTTCCTTCTCCCCTTTGTCCCTTCTCCCCTTAGTTCCCTCTCCCCTTAGTTCCCCCTCCCCTTAGTTCCCTCTCCCCTTAGTCCCCCTCTCATTAGTTCCCCTCTCCCCTTAGTTCCTTCTCCCCTTAGTCCCCCTCTCATTAGTTCCCCTCCCGTTATTCCCCCCTCCCCTTAGTCCCCTCTCCCCTTAGTTCCCCCTCCCCTTAGTTCCCCCTCGCCTTAGTTCCTTCTCCCCTTAGTTCCTTCTCCCCTTAGTTCCCCCTCCCGTTAGTCCCCCTCCCCTTAGTTCCCCCTCCCCTTAGTTCCCCCTCCCCTTAGTTCCTTCTCCCCTTAGTTCTCCCTCCCGTTAGTCCCCCCTCCCGTTAGTCCCCACTCCCGTTAGTCCCCCTCCCGTTAGTTCCCTCTCCCCTTAGTCCCTTCTCCCCTTAGTTCCCTCTCCCCTTAGTTCCTTCTCCCCTTAGTTCCCTCTCCCCTTATTCCCTTCTCCCCTTAGTTCCCTTCTCCCCTTAGTCCCTCTCCCCTTAGTCCCCCTCTCATTAGTTCCCCTCTCCCCTTAGTTCCCTCTCCCCTTAGTCCCCCTCTCATTAGTTCTCCTCTCCCCTTAGTTCCTTCTCCCCTTTGTCCCCCTCTCATTAGTTCCCCTCCCGTTATTCCCCCCTCCCCTTAGTTCCCTCTCCCCTTAGTCCCTTCTCCCCTTAGTTCCCTCTCCCCTTAGTTCCTTCTCCCCTTAATTCCCTCTCCCCTTAGTCCCTTCTCCCTTTAGTTCCCCTCTCCCCTTAGTTCCCTCTCCCCTTAGTCCCCCTCTCATTAGTTCTCCTCTCCCCTTAGTTCCTTCTCCCCTTAGTCCCCCTCTCATTAGTTCCCCTCCCGTTATTCCCCCCTCCCCTTAGTTCCCTCTCCCCTTAGGTTCCCCCTCCCCTTAGTCCCCTCTCCCCTTAATTCCTTCTCCCCTTAGTCCCCCTCTCATTAGTTCCCCTCCCGTTATTCCCCCCTCCCCTTAGTTCCCTCTCCCCTTAGGTTCCCCCTCCCCTTAGTCCCCTCTCCCCTTAATTCCTTCTCCCCTTAGTCCCCCTCTCATTAGTTCCCCTCCCGTTATTCCCCCCTCCCCTTAGTTCCCTCTCCCCTTAGGTTCCCCCTCCCCTTAGTCCCCTCTCTCCTTAATTCCCCCTCCCAGGTTTTGTCCTCATCCTGATTGGAGAACGTTTGCTCTCCTCTCCCTGAGTCCAACCTTGATGTTTCCAGGTTGGGTTCATGTCAGGACGGTCTTTCACCTCTGAGCAGAAGCTGCAGGTCTCTGTGATCCTGCAGCAGCTCGTCTCCATGCCGACTATAGTTCAGAGCTTCTCTGCACCCATTCAGTGAAACTGAGGAGGAAAGTTCTATCAGCCGAGGAGAGCAGAGCTGACAGAGCGACAGCAGAGCGACAGCTGGTTAATCCTCTGATCAAAGACGCTCTGAACACCAAATAGATGTTATTGAAGAATTTCACGTCTTCTGCTCATCCTGAAAAACAACAACAGGAGGAAGGAGGGAGGAAGGAGGAAGGGAAGGAGGGAGGACGGAGGAAGGAAAGAGGCAGGAGGAAGGAGGATGGGAGGAAGGAGGAAGGAAGGAAGGAAGGAGGGAGGATGGGAGGAAGGAGGATGGGAGGAAGGAGGAAGGAAGGAAGGAGGGAGGATGGGAGGAAGGAGGGAGGAAGCTTCAGCGCTGCTGCAGGAAGGAAACAAGGGCGTCTCAGTTTTCTGAGGAACCTGAACAAACATCTCTGATGCAACAGGAAGAAACATTTAATGCAGATATTGGAGAAGATGATGAACACAGCAGGTCCACAGGAGAACAAACGGCCTGGACCCGATTCAGCAGCAGGTTCATTTCATCTGCAGAACCCGAGCAGAACCTGAGAATAACAGAACATGAAAACCCGACAACACAGAAACTTGTCTTTCTGTCCCTCAACATGTTGGACCTGCAGCTGCTTTACTCTTCGACGCGTCACGCTGTAACAGCCAGAGAACCCAGGTTCAGAACCAGCAGTCAGAACCAGCAGAACCAGCAGCCAGAACCAGCCTCTGATGCACATCTGTGCTTCATCTCTTCAGTTTAGTTTATGGATCTGATTCTACTCACATTCCCTGTTCCTGGTGAAAGAAATCCCATCCCACAGCATGATGCTGCCACCACCAGCTTTCTGTGTTCAGGCTGATATTCAGTGTTGGATTTCCTCCACACTCACTGTGGCACTACTAGTGAGTTCTGCTCTCCTTTGATCAGAACCTGTTCTCCCTCGCTAGGAACACGACTTTAATATATCTGTACAATAACATTCGCTTATGCAGTTTCTGAAAACAAAGCTTACAACCAACATTCACATCAAAATAACAAGATTTCTAAAGCAGCACGTCTAGTTTCCATCCATCCATCATCTGCACCCGTCTGTCTTATGCGCGGGGGGGGGGGGGGGGGTTGGTGCCTATCTCCTAGACCATAACCTTCTCTCTGACCGGTTGCTGGGTTCCTTGGTCTCCATGATGTTCTCTGGTGTTCTCTAGAGAACCTCTAAGACTAGAACATCAGCAGTTGGAGGAGGGGGGGGGGGGGGGTCATCCTGTTTATTTATCAGATTCATAACTGTGAAAATGTTGAGAACCGCTGGCAACTGATTCTCCAAATGAAAAGATTAATATTTCCACAAACGAGGGTGGAGGATGAGGAGGAAGAGGAGGGTGGAGAGGCAAGAGAGGAAGAGGAGGAAGAGGAAAGAGGAGGAAGAGGAGGAAGAGGAGAAAGAGGAGGGTGGAGAGGCAAGAGAGGAAGAGGAGGAAGAGGAAAGAGGAGGAAGAGGAGGAAGAGGAGGGTGGAGAGGCAAGAGAGGAAGAGGAGGAAGAGGAAAGAAGACGAAGAGGAGGAAGAGGAGGGTGGAGAGGCAAGAGAGGAAGAGGAGGAAGAGGAAAGAGGGGGAAGAGGAGGAAGAGGAGGGTGGAGAGGCAAGAGAGGAAGAGGAAGAAGAGGAGGGTGGAGAGGCAAGAGAGGAAGAGGAGGAAGAGGAAAGAAGAGGAAGAGGAGGAAGAGGAGGGTGGAGAGGCAAGATTTCATTATCGACCTCTGCAGCGTCTACTGGACCTTAATGGAACGGGCGTGTGTGTGTGTGTGAGTGTGTGTGTGTGAGTGTGTGTGTGTGTGCGTGTGTGTGTGTGTGTGTGTGTGTGTGTGAGTGTGTGTGTGTGTGTGTGTGTGTGTGTGTGTGTGTGTGTGTGTGTGTGTGTGTGTGTGTGTGTGTGTGTGTGTGTGTGTGTGTGTGTGTGTGTGTGTGTGTGTGTGTGTGTGTGTGTGTGTGTGTGTGTGTGTGTGTGTGTGTGTGTGTGTGCGTGTGTGTGTGTGTGAGTGTGTGTGTGTGTGCGTGTGTGTGTGTGTGTGTGTGTGTGTGTGTGAGTGTGTGTGTGTGTGTGTGTGTGTGTGTGTGTGTGTGAGTGTGTGTGTGTGTGCGTGTGTGTGTGTGTGTGTGTGTGTGTGAGTGTGTGTGTGTGTGCGTGTGTGTGTGTGCGTGTGGGTGTGTGCGTGTGTGTGTGTGTGTCTGGTGACCAATCAGAGAGCAGCAGAGAATAATGAAGCAATTGTTTGGCGTCTGAACAGATTGTGTTTTTGGGGGGGGGGGGGGTTTCTGCTCCAGTTTTTCTGGCTCCAGATCAGATTGAAGCTGTACCTCAGTTTTATTACCATCTTCATCATCTTCATCGCTTGGACCTTTTCATGCAGGACTTTAACAGCTCGATCCAACATGTCCTCCATCAGGCGTCTTCAGGTTCTTCGACCTTTACAGTCCAAACAGACATTTCTGCCTCTCCAGTTCTATAGAGCCGCTAATCTTACCTGTAATGTTTCAGTAAAATGACATCTGGTAATTACTGATAAATACCTGCTTCAGCTGATTTAATGCACGGCCACATAGAGCAGAAAGGTCCAGTCCTAGACGAGACTTATCCAGACGTGGGATTAGTTTCATAGGCAGAAACTAAGAAGTTTAGATAGACTCCAAGCTAAGTATTTAAAATCCAGCTCACTTCATCCCAGAACTAATGGAACACGGCTGGAGACATAATTCATCCACCAGTGGCGCCACCTGGAGGACGGATGAAGCATCGAGTCAATTTGGCTTTAATTTAATTCTTCTAAGAATCAGTCCAAGACATCTCCCAACAACTTTAATATTTTATGCATTGTAATTTAATAAGCGTTAAAGAAAAGATGTTCATAATAGTGGTAGAGAATGTCGTGTTGGAGTTGGTCCTGAACCAGAGGGTTGCAGGTTCAAATCCCTGCTCTGTCCTCCTCAGATGTGTCTCTGGGCGAGACACTTCATCCTCACTGCTTCAGAGGACCGGGCGGCGCTGATGTTTGGGCCGGCTGTGGTTACAATGGAGCCGACCTCCATCAGTGGAGCGTGAATGACTGAATGTGTGACGAGCTTTGGACCCGATAAAGCGCCGTACAAGGAGAGACGGGCCATCATGTTCTGTTATTGACCTGTTTAACATCGATCCGGACCAAACGTTGCTCACCAACCAGGTCAGCTCCAGTTTACAGGACAGAGTTTTAAAACATCCATTTTCTTCTGCTCATATGGGGTCGGATCGCGGAGGCAGCAGCATAATCAGACTCCTGGACAGGAAAACAGAACCGAGGGCCGACAGAAGAAGAGAACTGTGGGTCTCGGTTCTGCAGAACAACGAACCGAGGGCCGACAGAAGAAGAGAACTGTGAGTCTCGGTTCTGCAGAACAACGAACCGAGGGCCGACAGAAGAAGAAAACTGTGGGTCTTTGTTCTGCAGAACAACGAACCGAGGGCCGACAGAAGAAGAGAGCTGTGGGTCTCGGTTCTGCAGAACAACGAACCGAGGGCCGACAGAAGAAGAGAGCTGTGGGTCTCGGTTCTGCAGAACAACGAACCGAAGGCCGACAGAAGAAGAGAACTGTGGGTCTCGGTTCTGCAGAACAACGAACCGAGGGCCGACAGAAGAAGAGAGCTGTGGGTCTCGGTTCTGCAGAACAACGAACCGAGGGCCGACAGAAGAAGAGAGCTGTGGGTCTCGGTTCTGCAGAACAACGAACCGAAGGCCGACAGAAGAAGAGAGCTGTGGGTCTCGGTTCTGCAGAACAACGAACCGAGGGCCGACAGAAGAAGAGAGCTGTGGGTCTCGGTTCTGCAGAACAACGAACCGAAGGCCGACAGAAGAAGAGAACTGTGGGTCTCGGTTCTGCAGAACAACGAACCGAGGGCCGACAGAAGAAGAGAGCTGTGGGTCTCGGTTCTGCAGAACAACGAACCGAGGGCCGACAGAAGAAGAGAACTGTGGGTCTCGGTTCTGCAGAACAACGAACCGAGGGCCGACAGAAGAAGAGAACTGTGAGTCTCGGTTCTGCAGAACAACGAACCGAGGGCCGACAGAAGAAGAAAACTGTGGGTCTTTGTTCTGCAGAACAACGAACCGAGGGCCGACAGAAGAAGAGAGCTGTGGGTCTCGGTTCTGCAGAACAACGAACCGAGGGCCGACAGAAGAAGAGAGCTGTGGGTCTCGGTTCTGCAGAACAACGAACTGAGGGCCGACAGAAGAAGAGAACTGTGAGTCTCGGTTCTGCAGAACAACGAACATGTTGAATAAAAAATGATTCTAGAGTGAAAACAGCAGAGAAATCAGAGATTAACCATGTTTGCTTCGTCTGTATGGAGCATTAATATATGGGAGAACTCAGCAGCACTGAAATTGTACCAGTTGGTTCTGGTTGGGAGTTTGGACCAGCTCCATGTTTGGTTCTGACAGAACAGAGCAGCAGAGTGCTCCTTTTGTTAAAACAGTTCAGAGAGAAGCAGAATCACGGTTTCAGGCTTTCCAGGATTAGCAGACAATTCCGGTTGTTTTAATTGGGTAATTAAAACATGGTTTTGAAGGCTGAAATTGGGCTGAATGTAGGCCAGACTCAGACAGAACCGCTTTGGTATTAATCAGATTGAATGAGTCACGTCTGGTGCCAAGGCTCCCTGGGAACGGGTCCAGTTTTACTTAATAGAAGAACCGGGTCGGCTTTTAGTTAAATGAAGGTCTAGAGAGAGAGAGGCCTGCTGTGACATCAGAGAGGAGCACCAATCAGCTTCTATCAGTGTGACCTTCTGTGACCTCTGAGTTTGTTTAGGTCAAAAGATGAGTTTTGACACACCCACCTGTCAGCATGTCGTCATGGTGATGGAAGATCACCATGGTAACAGAGACAAACAGGTGTTTTCTCTGTGTCACACCTGCAGAGCAGCTCTTTGAGCCTCTGTTGGGTCAGAACCGGTCCTGCTGGAGTTTGGGTGAGGCTCAGTGGGACAGTCGGAAACCGTCTGTGTGCCGGCTGGTTCTGGAGAATCTAAAAGCAAAGAAGATGGAGGGGGTGCATCCCTTCTCCTTAATGTCGAGGTGTTTGTTGATTCTGTAGATTAATCATGGAAAGATCTGGTCCTGTCCTGGTCCTGGTCCTGGTCCTGTCCTGGTCCTGGTCCTGGTCCTGTCCTGGTCCTGGTCCTGGTCCTGGTCCTGGTCCTGGTCCTGTCCTGGTCCAACAAGGACAGGTTGTGGATCCACACAGCGTATTTCCTCGCTGAGTGTTCCAGGAGAAAACAAGCCTACAGGTTCTCAGATTTGTGACACTAAATTTCAGGGGCACTAAAATCCACAGGGAAAATTCTGACCGCACCGGCTTTAGCTATATAATATATTGTTTTTAACAGTAGGCTATATATTATAGTTACACTCTATTCTATATTAGACTTAGGCTATATGATATTCTATGTAAGTTATAGTTATATTATATTCAGTATTAGGCTTTATTATATAATATATATATCTACAGCACGTCCAATCAAAAGTGTAGATATGTCCTGCTATGTTTTATACCATTTCATTGGAAGACTAAGCTACGTCACGTTTGTTTCCTTGTATTTTTATAGGGTATGAAGGCGCTCTGTTTGGGTGGGCATGGCCCACCCTTGCCCACCCATAGAGCCGGCCCTGTCTCCACCATCATTCTGTGCAGTGCATTCAACCTAATCAGGGTGAAACAGTTTCTCTCACAGGACTATACCACAATAACATCACCACCTCAGTTTGGACACAACAGGTTAATACATTTTGGGAAACGATTATTTCCTATGAGTCTACAACATGAACCCTGCTCGCTTGCATCTGCTAACACTACTTAACTTCTGCTAGTGAAGGCTATTGGTCAAACAGCTTCTAGCCTATTCATTAGTAGCAACAAGGCTATAAAGAAAACTGAACACTTACTAGTCACTGACAAACAAATGGTTGAATTCAAGAGCCACTCAAAGATTATTATGGCAAAGTCATTAATTTGTGTGAAATATACCAGCTGTGGCAGAGTAGTGGGCCACTAAGTCATTACCAACATTTGACTAACTTGTGCTAGTTCACGCCTAGTTAGCATTAACGTCAATTCATCTGCAGCTCGTTGATGCCTGATTTCGGAATAAATCTTTTATTTTGGAGCACTTTGATGGATGGATGGATGTATGGATGGATGGATGGATGGATGTATGGATGGATGGATGGATGGATGGATGGAGGTTTGGAGGGTTGGATGGATGGATGGAGGTATGGAGGTATGGATGGAGGTATGGAGGTATGGAGGTATGGATGGAGGTATGGAGGTATGGATGGATGGATGGATGGATGGATGGATGGATGGATGGAGGTTTGGAGGGTTGGATGGATGGATGGAGGTATGGAGGTATGGAGGTATGGATGGAGGTATGGAGGTATGGAGGTATGGATGGAGGTATGGAGGTATGGAGGTATGGATGGAGGTATGGAGGTATGGATGGATGGAGGTATGGATGGATGGATGGAGTTATGGAGGTATGGATGGATGGATGGATGGATGGATGGATGGATGGATGGAGGTATAGAGGTATGGAGGTATGGAGGTATGGAGGGATGGAGGTATGGATGGAGGTATGGAGGTATGGATGGATGGGTGGATGGATGGATGGAGGGATGCATGGATGGATGGATGGAGGGATGGATGGATGGAGGGATGGATGGATGGGAGTATATGGCCGCTGTTTGAGGTTAATTTAATAATGTCAATGATTTCGATAAGCTCAGAGTCAGGCCGGTCGCGTTCGCCTCACGGCCGCTTAAAATGTGAACCGCTGTGTAAATCCTTCAGTCGGCCAACCGGGAAAAGTCCCGGTCGTCCCGATTGCCACTGAGGTCATTGAATTGTCACTAGTATATTAACTCACCGTGATAAAAACTGTGATAAGTGCAAATGAGCTTTCAGACCAATTAAAAGACATACCAGATGTAGCCAGACTGTGTGGACAATCTGGGGTCATTCCACACAGTCAGCTGGAAAGTCAATGTTGTTGCCGACTAAGGAAGAGAAGAAATAACCATTAAGTTTGCACATCAAATCTCTCCCCAACCAATTTACAAATTTACAAATTTTGTTTAGAAATCTTGAAGCAGAAGTTTGAGCTTGGCCTGTTTCCATCTTAAATTTAACCTTACACCTCATGTTTCCTGCTTCATGAACAACTACTGGACCTGTTTGTACAAGGAACTAACACATTTATTTAATAACCTTTTTTGTTGTGGTTCCACAAAATGTATCCCTATGGTCCCCATTGTATCCATCATTCCATCACTTAATTACATTACAGAAGTCAAACTGAAATGTTTGAGGAGAGCCAAATACTGTGGGGCAAAACAGTATCTGGCAGCCACCAATTGGTCAAGTTGTCCCACAAGATGAGAGATCTCTAATTTTAATCATAGCTACATTTTAACTTTGAGAGACTGAATAATTTAAAAAAATCCAGGAAATCACATTGAATTATTAAAAAATATATATTTGTATAATGGTGCAGAAAGTATTTAACACCTACAAACAACCAAGACTTCTGTCCCTCACAGACCTGTTACTTCTCCTTTAAGAAGCTCTTCTATCCTCCACTTGTTACCTGTATTAATGGCTCCTGTTTGAACTGGTTATCTGTATAAAGACACCTGTCCACCTTCAGACAGTCAGACTCCAACCTCCATCATGACCAAGACCAGAGAGCTGTCCAAGGACACCAGGGACAAGATTGTCCACCTGCACCAGACTTGATGAGCCGATCTACAATAGGCAAGCAGCTGGATGAGAAGAGATCAACGGTTGGAGCAATTATTAGAAAATGGAATAAATACAAGATCAGCGATAATCTCCCTCTACCTGGAGCTCCATGCTGGATCTCACCTGGTGGGGAACACATGATCTAGAGAACGGTGAGGAAACATCCCAGAACTACACAGGAGGAACTGGTCAAAGACCTGAAGAGAGCTGGGACCATAGTAACAAAGGTTACTATAGTAACACACTATATGGATTAAAATCCTGCAGCGCTCCAAAGGTCCCCCTGCTTAAGCCAGCACATGTCCAGGTTCGTCTAAAGTTTACCAGAGACCATCTGGATGATCCAGAGGAGGATTGGGAGAAAGTCATGTGATCAGATGAGACCAAAATAAAACTCTTCGGTATAAACGCCACTCGCTGTGTTTGGAGGAGAAAGAATGCTGAGTTACATCTCAAGAACACCATACCTACTGTAAAGCATGGGGGTGGAAGCATTATGCTGTGGGGCTGTTTATCTGCAAAGGAACCAGGATGTCTGATCTGTATGAAGGAAAGGATGAATGGGGCCACGTATGGTGAGATTCTGGACTAAAACCTCCTTCCATCAGTGAGAGCCTTGAAGATGAAACGAGGCTGGATCTTCCAGCATGACAATGATCTCAAACACGTCGCCTAGGCAACGGAGGAGGGGCTACGTAAAAAGCATTTCAAGGTCCTGGAGCGGCCTAGCCAGTCTTTATTGTGTGTTGGTTGTTTGACATGCTGGATCAGTCCGAAGTTGTGGAGAGTATCATCTAATGTTTTTGCTTGTCTATCTTGGGGGTTGTCGGTATGGATGTTAAAGTCCCCCACGATGATTAGTTGGTCATAGTCGATACATATTACAGAAAGAAGGTCATTGAAATCATTAAAGAAGTTAGAGTTAAGCTTTGGGGGTTTATATAAACTTAGAATTAGAGGTTTTTAGGCTCATTTATCTGGGTGGCTAGGTATTCAGAAGAATCAAATGTGCCCAGGGATAGCTTTTTAAAGTTCAGTGAGTTATGAAAAATTGACGCTACACCTCCACCTCGTCTGTGTTTCCTGCTCTCGCTTAAAGAAACTGTAATTTGGAGGAGTAGATTCTATCAATGCAGATGTTTCATTATTTTCATCTAGCCAAGTTTCTGATAAAAAAAGGGCATGTATTTTATGTTCAGTGATGAATTCATTGATAAGAAAAGACTTCCCGGATAGAGATCTAATGTTTACAGTTTTTTAGAACCGCTATGACCCGTTTGTCAGAACCTTAAATACTTTTTAAAAAAACTGTTAACGCACATCACACCTGAAACACAAAATTCCCCAAACAGTTAATTTCATGCTCAAAATCACGCAGTCTAACTAAACACAGACACACACTTCCAAAATACAATAATACACTAACACAGTTCACAAAATCTACCAAAGCACTGACACACATTGTCTTCCAACAGAAACATTTAGTCAGTCACAGCACAGTGTCATAAAAAACACTGACAACTGATGGGATAACACAAACTGAATCACTTTGCATGTGTCAAATCTACTTTGTTCCTTTTAATTTTACAATCAACTGATTATTGCATTGATCATACATGTAAATTAATGTTTGTGATGATGTTCTTCATTTTTCATTTGTTGTGCATTTTTTTTACAACACTCAGTACAAAAAGTGAACGACCCATGTCCGAGCAGCTTTGCAGAATGTTTATGAAAGAACAAGACAGTAAATGACAGGAGTTGCTGTAAACACTTTACTGCATTGCAAATGAAAATGACTTACAGTAGAGTAAAGAGGGGGGAAAAAATCAGCATTTAGCTGTCATTCATTGCTGTATAAAAAGGAGCAGAAGAAGTCACTGTAAAAGAGGAAGAAAAAAAGCAAATCTGCTCGGTCGTCAGCATTGGGCCACATATTTTCATCGACATCACACCTGATGTCTTCTCTGGCCAGGCATCTTGGGAAGTATCTTTTTGCATGCCTTATCTAGCCCTGGCAGTTGTCAGATGTGATGTCCTGGCATGCAGCAGCCATTGCAGGAGGGACATTTGGTCATGTGGATGGTGATCGAATACTCTCCACCTCCAGGCTGCAAAAAACACCTCTATTGGGTTGAGGAAAGGGGAGTGAGGGGTAAGGAAAAGGGACATCATCCTGGGATGGGGATCAAACCAAGCTGTGACTGCATGTGCATGGTGGAATGTCACATTGTCCCAGGTGATCACATATGTTAGCAAGTCACCCCCCAACTCACCCTGTCCCCTTTCTCCCTCAGGTACCAGTCTATCATACAGCTCTTCTAAAAACTGGAGAAGGCATTTGGTGTTATAGGGGCCAATTTGACTTTTATGCAGGAGCACACCATTGTTTGATATTGCTGCACACAAGGTGATGTTGGCTTTTCTGGCCTGGCATAGCAACCGTGGCTCTTTTACCAATGATGTTTCTGCCCCGCCTAAGTTTTTTGGCCAAGTTGAAGCCAGCCTCATCAATGTATACTATGGTATGTGGGACTTGATTGGTCTCCAACTCCATGACTCTCTGTAAGCAATCAAACAAAATGTATGTAAATGATTTACAGTAAAGTACTTAACATATATAGGGTCATAGCAGTTTACTGCAAAACGCGAAATTAGTACAGTGTATTTTTGATTTACAGTCATAACCTTATCGGGACATATTGGTGACGGAGTTCCTGGAGGCAACCACTGTTCCTTTAAAAAGCGACTTTATAAAGTTGCTTCATCAGGACTCTGTGTTTAGCCAGAGTCCGAGAAATAGAGGGCTGATTGCACTGATGTTTTCAAAGACAAGGCTGTCTTGTAAAATATTGGCCCGAATTTCTTTCAGTTTTATTTCATTGTTAGCAATCACCATGTTGACAATAGCAAGCTCCTTTTCTTCATCTAGAAGCCTGCCCCTGCCCCCTGAAGGATGTAAATGTTGAACACTTAGAGGAACAAAGTTATATATTACTGTAGGGGCCAGAAGAATACAGTTACTGTAATTCATGTTACATTGTTCAGAAGGAAAGGCCTTATACAATACAGTGAATGCTGTAATCTACCTGTTAGTTGCTCGAAAAATCCGGACAATGGATTCCACTGTGCTCCGGCTGAGATTTGGCTGCACACGTTCTCCATCCTCTCTATGTGATAACCCATGGTTGATTACATGGTCGATGATGGTAGATTGTATTTCATCTGTCACCCTATCTCTGGCCCTTCTTTGAACCCCACCACACATTCTAACTCTCCCTCTACCTCTACCTCTAGGCATTTTTCTCACTTGTTTTTTGCAAGTCCTCCACCTTGTCCCTTGTCTTATCTTTTGTTCTTTTCCCTCACAACCTCCGCCTATACAGTAAATATAGGTGATGTGATTGAAAGAAGCCCAGCTCCTGAGCTGGATGAGACGGAATCAGCTGTGATCAATGTAATCTTCAATCCATTAGTTTTGAACATGAGGTTTTCTGTTTTCACAAACCGTGTGAAAGCAATTAAAAATTCACCAGTTAACATCTACTGTTTTGGTCTTGATTGAGCTTGTGTGTAAAAGGAGTTCAAACTAATTTTGAACATGTAAAATGTGTGTGTTTTGTGTCAAAAGAATAAGAATTGTGTTAACTGTATAGTCCACACAGGCTGATGTTGTGGTAACTGTGTGAAGAGTTTTGAAAAAGCATTAAAAGTATTGAACAATGGGTCATAGCGGTTGTAAAAAACTGTAATAAAGCTAACTTAAGTATTGTGATGATGGGCAGCTGAACTTTCTGACAGGTTATCAATTTGAGATTTTGTTTAATATGAGAGCGTGTGGTTAACGGTTTATGTTTCCTGCTGCTGATAAGCACTGGAATACTAAACTCAGGGGTGCCGGGCGAGTTCTGGGAGATGGTAGGGGTAGATTTACTGCCCGGTTCCCTCAAAAATCAAATATCTGTAATAATCAGTGGGGGGAAGCTCCTAGGCTTATTGACACTAGTCCCAGGTTTTTGGTGTAGTCTAAGTTTAGGTGTTAATTGTGCCCCAAATTTGATTTGCTTGTTCAGTCTGTCTTTAAAGTTTCTAAATGGAGACTCATTTGATGTGGCTGAGTCACAGGAAGATGAAGACTTAATCTCTGATGGTTGTTTATCTGTTCGGTCCTGTGGTGTCATCATGACTTGGTGTTTTTGTTTTCTGATATCCATGGGCGCCTCAAGGTCAGCTTTTGGGAGCAAGTGTTCTGTTTTCTGATTTTGAACTGAGAAAATGTTTGCTGCCAACAGTCTCACTCCGGCCTTGTTCAGATAACGTAGCCTTTCTTTGAGCAGATTATTTGCACTTCCCAATACTTTGAAATTATTAATAAATGTGAACGATTTAACAGCTGATTTTTTCTTCAACCATTTATGGAGCATGCAGAGTCTGCAAATCTTTCATCATTCCCTTCAGGGACTGGTCCGCTGATTAGGATGTTTATCTTTAAAGCTACATTGTGTATTTTTCTGAGTTAATTCTTATCAAAAACCCCTTTGTTCTTTCAAAAATATGTGCTCATTCATGTGTAATTACTTCCACCTACTAATGAAAGTATTCTCGTAAGTAAATCTGCTATTCAGAATACATACGAGCGAGTTGCTCGAATGGGTGAATCCATGTTGAGCCTCCATCTTTGAAACACATTCGCCAACGAGGGACATTCCTGGAAATTCTAGCTCCTCCTTTCGCGCTTTGGCTACACTCAGTTGCACCGTGACGAATGCCAGAGGGAGATTGTCTACTCGTGACGCGGCAGACGTCTGATTATATAACTAATTGCAATGTAGTTTTCTAAAGTAACCTCATCACTGGAAGGAACACTGGACTAAGTCGGAATACTGGAAGCCATGTTAACCTTGGCATGAAACGGCCACCGTAGGAGTTAAAACACGCTCGGAATGGGGGGGTGGGAGGCGGGGCTAGAACGTAATATTCAGTTGGTTGTTTCACCGCTAGATGGGAGAAGTTCTTACACAATGTAGCTTTAAGTCCATCAAGTCTCTGTAGGAGATCAGAAAAGTCTCTCTTCAGAATCTCTGATTGTCTCATCACGATATCTGCTGATCCAGCGTGAATGACGAGCTTTTCCAAAGCAGGATGTTGGTCCAAGATTTTCTGGATTTTTTCTGATGTTTCTCTCACTTTATTTTTGTAGCAGCTATAAACTCTGGTGTTCTTGCTACAAAAAGCCTCAATTCCATTAATTGATCCGTCTTGTATGATAACAATCTTTGCTGGGGGCGCTCTTACTTTGTTATGTGTCCGTTTGATGCGGCTGGGTTTCTCCTGGTAGCTTTGACTGGTACTGGGGGCTGCGTCATCTTTCGGGGAACTCAGGGCTGTGAATCTGTCTTTCAGCGGGATTCCAGGTGGAGAAATATCTCCTGTTTTTGGATGAAACCTCTTTTGTTTACTTTTAGCAGAGGTGGCAGGTCTGAGCTTTCCCTGTGCCGGAGTTTCTTTTGTTTTTTCTTCCTCGGAGAACAGGCTGGGGTTGATGATTCTGTGCGTTTTAAAGCTGGTCAGTGTTGAGAGGTGATCTCAAGACGTGAACTTCAGTTGTTTTTAAAGCAGCTGTGGTTGCCAGAATTACAAACAGTTTGGTTTTTTTTTGTACATAACATTTCATTAAATCTTACTGAAAAATATTCTTGAAAAACAGATTGAAACTGTAAAAATGCCAGTACAAAATATAGTATTAATATTTTCTGTAAAACTCAATTTCAATTTGCTTGAAATGTCTATAATATTGGTAATTCACAGAAACCTTTGTGCCATGTCTTGATTAAACAAACAGGAAACAAGGTAAAATGTGGATATACATAACATATCCTATAAGATTATTCATTGTTTTTGTCACTGCATTTTGCCTAGAGAATTTACCAAGACAAAAAATTAATTTGGAGAGAATATCAGCTTCCTATCATCTGTGAGTTGCTTTGTGATTTTAATATTGTTAAATTAATTCTTGTCTCTAGATTTTTTATCAAACAGAATCCAGTAGAACTTTGGGATTGGATCTAACTCACCCAAATGGAAAATGTGTGTTGAAGAATTCTACAAAACATTTACAAAGAACACACAAAAAACTCTGCTTTCACAAAACAAGAGCTTTAACTTTTTAATTACAGAATATTACTTTTTTTGGAACAATAAAAAAGGTACTAACACTGAAAATAAGTATGGATTTGCTATTGAGCAAATACAAAAATATAGAAACTAAACAACCGGATGCAGCCTTAACTTTTATGATGTGAATTCTTTGTAACAGTCCGACTACTGGTTGAAAACTCACTGACTTTAGTCAGTTTTTGGACTTCATGGCACTCATGATCTGAAAGTTCCTGGATCAAAGTGAGGACCCAGGGACTCACATGCAGTCTGGGTTTGTGGGTTGATGGAGAAGAAACACCTTAAAATAAAGACGAAAAACATTAAACTTCACCAGAATTTGCTTCACAACGCAATAAACTTTAGAATTAAGCTACAACAGTCACATTTTAACTGTGTAAAAGTTATTTTGTTAAATCACAGCTACAACCACAAACCTCTGCAGAAACTCCAGCGTGGATGGAAGACCTGATGGGTAATGAATGTTGAAGCAATAATAGCTTCCAAACATCATGCAAAGGACAGAAATGAAACACGGGATGTTGTTGTTTCTCATCTCTTCATCCACACTCAGCATGAACCATTGAGCTTTCAAGAGAAAGAAAAATGAATTTAGACTCCTGATAGGACAAACATTTTTATGAAAGATCACAAATTAAAGAGAAAAGTATGTAGAAAACATAGTCTTTGATATTTTAAGATAAGACAATAAAAAAGAGAAAAACAATATAGAAATAATGAAAGAACACAAATACTAGTACAGAGGAAAATAGTCATAGCAAAAACAAACATGTAAGACAAAAAGTAAAGAAATGGGACAAGGGAACAAAAAAGACAAAAGGAGAAAGAAATGGAATAAAAAATATATTCAAAACTCACCACATACGATGATGGTGGGAGTAAAGGAGACATTTTATGTCTGTTCTTCTTCAGCCAGGCACAGAACA
Organism: Valencia hispanica; assembly: GCA_963556495.2. NCBI lineage: Eukaryota > Metazoa > Chordata > Actinopteri > Cyprinodontiformes > Valenciidae > Valencia > Valencia hispanica. The sequence continues at coordinate 59,373,055 of OY747705.1, read as the reverse complement.
TTACTTCTTCCTTTTCATTGAAGTAGCAAAGAAGAAGAAGCATCAGCTCTTTAACATCTTCAGAGTAACCGTCCAGCTCTCCCCTTATTAACTTCAACATTGTTTGAGCCTGTTCATGTTGTTCAGCAGTCGTTTTCCCTTCAGTCCAAATCCAGTTGGTTCCCTGCAGTCGACAGCCATGCACATGTCTGGAAATAAAGTGGCCAGTCTTCTAAGATCTCTCGGATCCTTTTCCCCTGGTTAACATCTTAGCGCTGTGTGTAGAAGGTTGCCTTCATTAATCGTTTTACCTCCTTTTGCCGAAACATCATCTTGAGATTTTCTCTCACCTGTGGTTTCTCCAAGAGGCAGGAATTTTACATCCCACTTCATAAACCCATAAGTGTCCTGAATTAAAACTCTTTGTTTTGGAAAAACTTATTCTGTGTCAGTTTTCAAAGTAACACTTTCACGTTCTTATTTCTGGAGTTGTAGATCGCTTCACGTTCTCTAATCGATATTGCAGTTGCTTGACTAGTGAGTGGTAGCCAGGGCCAATAACATCTCCATCGATTACGTCTTGTAGAGATTTGGGATATTTTGCCACCATCTTCTTTGCTACTTCGGTACAACTCCTTGTACCAAAGTAAGAACTTCTTCTTGTCATTGCAGACACATCAATCCTGACCATCTCTCTCCTCATTTTTGGACTTGGCTGTTTTCCTCTCTCCAATGACTGTATCAGTTCCTCTGAGAACTCTCCCAACCAGAGCAGAGAACACTTTGGATCACTGTTACACTACAGTGGGCGGAGCCTACCGTGCGATGCCCCGCGCAGCTCTTGGATTTTCTGATCATGTAATGGTTCACCTGATCCCCATTTACTGACAGAGGCTGAAGCTTGCCAAACCTAGGATGAGGACATCAAAGAAGTGGACCAGCGAGGCAGTGGAGGAGCTACGCATGTATCTGGATTCCACAGACTGGGAGACGTTCAGGGCTGCCACGAACAACCTGGACGAGTTTACTGATGCTGTGACCTCATGCATGACAGCATTGTCCCAACATGCACTAGGGTGATTTACAACAACGACAAGCCCTGGTTCACAGGTAGACACAGGTAGACTCAGGCAGCTCAGGGTGGAGAAAGCAGCAGCATTTAGGCGTGGGGACAGAGACGGCTACAAGGAGGCAAAATATAGGTTTAGCAGGGAGGTAAGAAATGCTAAATTGTTATACAGAGAAACTCCAGCAACAGTTTTCTACCAATGACTCTGCTTCTGTTTGGAGGACGCTTAGGCAGCTCACCAACTACAAGCCGAGTGCTCACCACACCGCTGATGACCTGCAACTGGCCAACCGCCTCAACGACTTCTATTGTCGATTATAGCAACCAATAACATTAGCTACCATAACTACGTGGATGACACTCAGCTCTACATTACGATGTCACCAGGTGACTCTGAACCCATTCAAACCCTAAATCAATGCATTGACCAAATAAATGGATGGATGTGCCATAACTTTCTCCAGCTGAATAGAAACAAAACTGAAGTGATTATTTTTGGACCCAAGGAGGAACGATCAAGAGTCAGCACACAGCTTCAATTAATACAGCTAGAAACTACTGATCAGGTTCGTAACCTAGGTGTAGTAATGGACTCAGACCTGAACCTCCAGGGTCACATAAAGGTCAATAACAAGGTCAGCCTTCTATCACCTGAAGAACATTTCTAGGATTAAAGGACTGATTTTGCAACACGACCTAGAAAAACTCATCCATGCGTTAATCTTTAGTCGGATTGATTACTGCAACAGCATCTTCACAGGTCTGCCTAAAAAGTCAATCAGACAGCTGCAGCTGATCCAGAACGCTGCTGCTCGTGTTCCTCACTAGAACCAGGAAAGTAGAGCACATCACCCCAGTTCTAAAGTCCTTACACTGGCTCTGGACTCCCCGGGAACCTATGCCAGGATCCTGTTTGTGGATTTCAGTTCTGCATTCAACACCATTCTGCCAGCTCTGCTCCAAGACAAGCTTTCTCAGCTCAACATGCCCGACTCCATCTGCAGGTGGATCACCGACTTCCTGATGGATAGGAGGCAGTATGTGCGGCTGGGGAAGAAGGTGTCGGAGATTCGGACCATCAGCACCGGCTCCCCTCAGGGCTGTGTACTTTCATCTCTGCTATTTTCTCTGTATTTCCTCTGAACTGCTGCACCTCCAGCCATCAGTCCGTGAAACTGATCAAGTTTGCAGATGACACCACCCTTATTGGGCTCATCTCAGATGGAGATGAGTCTGCTTACAGAAGGGAGGTGGATCGGCTGGTGTCCTGGTGCAGCCGCAACAACCTGCAGTTCAACACTCAGAAGACAGTGGAGATGATTGTGGATTTCAGGAAAGGCTCAGCCCCACCATCCCCCCTTGCCCTCATGGACGTCCCCATCTCCATTGTGGACTCCTTCCGCTTCCTGGGTACTACCATCACCCAGAACCTTAAGTGGGAGCCGACCATAACCTCCCTCATTAAGAAGGCCCAGCAGAGGATGATCTTCCTGCGGCAGCTGAGGAAGCTCAAACTGCCAACGGATTTGAGGGTGCAGTTTTACACAGCCATCATAGAGTCCATCATCCCCTCTTCCATCACCTTGTGGTACACGGGGGCCACCACCAGGGACAGAGACAGACTGCAGCGCATTGTGCGGACTGCTGAGAAGGTGATTGGCTGCAACCTCCCACCTTTACATGAGCTGTACATCGGCAGGTCTTTGGGTCGTGCAGGTCGGATTGTGGCTGACCCTTCTCACCCTGGACACAGCCTGTTTAACCCTCTCCCCTCAGGAAGGAGACTACGGTCTATCAGGACCAGAACTGCCCGCCACAGGAACAGCTTCTTCCCCTCAGCCATCAGACTCTTAAACAATAGGTCTGGAGCAGGACTATGCCTCTAACGACACACCGCCACAGGCAGACCACACTTTCTGGGTCTGACACCATGGATGATCTATCAGCTCCATCCCGCTGATTCATCAATGACCCGTCCAGCCATCCAAACCAAACATCTTCACCTGCTGTCAACCAAAAGGCCTTCTACCATAGCTGCCTGTGCTCCTTGATCCATATTCCTCAGGCCTCCAATGAAATACCTCCAACCAGCTTCCTCCTCCATGGGGGCCTAGGTTGCCATTTGCTTCAATCCCTTCGCTCCTCCCAACTCATTCCTCCAGAATGTCCCCGTAGCTCATCAGCAACAACACAGAGCTGTCTGATTGACTAAAAAGTCAATCAGACAGCTGCAGCTGATCCAGAGCGCTGCTGCTCGTGTTCCTCACTAGAACCAGGAAAGTAGAGCACATCACCCCAGTTCTAAAGTCCTTACACTGGCTCCCTGTAGCTCAGAGAATAGACTTCTAAATACGTCTACTAGTTTATAAATCAATACATGGCTTAGCACTGTTGGTTTATTGCTGTTTTTATTTTATGCCCTAATCACCCAAAGCACCTTGAATTGCCTTGTTGCTGAGTGTGCTATACAAATAAATGTGTGTTCCTTGGCCTTGTCACAGTGTGCCTCTGTTGTTCCAAGTCTGCCTTGCATTGCCTGAAAGAGAAAGGCATCCTGTTCAGCCACACCAACAATAAATCCAAGGTTTTCAACAGCTTCCAGCATCCACAATACAACCCCTGTTATATCGGAAGGTTCCAGACTTACAGCTTCTTCCACCTGTGATTTCATGGCTGGACTTCCTTAGTCAGGTCTTACTTCCCCTGTGCCTCCCTTCTGTGTCTGACCTCCTCCCCCTCACTCTCTTATTTTAACTCACCACAGATCCAACAATAAGGAATGTCTCTCCTTTTTCGTCTCTTTTGCTTTGGCTTGTGTCCTGATCTCTAACTACTGCGTCACTTCAAGACTCTCCACTCATCACTGGCTACGAGATTCTGGATTACTAAACACTTCTTCTAAACTCAGCTGATGTCAGACATTACTCAGTCCCCTCCTTCTGTATCAGAGCCACATCAACTGCATCCACACAGTTCCATGCCTCGTACATCTCATCTGCACTCATAGTAACCGAAACGACCTTCATCAAGCCCATTCTCCTCTCAGTACCATCTAAATCAGGACTTCAGGGACAGGAAAGGCCAGTTCCCTGAGACCATACCCCCATGCTGAGTCTCCTCCCACCAGACCAACATCAACAAGTCCCCCCAATCATCACATCCTACAACCATCTCCAGATCTCCTGCCTCAACAAGCCTTTAAACCCGATTGGTTGGGTCGTGGTCCTTCGTAGTGAATATTATTAGAACCAGGGAACGTCGCGTTATTGTGCAAAGTTGGTTCATGTTGTAGAAAAAACTCACCTGCAGCTGCACCTGGGGGGGTGGAGTCAGAGGGAACCATGTGACTTGGGTACAGTGTTCCTGTGCTGCCATCTTTATTAGCTAGTGGAACTTTGTGATCCGTCCTGTTTGGGTTTGCTATATTCTTACTATATTTTCCTTTTCTCCACAGAACAAGTTCCATCTGCAGATGATGACGGGGGTTCCAGAGTCAGTTCTGTCTGATTTGTTGCTGACGGTTCTGCAGCGGTCCGGTTGGAGGGAGGGAACGGTGGTTCTATGCCGAGGCTGGGAGGAGGCAGGCGGTCTCCTGCGGTTCCTAGACTCGCAGACCGTTGCTCCATGGGACGGTTTGGGTCGGGTTACTTGGCACCTGCAAGCCCTTCTGAACCTGACCCAGTCTGCCCACGATGACACACAGATCCATGACTTCCTATCCCGACATTTCAAACAGAACCAGCCCCCGCCTGCGTCGGTGCTGCTGTTCGGAGCGGACCCACAGTGTGCGGCGGCGGTACTGCGCAGCGCCCAGGACCTTGGGCTCACCCTACCCATGGTGCACTGGGTTCTGGGCCAGCCGCTCAGCCCCGACGTGCTGCACACCATCGGCCTGCCGCTCGGCCTGCTGGCCTACGGAGAAGTGGACCGGAAACCGCTGGACTTCTATATCAAAGATGCCCTGCAGCTCATCACCAGAGCCGTGGCGGCGGCTGCCATGGTGAGACCGGACCTGGCTCTGGTCCACAACACGGTCAGCTGCTACGTCACACCAGAAGCCCCAACATCAGGGTGGTACCTGTCCAGGTGAGGCGTCGTCTGTCAGACCAATGAGACAGGAGAACACTTATGTTCAATTTGTACTTCATTTAGTCCAACTGGACCTGGATCAGTTTCATAACATGATCCAGGTCCAGTTCTGGAAGCAGCTGGGCTGTTTAAATGCATCATCCAGACTAACCTTTTTTAAATGTATTATTCTATCAACTGTTTTTTGGAATAATTTTATAAACAATAATTTTTTCTAAAAAATAAAAAAAACTTTTACATTTTTTCAAAAAAATGTACATGACATATAAATGAGGGTTATTATTTGACGTCATGAAAGTATCAATTATTTGTAGAAAGTGTCAGCTCCAGAGGGACAGAAGGAAAAAAAGGTTTTGTTTCTCTTTTTTACAAATAAAACTTCTCATTTTACAGAATGTTTGACGTGATGAGAAAGAATAAACAAAAAGTATTTCTACTACACTTTTTACTTCTAATCTAATCAAACTTTTCATCTGAAATAAATAATTATTTAGAGAATTCTCTGATCTAAATTTGATTCATTTTGACATTATTTGTCCCTACACTGAGTTATTCTCAATAAAGGAGGAAAAAGGTTCAATTCTACTCGGTTTTTCTAACCTCAGTAGCAAAAGCAAGTTTAATATTTATTCACATTAATTCAGTTAAACTAGATGTTTGAAATATTTAATCATATCGGATATATTTCATGTGTAAACGTTTCAGCAGTCTCGGCCACCAAACAAATATCCTCATGGTCAGCTTTGATGCATTTCTTCACATAAAATAATATTCTATTGTTGTTTTATAATTTTATATTTCAGAGTTAAACCTGCTTTATTCTTTCTATTATCAGCGACTCTCAACAAACTGTGCAAAACAAACTTTTACTTTGCTAAATAGTTATTATAGTACCCTGGGGAACTGCCCATGTTGCCCATGTTGCCCACTTTGCCCGTGTTGCCAGTGTTGCTCACGTTCAATTCAATTCGGTTTATTTTTATAGCCCCGATTCACAACAGATGTTTCATCTCAAGACACTTTACAAGAAAAGTCATTTCAATACAATCATTCCAATCAGTTTAAAGTTTTAGTTAGTTTCCTATTTAAGGAATCCCAGCAGATCGCATCGAGTCGTTGACTTGAGGTTGCGTCCCGTTGATCCAGACTCCAACCCCAGCAATCCCTCACACTGAGCAAGCATGTAGCGACAGTGGAGAGGAAAAACTCCCCTTTAACAGGAAGAAACCTCCAGCAGAACCAGAACCAGAACCAGAACCAGAACCTGGCACGTTGCCCATGTTGATAATGAAACTTGCTGAGCAGGCAAACTATGGAAAGCTATTTCAGACATTAATCACTTGATTTCCAGTGTCACCAGGTGCCTAATAAATGCCTTTAAAGGCGCCACCTGGTGTCTATTTATTGCCATTACACGTTTGCGTCGAACTCTATAATTGCATGGTTGACACTGGCAGGAAATGTAATCAAAAATAATATTTTTCATTAGTTTCTCTGTGAATGAGTTCCAGCAGCCGGAGGAAAATCTTTAGGGTGAGCTTAATTCGTCCATCTTCATCTCTCAGGCCACGTTCTGGAGAAACACATTCATATTCATGTTAATTACATTCATGAAGACGCTGTGTGTGTGTTTCTATCAGTGTGGGAACCAAGGTGGAGAAGCTTTGAGTTTTATTCATGAGGAGATTTATTAGAGCCTGAAGCTCCGTCCAGCTGCTGCAGCAGAAACAAAAGCTGAACTCCGTCTGCAGGCGGCTGGAGACAAATCAAAAACTATCCAGAACCTCAACAGGCTCCAAACAAACACAATATTAAGCCTACATGTGATGAAAGAATGAGGTTTGAGACTTTGCAGCTGATTAGCGCCCCCTCCTGGCCTGGAGGCCCTCAAACATCTTGAATTTATACCAGGTCTACAAGCGTTCATCTTAGAAGAATCATCAAACTTTAAATTTAGATTTTTCATTCATTTGCTAAGATGTTTCTCTGTCACTTAGGATCTGTTCCTCGATGGTTCAGAGATGTTCTCACAGCTCCAGACTCTCCTGTGTTTACGTTTTCTGTATCATTTGATACATAAAGACTCATTTTTATTAAAAAAAGAAATCTCGGATTAGGGGAGATGTTGTCTAAGATAAATCTGAACCAAAGGATCCATCAGTTCACCATCTTCACATTGAGGGAGGAATGGTTTCCAGCCTGGAGAAAAAAGAGGTAGAACCAATCCTGCGACAACCAGAACAGGATTCAGAGAGTTAGACAGACATTGGATCAGAAGAGATGAACAGTGATGTCAGAGGAGAGAATCCCACTTCTCAGCAATCTGTGTTTATCAGCACGTTTTAGACATTTATTTGGGCCTGTACCTGACATCATACAGTAGACGGCGCTGCAGGTAGTTAAACAGCTGGCAGTAGAAGAAGCATCTAAAGAGGAAGTTCATTCCTAAAACATCTGTAACTGCATCATGTGGCTCGCTTTAGCTGTTTTTATAAGTCTATCAAACATTTAGCAACAATTATTCCCCTTTTTGTTTCTATTGAACTCTGGAGATTCTTGTAGGAACGAACGACCTTTCAGACTCTTTTTGACCTTTTGAACAAAGAGAACAAGCCAGATGTAAGACATGTGACTGGTCCCACAGATTCCAGTTTGTTCATCTAAATGATAAATCTTCTTCACTCTCAAGGGTTACTTGTGGAGTTCCACAGGGTTCTGTCCTTGGACCAATTCTTTTCACCATATATTTGCTCCCAATTGGTAGAATCATTAGACAGCATGGGATAAATTTCCACAGCTATGCAGATGATACACAACTATATTTATCCATAAATCCTGATGAACCCAGTCAGTTAGGTAGATTACAGGCATGTCTGGAAGACATAAAAACATGGATGAATCTAAACTTTTTGCTTTTAAATTCTGACAAGACAGAAGTTTCTGTCTTTGGACCAGAAGTTCTTAAACAGAAACTGATTAGTCAATCACTTCATCTAGATGGCATTAAATTGGCCCCCAGTAATAACGTAAAGAACCTCGGCGTTATTTTTGACCAAGACTTGACATTTAAATCCCATATTAAACAGGTTTCTAGGATTTCTTTCTTTCACCTCTGGAATATTGCTAAAATTAGAAACATCCTGTCCAGGAGTGATGCTGAGAAACTAGTCCATGCATTTGTTACCTCAAGGCTGGACTACTGTAATTCTTTACTATCAGGAAGTCCACAAAATGCCATTAAAAGCCTTCAGTTGATCCAAAATGCGGCAGCAAGAGTTCTGATGAATATTAAAAAGAGAGATCACATTTCTCCTGTTTTAGCTTCCCTTCATTGGCTCCCTGTTAAATCCAGAATAGAATCTAAGATCCTCCTTCTTCCATATAAAGCCCATAATAATCAGCTCCATCATCCATCAGAGATCTGATTGGTCCATATGTTCCTAACAGAGCACTTTGCTCTCAGACTGCAGGTTTACTTGTAGTTCCTAGGATTTCTAAAAGTAGAATGGGAGGCAGATCTTTTAGTTATCAGGCTCCTCTCCTGTGGAACCAGCTCCCAGCTTTAGTCCGTGAGGCAGACACTCTGTTTACTTTTAAGGCCAGGCTTAAAACTTTCCTTTTTGATAAAGCTTATAGTTAGAGTGGCTAAGGTCATCCTGAGCTATCTCTGTAGTTATGCTGCTATAGGCAGCTCTCTCGGTCCCAGACAAAGCTACTGGCTGAGCTTTTATCTTCAAGATGAACCCACTAAAGGAGTTGCTGCTGCCATCACCTCTTTAACTCAATTCATATTATTTCTATAGGGCCGATTCACAACAGATTTAATCTCAAGGCACTTTACAAGAAAAGTCATTTCAATTCAATCAGACAAACATTCCAATCTGTTTCTAAGGAGTCCCAGCAGATTGCATTAACTTTCCTTTAACATAGAAACTGCTCCTGGATCAGATCTCTGCTCTGTTTTTGCAAACCCCCATTCGGTCGTTGCTGATGGCTGTTCACACTTTGCCAGATTCTGGTTCTGGTTTCTTATCCTGTTAAAGGAAAGTTTTTCTCTTCACTTTCACTACCTGCTGGTCCAGGAGTGAATGCTGCAAGTCAATGACTCGATGCAATCTGCTGGCTTTCCTTAGAGAGAAACTTTTGAAACCAATTTGAATAAGAATCTGAACTTGATGCATGGATTGAAAACTGGGAATCTGTCTGAATGATTGGACTGAACTGACTTCATTTTCCAGTTTGTTTATTAAGTACTTTTAGGAGTCCGTTGTGAATCGGTGCTCAGTAAATAACTGAAAGTAAATCACATGAAAATATTAAATAATTATTGCTTTGGCAGCCAGAGATATTTTTACAAGGTAATCGACTTTGCTCTGAAAGTCTCTCCTATCCTTAATTACCCTCTTAATGCCAAGAAAATGTCAGGGAAGTAGAGTTCAGTTTAGTGTGCAGAGTTTCTTCCCTGAGGAGTTCAGTAGGAATAAAACGCTTTAAAACTGGTGTCAGTGACAGGATATTTGGATAAACTGGCATTATGTTGGTTTAATCTGCTTTATAAGGAGGTTTAATCTGCTTTATAAGGAGAATAGTTTTGGACGTGACGCTCAGTTAGGTTCTTCTCTCACTGGTGGCCTAGTTAAAACTGAAATCATTATTTATCGCTGTTTTTGTTCTCCTGCAGGTTCTTGGCCAACACCTCCTTCTCTGGACTCACAGGTCCGGTTCGGGTTGATCAGAAATGGTCTCTGGTGCTGACCTCGCAGCGGTTCCACATCTGGAGCCTCCGGCGGGATGCTCTGGGGCAGCCTGCCTGGGTGACGGTGGGAAGCTGGGAGGGGGGCCAGCTGCAGGTGGAGGACCAGGAGGTGTGGCAGGGACCCAAACCCCGGCGCCGGACGGAAGGGTTCAGCGGGAGGAGCGGGGGCCGCTGGAGGCCCGGGATGCCAGTGGCGGGGACTCGGGTTCGGGTGGTGACCCTGGTGGAGCATCCCTTTGTGTTCACGCGGGACGTGGATGATGATGCCAACTGCCCCGCTGGTCAGTTCTGTCTGGACGCCGGCACCAACAACTCAGAGACTCTGGAGCGGTTCTTCAGGGCGGTGGCGGCCGGGAATGGAAGCTCGCTACCGCTGGAGTACAGGAAGTGTTGCTATGGTTACTGTATCGATCTGTTAGAGAAGCTGGCCGAGGACCTGGGCTTCGACTTTGACCTTTACATCGTCGGAGACGGAAAGTACGGAGCGTGGAAGGGGGCCCGCTGGACCGGGCTGGTGGGGGATCTCTTGAACGGTCTGGCAGACATGGCCGTCACCTCCTTCAGCATCAACTCCGCCCGCAGCCGCGTCATTGACTTCACCTCACCCTTCTTCTCCACCAGTCTGGGCATCCTGGTGCGTAGCAAGGACACGGCGGCTCCCATCGGGGCTTTCATGTGGCCCCTGCACTGGTCCATGTGGGTGGGCATCTTCCTGGCCCTTCACATCACAGCGCTCTTCCTCACCCTTTATGAGTGGAACAGCCCATTTGGGATGACACCTCACGGTCGCAACAGGGTGAGGGTCTTCTCCTACTCTTCAGCTCTCAATCTGTGCTATGCCATCCTGTTTGGGCGCACCGTGTCCTCCAAGACACCAAAGTGCTGGACAGGCCGTTTTCTGATGAACCTGTGGGCCATATTCTGCCTACTGGTCCTATCCAGCTACACCGCTAACCTCGCAGCGGTTATGGTGGGTGAGAAGACTTTTGAGGAGGTCTCAGGGATCCATGATGCCAAGGTGAGAGAGCTGAACCATCTTCTTAACGCCTCATACTTCAGTTTGTCTGCTGTTCATTGTCTGGACCATAGAAAACCAGAGACCTGTTCATTCAGAACCAGAACTGGGTGAACTGGGCTGCAGCTTGGTGCTCACCAGTCAGCTAATTCACAATTTTGTGTTTGATCATGAAGGTGATCTGATAATTGAGTATTTCAATTCGTAACAGATCTGGATATTCTTTATTCGTTTACCCTTCTCCACCAGTTCTGTTCTGGAACAATGGCAGATTAAATTTGTTCTGTAGATCACCTGCTCTGCTCTAATTACACTTTAATTCAGGAGCTGACTGAAGCATGAAACACGCTGCTGAGTGTTTGTACAGCCGGGGCTGCTGGGAGCTCAGAGGGCTTTAATTGGACGTCCATCTGTGTGCCATGAGCTTTTATCTTTTAATGTGCAGAGACTGAATCTCTTTTTCAAACCTTTCCAGGTTGGAGGGGGGCTGCAGCACATTGGTTGGTTAGCCGTTTTTTAAAAGGGACACTGATGAACGTTTGGACATCTTGTGTCTTAATCAGTAAAGATGGAAACCGACACGAGACGGGCACAGATTGAAACTGAAACAGGTTCACACGGGCCATTAGAGAAGTGCTGTTGGACTCATGATAGCAGTAGGGCTTTCTCACACAGTATTAAATAGAATTTCATTCTCTGACCTCTGGCACCAAAGTATTGATATACAGGCTTACTGTAATTTTTTTTTTCAAATGCATTTTGTTCATAACACCGTAGAGAAACTTGCGCATTTCAATAGGAACAGTGTTCCTGGTCTTTTTTTGTGCTGTTTTGGGGTCTTGTGACTGGGGGGAAGGACAACAGCTGAAGTCAGAGAAGTAACGAGAGAATTTTCAATGCAGGTCGTCCAGTGATGTTTGCTGTATTTCTTTGCATGTTGGATGGCCTCTTTCTGCATGGCTAGAGTTGGGACATGAGCAAAAGAGTTGTTTGAAATTTGTCTGGAGAATAAAGTCAGCTTGGATTTAAAGAATCTCATATTTTTGTACATGTTGTGCACGATCACAAGCTGATCTATCCCCTTTCAACTCATACATGTGTGAAAATATGTCCACAGCCGATGCAATGTCACAAATCCAGTTCTTGTCTCTCAGCTCAGGAAATTTGTCAGATTTCCTCACTAACTCCACAAGTACAATAATCACCTCAATGAGCTCCTACGTTGCCCAAACTGCCCAAACTACCATGACAGTGCTAAAGTAAGTCCTGCTGATCCCCATCGGTTTCCTTCAGAAACATAAGCTGATTGTGCTCAAGTCCCATTGCTTAAATAAAATTAATACGTTTTACAACTGGATTCACAGTATGATTAAGCTGCAATACAGACTTACACAGAGATTCCTGAGGAATGACGCAGTGAAGGAATATTGTGCCTGGTCGGGGTTTTCTTCCTTTACTTTATCCTGGATTCTGTTCAGCAGCCCAGCAGATTTTCCAGTTAAATTTGGCGATCCATCCGTGGTAACATTTAAGTTTACTCCACTGAAGCTTCATTCTCTCGATGACAGCAGACACCTGGTCATATAAGTCCTGTCCCTGGGTTTGTACTTTCAGGGACTCCATGGTCAAAAACTCCCACCTAAAAATGGCTTTTTAGGTGGGCCTAACAAAAAATGGGAGGGCCATATAAATATTATTGAATTTAAGTTTATGTGTAACTTCCATTGTTGCTTCAACAGATATTCAATTCAGTTTATTTCTATAGCGCAGATTCACAACAGATGTATCATCTCAAGGCTCTTTACAAGAAAAGTCATTTCAATACAATCATTCCTATCAGTTTCAAGGTTTAGTTAGTTTCCTATATAAGGAATCTCAGCAGATTGCAAACCCGTCGTTGACTTGAGGTTGCGTCCTGTTGATGCAGACTTTCCAACCACAGCAATCCTTCAGCAATCCCTCATACTGAGCAAGCATGTAGCGACAGTGGAGAGGAAAAACTCCCCTTTAACAGGAAGAAACCTCCAACAGAACCAGGCTCAGTAGGAGCGGCCATCTGCCACGATCGTCTGGGGGTTTGAGAAGACAGAGCAGAACACAGAAGGAACAGAAGATCTGATATAAGAGAACTTTCTATGTTACAGAAAGTAAAAAGTTGATAACAGGACACAGTGGATGTTCAGTTACTGGGAGGATCATCCCAGTCGATGCCCCCCGTCCAACAGGGCATTGCAGCCAAGCAGGATACCAGACCAGGTATATCTTCTATGGAGAGAAAAACACTGAGAGAAAACAAAGTTAACAGTCGAAATAACAGCAAACGGGAGAGTAGTAGGAGAGAAAAGTAGCAGAGTGAAGACAAGTGGTCTTTTGCTTAAGTACTTACAAAACGTTCTGGAATAATTGTTGTTTGGTAGTATGGTAGTTAGAACATATCTTGCAAAAAGAAGGTCCTGGTCTAGAATCAGGGCTTTTTGGGGGGTTTGCATGTTCTCCATGTAGATATACACGTCATCTCCAGGTACCCTGGCTTCCCCCAACAGTCCAAAAACATGGATATCAGGTTGACTAGTCTCTCCAGATTGTCCTTAGGAGAGAGTTTATGCACACATGTCCAGAATTTACCCCATTCAATACCCAGTGACTGATGGAGATATGTACCAGACCTTCTGCAACCCTGCAAGGATAAATGGGTATATAGACAATGGCTGCATAGATGGTTGGTTCTGGAACAGATGATGCTTGATCTGCTGGATCTGTTGGTTTGGACAAGAGTGTTCAGCATCGGGTGGTTTAGAAATTAGAGAATTTGGCATTTTTTGTCTAATATTTTAACATTAACATCTAACATTTTTGCAGTTTCTGGTTGAAAAGAAGGATCGCTGTCAGAGGTCTCTTTCTGAGACAACATGAACACTTGTAGACCTCTCTTTTTTCATCTGAACATTACTGGGTCTGCTTGAAGACAAAGACCATTTCCAGGACTCACACCAGCTAAGTAGCTCAGCTTATTCCCGTTTTGTCAAGTCTTTAGGTTAGGTGGAATCTTTTAATCCAAAGCTGAAGACTTGAGGATCTTCATGTCTTTCATATCTCCATGTTCATCCTGTTTTCTCAGAAGGAAACAGTTTTAAATGATTAGTGCGAAAGTCAGGTCTGTTCTACTGTTTTCTCAAACATTTTGATAAAAAGTTGGCAGCTTTTAAACAGCTTAAGTTCTTCCTCATAACAGATGTCCTGTCTTTACATGTCTCTTCTTCATTGGTGTGTCCAGCTGCACCATCCATCGCAGGGCTTCCGCTTTGGGACGGTGAGAGAAAGCAGCGCTGAAGATTACATGAAGAAGAGCTTCCCAGAAATGCATGAGTACATGAGGCGCTTCAATGAACCAACGACACCTGAAGGTGTCGCCACCCTAAAGTAAGAGGACAGAGTCCAGCAGGTGGTTCCACTCTAGTTTTGACAGGTCGGAGGTTCTGTTGCAGATGACAGGGAACCTCCTTTGTGTGGTTCTAAAGATTGAACAAACACTTCTAATGATCAGAGTATCTAAAGTAACCTGAACAAACCATGTCCCTCTGTGTTGAAGGACAGATCCTCCTCAGCTCGATGCCTTCATCATGGACAAAGCCCTGCTGGACTACGAAGTTTCCATCGATGCTGACTGTAAACTTGCAACTGTTGGAAAACCCTTCGCTATTGAAGGTCAGTGTCTCAGTTTCCTTGTTCTGTCTCTGTAGGATGTTGAGGACAGTCCAGACCCAGAGACAAGGACAGTGTAAATGAGATACTAGTAAGAGTATTTTTGAACTAGTTGGGCAAAGGTTCGAACTAGTAGGGAAAATGTTTAACCAGTTCCGTCTAGAGTACTAGTTGGCATACACAACAGTTGATATCAAGGATGTGGAGTTTTTACTAAAACTGCTTGCCATACTGGCATACTGCCTCCACTGGCACCTCGTTCTTTTGTTGTTGTTTTTCTGCAGCGCATCTTGTCATAACACGACAGAGCCCTCAGTCAGTCAGCGATGTTTGAAAGTAGAAAGAGCAAGGGTGACGCAAAGAAGGCTAGAATTAAAAAGAGGAAAGCTCTGGAAACAGATGCAACTAAATGGGCAAAAATGGGCAACTTTTTCTCTAAAGCTCGATGTTTGTGCTGACAAATGAAGACGATGAAACGGGTAAGACAACACGTTTAACTTTGCCTGCAAATCACCGTTCAAATTAATTAATGATCAAATAAGTGAATTGTCACTTTGTGGCAACTAGCATAACATAGAATTTTAATAATAATATGATGCAATGCCACATTACTGGGAAACTTTGTCTTGTAGCTCCTCAGAGTTAGAAGGAAAATCCAGCACCAAACAATATGAGCCACAAGTCCAGAGTGGGCAGGATTAATTAATGAGTGAATATTATTAGTATTAATATAATGAAGAGCCTGGTGTAGACCTGCTCTATATGAAAAGTGCCCTGCAATGCTAGCTGATTCTGCACTGCAATAATAATTTCAGTTTCCTTGTTCTGTCTCTGTAAGGTGTAGAGGATAGTCGAGACCCAGAGACAAGGACAGTGATGTAACAAGGTTCGATGATCAGTTGATGTCTACGTTTCTTCAGGATTGTCTAGAACTTAGTTACACCAAGTTATTTTTATCTGACACATTCATTTTCAGTCTGTCTAATGAATCAATAGAGAACTGAAGACAACCTGAAAGCTAGCCATTCAATTCATATTTCATAATCGTTCCACCGTGGACAAAGAACGGTTCCAACAAATCAATAAAAGTTTTCAAATAATGATGGAAAGTGACCTTAGCGTCTGTCACCGACAGGTTACGGTATCGGGCTCCCCCAGAACTCTCCACTGAGCTCCAACATCTCCGAGTTCATCAGCAGGTACAAGTCGGATGGTTACATGGATCTGCTGCACGACAAGTGGTACAAAGTAGTTCCTTGTGGGAACCGAGTATTCGCTGTGACAGAGGTCAGTCTGAGAACACAGTATTTTCTGAATGTCCTAACAACATTTCTGTTGAAAATGTCTCTGTTTCTGGTTCCACAGATCTGTTAATGTTAGTACGTGTATGCCAATGCTTTCACGTGTCTTACATGTTATGGTCCCATATGTCTGTTTATGATTGCAGATGCTTATCTATAGTTCCATATCTTTAAAGGGATCCACATGTATGTTTACAGTTCAATAAGTACAGTTGAAATGAAATTTGTTTAAACTTTTTGTTCATTGCTGTCTGACATCAAATCATACCAAACATTCCCTGTTTCGAGTCAGAGAGGATTACTGAAAGACTATTGTTATTTTTCCAAGTTCCCATCTGTTCCCTCGGTATTCAGCAGAACTGTGTTTGAATTATATCACTTGGCTCAGGTGTTTTTGGTTTCCTTCCACAAGCTTCTCAGAATATTTTACTGGAATTTTTGCCCATTCCTGCTTACAGAACTGGGTCAGGTTTATTGGCTGTCTTGCTAACAGCTTTTCAGCTCTGCTAACATATTTTCTCTGGGACTGAGATCAGAGCTTTGCAAAGAATGGGTTTGCAACAGGAAATTAATAACACAATTAATATAAAACTGTCACAAATCTTTCACATGGTTATAGATTTCAATATATATCAGCCCCTGCTTTATGGATTTGTGGTTTGACTGAAGAATGCTACATCCTGTTAGATATTCTGCTGGTACAGGTATTAGTTGTCTTAGAGAACTCTAACTGACCAAGCTGACTGACTTAACTGGCTTTTACTGCGTAGGATTTTCCAGCCTCCTCTGGTTACAGTTCTGATGGACAAAATTTGAGTTTATGTGATGAAATATCCATTTGTGTCCAACTTTTAATCCCTTGGTTGACATCTTGGGATACTTTTCATGACGCCATCTGTTTTGCGAAGTGCACCAGTCCCTCATTGTGTTCAAACACTTCAGTTTTAGTCTCATCAGACCAGAGGACATGTCTCCAAAACTAAGCCATTTGTCCCTGAGGACATTTACAAAGTGTAATGTGGCATTTATGTTGCTAATAATGACTTTTCTTCTCTCTGAGCTTGTTTCTCTGTGAATAATGACTCTCCATCCGACATCAGTAGTTTCTTCACAAGGTCTTCATCTTTTGTTCTGGAGCCGAGTCACACTTTTCTCACAGGAGCCCATTTATCTCTGGGACACCAGAACCAGAACCGTTATGATACTGGACATTTTATTACTGTTTATGCTCACATGTAATAGTAGTTTGAAACACTGAGTCAGAACCTCTGCACTCTGCCCTGCTCACTCCTCGTCCTAATTATTGTCTGCATCTGTCTTCAGTCTGTCACACCTGATTCCCCTTCACTTCGTCTCACTCCCTGTCAGTTCCTACTGTTTCTCCCCTTCTTGTCCTCATGTCAGTCTGTCTGCCTCCTCAATAAATCCACACCGAACTCTTACCAGCGTCTGTGTTTGGAGCCATACACCACCACGGACATTAAAACTGTTTGAAACAATGACTGTGGAACCTTCAGGCATCTGGAAGATGGACCCAAGGATGAACCAGAGTGGTGGAGGTCGAGGTTCTCCTCCTGATTTCTGGGCTGATTTCTTTAGATTTTTCCATGATGTCACAAAGGAAAGGGAGTGAGGAAGTGACAGAGAAAAGGCTGAGGACTAATTAAGAGAAGCAGTTGCAGGTGAAGGTGATCAGGGAAAACTGGGTCAGGAGCAGAGTGGCACAGGAACAAACAGAAAATAATCCTAAATAAGAAACCAGAAACTAAACTGAGGATAAGAAATCTAAGAGGAACAAAGACTGATAAACCAGGAAAGCAAAATTAAAGGTAAAACATCAAAACAAAGAACATCTAAGGACAAGGAAGGGGAAATTACAGAAATAAGAAAATGCCAAAATAACAGAATGTCAAGAAATCAACTTGAATGATAATTTAAACTAAATAAGGAAGTTAAATGATAAACTCAAAATACAAAAAACTAAGGAACCTAACACAGAGTGGGTAATCAGGAGAAACGAGTGATTCCCGGTGTCTGCTGTGTGGGCAGCGAGGGCCGGAGTTCTAGTGTGCTGAAGGTGCAACTAGGCAAAAATGAGAAACTAGTAAGAGTATTTGTGAACTAGTTGGGCAAAAGTTCGAACTAGTAGGAAAATATTTAACCAGTTTCATGAAGAGTACTAGTTGGCATACACAAAAGTTAATATCAAGGATGGGGAGTTTTTACCAAAACTGCTTGCCATACTGGCATACTGCCTCCACTGGCACCTGGGCAACTTTTTCTCTAAAGCTCGAAGTTTGTGCTGCCAAACGAAGACGATGAAACGGGTAAGACAACACGTTGAACTTTGCCTGCAAATCACCGTTCAAATTAATTAATGATCAAGTAAGTGAATTGTCACTTTGTGGCAACTAGCATAACATAGAATTTTTATAATAATATGATGCGACGCCACATTACTGGGAAACTTTGTCTTGTAGCTCCTCAGAGTTAGAAGGAAAATCCAGCACCAAACAATATGAGCCACAAGTCCAGAGTGGGCAGGATTAATTATTGAGTGAATATTATTAGTATTAATATAATAAGGAGCCTGCGATGGACTGGTGACCTGTCCAGGGTGAACCCCGCCTCTCGCCCCGTAACTGCTGGAGATAGCCCCCCACCCCCCCCAACCCTGCATAGGAGGGATGGATGATGAAAAGCATGGTGTAGACCTGCTCCATATGAAAAGTGCTAATGCTAGCTGAGTTAGTGCAACAATAATAAAACTGACATGAATGAATCAGAAGCTTTTAACATTTGGGAGATTAGTGCTGATGATTATGACCATTTTTAAATGTGACTTAGTGTCAGAAACAGTCAGGAGTCAGTAGTGATGAAGGGATTTCTCTTGTTAGTATGGAGGGAACATGTGTTCTAACAAGCAGGTATTAGTTCCTATATAAACACTTTCTATGTCTAAATGACTGTTTTATGTTTTTATCTTTAAAATAAGGCAATAAATACACAAAGCCCACATTTGAAAGAGAATAGTATGAAAGTAATAAAAAATAAGTCTGCATGTTTTAACATTGAAAATATCTTCATAGGTTAAGTCAAATGTGTTTTCCATATCAAATGCATTAAAGCTTTACAGAATATTAGTTTTATTGTGACACAGGTGGAGCCGGTGAGTTTAGGGAAACTGGAGGAAGTGTGAAAGGTTGAACAGAGTCCGATCAGGGACTGATTCTAGAGGCAGCAGCTCAGAATATAGATTCTGATATTAAAGGATGTGTTGTAAAAAATAATGTAGATTTGAACACATGCTGAAATAAATCTACCTTGTGAAGCAATTAACCCTTATTTGCACTGAAATTGACATCCTTTAGAAAAATACTCTGAATTACAGTGAGGAAATATAAGTATGTGAACACCCTGCGATTTTGCCTGCAAAGTTCTCCCACTTAGAAATTATGGAGGGTCTGAAATTTACATTGTAGGAGCATTTCCACTGAGAGAGACATCATTTTCTTTTTTTTAATTCAGGATATCACATTGTCTGATTTCTAAAGAATTTATTTGTATTTTTTTGCTGCACATTAGTATTTGAACACCTGAGAAAATCAGTGTTAATATTTGGTACAGAAGCCATTGTTTGCAATTACAGAGGTCAAACGTTTCCTGTAGTTCTTGACCAGGTTTCCACACACTCCTACAGGGATTTTGGCCCACTCCTCCACACAGATCTTCTCTAGATCTGTCAGGTTTCGGGGCTGTCGCTGAGCAACACAGAGTTTCAGCTCCCTCCAAAGATTTTCTATTGGATTTAGGTCTGGAGACTGGCTAGGCCACTCCAGAACCTTGATATGGTTCTTACAGAGCCACTCCTTGGTTATCCTGGCTGTGTGCTTCGGGTCTAACCCAACCACGACCCATCTTCAATGCTCTGACTGAGGGAAGCAGGTTGTTGCTCTAAATCTCCCAATACATGGCCCAATTCATCTTCTCCTTAAAGCAGTGCAGTTGTCTTGTCCCCCCAGCAGAAAAGAACCCCCAAACCATGATGTTTCCACCTCCGTGCTTCACAGTAGGGATGGTGTTCTTGGGATGTAACTCAGCATTCTTCTTGCTCCAAACACGGCGAGTGGCGTTTAGACCATAAAGTTCTATTTTGGCCTCATTTGACCACATGACTTTCTTCCAATCCTCCTCTGGATCATCCAGATGGTCTCTGGCAAACTTCAGACGGACCTGGACATGTGATGGCATAGTGTTGTACTGACAGTAGCCTTTGACCCTGTGGTCCCAGCTCTCTTCATGTCATTGACCAGATCCTCCTGTGTAGTTCTGGGCTGATTCATCACCTTTCTTGTTATCATGTGTGATTCCCCACCAGGTGAGATCTTACATGGAGCCCCAGTCAGTAATCTTTAGCCTCTTCCATTTTCCGACAATTGCTCCAACAGTTGATCTATTTCCACCGAGCTGCTTGGTAACTGACCTGTAGTCCTTTCCAGCCGTGTGGAGGTCTACAGCTCTTTGGTCTGACCCATGGTGGTAGGTGGAGTCTGACTGACTGTGGGATAGACAGGTGTGTTTAACCAGCTCAGACAGGTGATACTATTGGTCCAGGTTGACATGCAAGATATTGAGTCAAGTTAAACAAAACAGTCAACACAACTTCAGTTCTGGAATACAGCCTCTGCCGGTTTATTAGTTTACATACCTTCTCTGAGCAGGACAAAGCATTGATGACATACAGTTCTGTCGTCTTCAAATACCCCAGCAAGACTTCTCGGCCAGCCCCAGACTAGCTCCCTTCTATTATTAACACACAGATTTTTATACCTAGTTTGTGTGTCATATTGATGCAAGAACTGTCCAACAGTATCCAGATGTTTCCTTTCAATAACAACTTGTCAACACACCACTCTCTGAGGGAACATGTTCTGCTAGCCAAGGCTGTAATTTATCGGGTCAGACTTACCTCTCTGGATAAACACACAAATTCCTTCACGTATTATTTTTGATAAGACATTCATGATTTACCACAACACTACTAATTTACATTAATAAGTGGAGTACAGATTGAATATTTAAACGCAGAGTAACAGCTCTTTGAGAGCCAGGTATTCAACTACTTATGTGCAGCAATGAAATACAAATCAATTCAATTCAGCTTATTTCTATAGCACGATTCACAACAGATATTTCATCTCAAGAAACTTTACAAGAAAAGTCATTTCAATACCATTATTCCAATCAGTTTAAAGGTTTAGTTTGTTTTCTATGTAAGGAATCCAAGCAGATTGCATCGAGTCATTGACTTGTGGTCGCGTCCCGTTGATGCAGACTTTCCAACCACAGCAATCCTTCAGCAATCCCTCATACTGAGCAAGCATGTAGCGACAGTGGAGAGGAAAAACTCCCCTTTAACAGGAAGAAACCTCCAACAGAACCAGGCTCAGTAGGAGCGGCCATCTGCCACGGCCGTCTGGGGGTTTGAGAAGAACAGAGCAGAAACACAGAAGGAACAGAAGATCTGATATAAGAGAACTTTCTATGTTACAGAAAGTAAAAAGTTGATAACAGGACACAGTGGATGTTCAGTTACTGGGAGGATCATCCCAGTCGATGCCCCCCGTCCAACAGGGCATTGCAGCCAAGCAGGATACCAGACCAGGTATATCTTCTATGGAGAGAAAAACACTGAGAGAAAACAAAGTTAACAGTCGAAATAACAGCAAATAATACAACTGGAGAGTAGTAGGAGAGAAAAGTAGCAGAGTGAAGAAAAGTGGTAAGTCTGTCCTCCAGCAGTCTAAGCCTATAGCAGCATAACTACAGAGATAGCTCAGGATGACCTTAGCCACTCTAACTATAAGCTTTATCAAAAAGGAAAGTTTTAAGCCTGGCCTTAAAAGTAAACAGAGTGTCTGCCTCACGGACTAAAGCTGGGAGCTGGTTCCACAGGAGAGGAGCCTGATAACTAAAAGATCTGCCTCCCATTCTACTTTTAGAGATCCTAGGAACTACAAGTAAACCTGCAGTCTGAGAGCAAAGGGCTCTGTTAGGAACATATGGACCAATTAGATCTCTGATGTATGATGGAGCTGATTATTATGGGCTTTATATGGAAGAAGAAGGATCTTAGATTCTATTCTGGATTTAACAGGGAGCCAATGAAGGGAAGCTAAAACATCCACATCTATGTTCATGTTTCCACATATTTGTTTATGGTTCTACATGTATGTCTAAGGCTCCACATATGTTTATGGTTCCACGTTTAGGTTTATGTCTCCTCGTATATGTTTATGGCTCCATGTGTCTGTTTATGTGGGTTTATCTTAAGTGGGATTGATTACTGCAACAGCATCTTCACAGGTCTGCCTAAAAAGTCAATCAGACAGCTGCAGCTGATCCAGAACGCTGCTGCTCGTGTTCCTCACTAGAACCAGGAAAGTAGAGCACATCACCCCAGTTCTAAAGTCCTTACACTGGCTCCCTGTAGCTCAGAGAATAGACTTTAAAATACTTTTACTAGTTTATAAATCATTGAATGGCTTAGCACCAAAATATGTTGAAAACCTGTTGTCACCGTACCAACCACCAAGACCACTCAGGTCCTCCAACTCTAGCCTACTAAACATCCCTAGACTCAGAACTAAACATGATGAAGCAGCTTTCAGTTTCTATGCTCCTCTAATCTGGAATAAACTTCCTGACGAGTGTAGAGCTGCTGAAACTCTGAACTGCTTTAAATCGAGACTAAAAACTGTCTGTTTAGAATTGCCTTTGAGTAAATGCTTGATGTTATATGTATGAAATGTGTTCATGCTCTCTTGCTTTTTTGTGTATCATGTGTAATGTGTGTTTCTTTTACTTTTAATTTCCAATCTTATATCCCACGTGTTGTTGTTTTTTAAATCAGCAAATCATGTAAAGCACCTTGAATTACCTTGTTGTTGAAAGTGTGCTAAACAAATAAAATCACCTTGCCTTTATGGTTCCACATGTATGTTAATGGCTCCACATGTATGTTCATGGCTCCACGTTTAGGTTTATGTCCCCTCGTATGTGTTTATGGTTCTACATGTATGTTTATGGCTCCATGTGTATGTTAATGGTTCTACATGTATGTTTATGGCTCCACATGTATGTTTATGGCTCCCCGTGTATGTGTATGGTTCTACATGTATGTTTATGGCTCCACGTGTATGTTGATGGCTCCACATGTATGTTTATGGCTCCCCGTGTATGTTTATGGTTCTACATGTATGTTTATGGCTCCACGTAAATGTTTATGGCTCCACGTGTATGTTGATGGCTCCACATGTATGTTTATGGCTCTATGTGTATGTTTATGGTTCTACATGTATGTTTATGGCTTCACAAGTATGTTTATGGTTCTACATGTATGTTTATGGCTCCACATGTATGTTTATGGCTCCACATGTATGTTTACGGCTCCACGTGTATGTTGATGGCTCTACGTGTATGTTTATGGCTCCCCGTGTATGTTTATGGTTTTACATGTATGTTCATGGATCCACGTTTAGGTGTATGTCCCCTCGTATATGTTTATGGTTCTACATGTATGTTTATGGCTCCACATGTATGTTTATGGCTCCATGTGTATGTTTATGGTTTTACATGTGTGTTCATGGATCCACGTTTAGGTTTATGTCCCCTCGTATATGTTTATGGTTCTACATGTATGTTTATGGATCCACATGTATGTTTATGGCTCCATGTGTATGTTTATGGTTTTAAATGTATGTTTATGGCTCCACAAATATGTTTATGGCTCCCCGTGTATGTTTATGGTTTTACATGTACACTACCGTTCAAAAGTTTGGGGTCACATTGAAATGTCCTTATTTTTGAAGGAAAAGCACTGTACTTTTCAATGAAGATAACTTTAAACTAGTCTTAACTTTAAAGAAATACACTCTATACATTGCTAATGTGGTAAATGACTATTCTAGCTGCAAATGTCTGGTTTTTGGTGCAATATCTACATAGGTGTATAGAGGCCCATTTCCAGCAACTATCACTCCAGTGTTCTAATGGTACAATGTGTTTGCTCATTGGCTCAGAAGGCTAATTGATGATTAGAAAACCCGTGTGCAATCATGTTCACACATCTGAAAACCGTTTAGCTCGGTACAGAAGCTACAAAACTGACCTTCCTTTGAGCAGATTGAGTTTCTGGAGCATCACATTTGTGGGGTCAATTAAACGCTCAAAATGGCCAGAAAAAGAGAACTTTCATCTGAAACTCGACAGTCTATTCTTGTTCTTAGAAATGAAGGCTATTCCATGCGAGAAATTGCTAAGAAATTGAAGATTTCCTACAACGGTGTGTACTACTCCCTTCAGAGGACAGCACAAACAGGCTCTAACCAGAGTAGAAAAAGAAGTGGGAGGCCGCGTTGCACAACTGAGCAAGAAGATAAGTACATTAGAGTCTCTAGTTTGAGAAACAGACGCCTCACAGGTCCCCAACTGGCATCTTCATTAAATAGTACCCGCAAAACACCAGTGTCAACATCTACAGTGAAGAGGCGGCTGCGGGATTCTGGGCTTCAGGGCAGAGTGGCAAAGAAAAAGCCATATCTGAGACTGGCCAATAAAAGAAAAAGATTAAGATGGGCAAAAGAACACAGACATTGGACAGAGGAAGACTGGAAAAAAGTGTTGTGCATGGATGAATCCAAGTTTGAGGTGTTTGGATCACAAAGAAGAACGTTTGTGAGACGCAGAACAACTGAAAAGATGCTGGAAGAATGCCTGACGCCATCTGTTAAGCATGGTGGAGGTAATGTGATGGTCTGGGGTTGCTTTGGTGCTGGTAAGGTGGGAGATTTGTACAGGGTAAAAGGGATTCTGAATAAGGAAGGCTATCACTCCATTTTGCAACGCCATGCCATACCCAGTGGACAGCGCTTGATTGGAGCCAATTTCATCCTACAACAGGACAATGACCCAAAACACACCTCCAAATTGTGCAAGAACTATTTAGAGAAGAAGCAGGCAGCTGGTATTCTATCGGTAATGGAGTGGCCAGCGCAGTCACCAGATTTGAACCCCATTGAGCTGTTGTGGGAGCAGCTTGACCGTATGGTACGCAAGAAGTGCCCATCCAACCAATCCAAATTGTGGGAGCTGCTTCTAGAAGCGTGGGGTGCAATTTCTCCAGATTACCTCAACAAATTAACAGCTAGAATGCCAAAGGTCTGCAATGCTGTAATTGCTGCAAATGGAGGATTCTTTGACGAAAGCAAAGTTTGATGTAAAAAAAATCTTATTTAAAATACAAATCATTATTTCTAACCTTGTCAATGTCTTGACTCTATTTTCTATTCATTTCACTACGTATGGTGGTGAATAAGTGTGACTTTTCATGGAAAACACAAAATTGTTTGGGTGACCCCAAACTTTTTAACGGTAGTGTATGTTCATGGATCCACGTTTAGGTTTATGTCCCCTCGTATATTTTATGGTTCTACATGTATGTTTATGGCTCCATGTGTATGTTTATGGTTTTACATGTATGTTTATGGTTTTAAATGTATGTTTATGGCTCCACAAATATGTTTATGGCTCCCCGTGTATGTTTATGGTTTTACATGTATTTTCATGGATCCACGTCTAGGTTTATGTCCCCTCGTTATATGTTTATGGTTCTACATGTATGTTTATGGCTCCACATGTATGTTTATGGTTTTACATGTATTTTCATGGATCCACGTCTAGGTTTATGTCCCCTCGTTATATGTTTATGGTTCTACATGTATGTTTATGGCTCCACATGTATGTTTTTGGCTCCATGTGTATGTTTATGGTTCCATGTGTATGTTTATGGCTCCCCGTGTATGTTTATGGTTTTACATGTATTTTCATGGATCCACGTCTAGGTTTATGTCCCCTCGTATATGTTTATGGTTTTACAGGTATGTTTATGGCTCCACAAATATGTTTATGGCTCCATGTGTATGTTTATGGTTCCCTGTGTATGTTTATGGTTCCCTTTGTTTGTTTATGGTTTAACATGTATGTTCATGGATCCACAAGTATGTTTATGGTTTTACATGTATGTTCATGGCTCCTCATGTATGTTTATGGGTCCACATGTATTTTTATGGCTCCACATGTATGTTTATGGTTCCACATGTATGTTTATGGCTCCATATGTATTTTTATGGCTCCACATGTATTTTTATGGCTTCTTGTGTATGTTTATGGTTTCACATGTATGTTTATGGCTCCACGTTTAGGTTTATGTCCCCTCGTATATGTTTATGGTTCTACATGTCTGTTTATGGCTACGTGTGTATTTTTATGGCTCCACATGTATGTTTATGGTTCCACATGTATGTTTATGGCTCCATATGTATTTTTATGGCTCCACATGTATGTTTATGGCTTCTTGTGTATGTTTATGGTTTTACATGTATGTTCATGGCTCCACGTTTAGGTTTATGTCCCTTCGTATATGTTTATGGTTCTACATGTCTGTTTATGGCTACATATGTATTTTTATGGCTCCACATGTATGTTTATGGTTCCACATGTATGTTTATGGCTCCATATGTATTTTTATGGCTCCACATGTATGTTTATGGCTTCTTGTGTATGTTTATGGTTTTACATGTATGTTCATGGCTCCACGTTTAGGTTTATGTCCCCTCGTATATGTTTATGGTTCTACATGTATGTTTCTGGCTCCACAAGTTTTTTTATGGCTCCACATCTATGTTGATGGTTCCATATGTATGTTGATGATACCACACGTATGTTTATGACTCCACCGGTGTGTTTATGGCTCCACATGTATGTTCATGGCTCCACGTTTAGGTTTATGGTTCTACATGTATGTTTATGGTTCTACATGTATGTTTATGGCTCCACGTGTATTTTTATAGTTTTACATTTATGTTGACGGCTCTACATGTATTTTTATGGCTCCCCTTGTATGTTTTATTGCTCCCTGTGTATGTTTATGGTTTTACATGTATGTTCATGGCTCCACATGTATGTTTTTAGTTCCACATGTCTGTTTATGCCTACATATGTATATTTGTGGCTCCACATGTATGTTTATGGTTCCACATGTATGTTTATGTTTCCATATGTATTTTTATGGCTCCACATGTATGTTTATGGCTTCTTGTGTATGTTTATGGTTTTACATGTATGTTCATCGCTCCACGTTTAGGTTTATGTCCCCTCATATATGTTTATGGTTCTACATGTATGTTTATGGCTCCACATGTATTTTTATGGCTCCACATCTATGTTGATGGTTCCATATGTATATTGATGACTCCACATGTATGTTAATGGCTCCACTTGTATATTTATAGGTCTACATGTCTGTTTATGCCTCTACATATATGTTTATAGTTCCACATTTGAGTTTGGTAATCCACATGTATATTTAAGGCTCCACATGTTTGTTAATAGTGCCACAAGTATATTTATAGCTCCACATGTCTGTTTATGGTTCTACATGTATGTTTATGGTTCCACATGTATGTTAATGGCTCCACATGTATGTTTATGGTTCCACATGTATGTTTATGGCTCCACGTGTATATTTATGGTTCCACATGTATGTTAATGGCTCCAAATGTATGTTTAAGGTTCCACATGTATGTTTATGGTTCCACATGTCTGTTTTTATTGTTCCACATTTAGGTTTATGGTTCCACATGTCTGTTTATGGTTCCATGTTTAGGTTTATGGTTCCACATGTCTGTTTTTATTTTCCACGTTTAGGTTTATGGTTCCACATGTCTATTTATGGCTCCGCACGTATCTTTAGGGCTCCACATGTATGTTTATGGTTCTACGTTTACTTTTATGTCTCCTCGTATATGTTTTTGGCTCTACCTTTATTTTTATAGCTCTGCATCTATATTCATCTTTCAACATGTATGTTTATGTTTCAACATGTATGTTTATGGCTCCACATCTATATTCATATTTCAACATGTATGTTTATGTCTCAACATATATGTTTATGGCTCCACCTCTATATTCATGTTTCAACATGTATGTTTATTGCTCCACATCCATGTTTATTTTTGAACATGTATGTTTATGGTTCCACCTGTATGTTTATGACTCCACATGTATGTTTATAGTTCCAAATGTATTTATGCCTCCACATATATTTTAATGGTTCCACGTTTAGGTTTGTTACTCCACATGTATGTTTATGGCTCTACATGTATGTTTATGGCTCCACATGTATGTTTATCGTTCCACATGTATGTTTATGGCTCCTCCTGTATGTTTATGACAACACATGTATGATTATGGCTCCACATGTCTATTTATGGCGTCACATGTATGTTTATTGCTCTACATGTATGTTTATGGTTCCTTGTGTATGTTTATGGCTCCATGTGTATGTTTATGCCTTTAACTTTGTTTTTATGGCTCTGCATCCATGTTCATATTTCAACATATATGTACATATTTCAAAATGGAGTCATGTTTGTAGCTCCACATTTATATTCATGTTTCAACTTGTATGTTTAGGTCTCTACATATATATGTCTCTACACATAAATGTTTATTATTCCACGTGTATGTTTATGGTTCTACATGTATGTTAATGGCTCAAAGTGTATGTTTATGGTTCTACATGTATGTCTATGATTCTACATGTATGTTTATGCTTCCACATGTATGTTCAATTTCAATTCAATTCAGTTTATTTATATAGCGCCAATTCACAAGATGACATCTCAAGGCACTTAACAAGAAGTCATTTCAATACATTTATACAAACATTCCAATCAGTTAAAAAGTTTCCTATTTAAGGAATCCCAGCAGATTGCGTCAGTCATTGGTGTGAGGTTGGGCCCCGTTGATGCAGACTTTCCAACCACAACAAGCCTTCAGCAATCCCTCATACTGAGCAAGCATGTAGCGACGGTGGAGAGGAAAAACTCCCCTTTAACAGGAAGAAACCTCCAACAGAACCAGGCTCAGTAGGAGCGGCCATCTGCCACGACCGTCTGGGGGTTTGAGAAGACAGAGCAGAGACACAGAAGGAACAGAAGATCTGATATAAGAGAACTTTCTATGTTACAGAAAGTAAAAAGTTGATAACAGGACACAGTGGATGTTCAGTTACTGAGAGGATCATCCCAGTCGATGACTCCCGTCCAACAGGGCATTGCAGCCAAGCAGGATACCAGACCAGGTATATCTTCTATGGAGAGAAAAACACTGAGAAAACAAAGTTAACAGTCGAAATAACAGAATGTACTGTAATACAACTGGAGAGTAGTAGGAGAAAAGGAAGTAGCAGAGTGAAGAAAAGTGGTAAGTCTGTCCTCCAGCAGTCTAAGCCTATAGCAGCATAACTACAGAGATAGCTCAGGATGACCTAAGCCACTCTAACTATAAGCTTTATCAAAAAGGAAAGTTTTAAGCCTGGCCTTAAAAGTAAACAGAGTGTCTGCCTCACGGACTAAAGCTGGGAGCTGGTTCCACAGGAGAGGAGCCTGAGAACTAAAAGATCTGCCTCCCATTCTACTTTTAGAGATCCTAGGAACTACAAGTAAACCTGCAGTCTGAGAGCAAAGGGCTCTGTTAGGAACATAAGGAACAATTAGATCTCTGATGTATGATGGAGCTGATTATTATGGGCTTTGTATGTAAGAAGGAGGATCTTAGATTCTATTCTGGATTTAACAGGGAGCCAATGAAGGGAAGCTAAGACAGGAGAAATGTGATCTCTCTTTTTAATATTCATCAGAACTCTTGCTGCAGCATTTTGGATCAACTGAAGGCTTTTAATGGCATTTTGTGGACTTCCTGATAATAAAGAATTACAGTAGTCCAGCCTTGAGGTAACAAATACATGGACTAGTTTCTCAGCATCACTCCTGGACACGATGTTTCTAATTTTTGCAATATTCCGGAGGTGAAAGAAGGAAATCCTAGAAACCTGTTTAATATGGGATTTAAATGTCAAGTCTTGGTCAAAAATAACGCCGAGGTTCTTTACGTTACTACTGGGGGCCAATTTAATGCCATCCAGATGAAGTGATTGACTAATCAGTTTCTGTTTTAGAACTTCTGGTCCAAAGACTGGAACTTCTGTCTTGTCAGAATTTAAAAGCAAAAAGTTTAGATTCATCCATGTTTTTATGTCTTCCAGACATGCCTGTAATCTACCTAACTGACTGGGTTCATCAGGATTTATGGATAAATATAGTTGTGTATCATCGGCATAGCTGAGGAAATTTATCCCATGCTGTCTAATGATTCTACCAGTTGGGAGCATATATATGGTGAACAGAATTGGTCCAAGCACAGAACCCTGTGGAACTCCACAAGTAACCCTTGAGAGTGAAGAAGATTTATCATTTAGAGGAACAAACTGGAATCTATCAGACAGATATGATTTAAACCAGCCTAGTGCTGTTCCTTTGATCCCTGCAACATGTTCAAGCCTTTCTAAGAGAATATTATGATCTACTGTGTCAAAAGCAGCACTGAGATCTAACAAAACCAGAACAGACACCAGTCCATTATCTGAGGCCATGAGAATATCATTAGTAACCTTCACCAGTGCTGTTTCAGTGCTATGATGAGCTCTAAAACCTGACTGAAACTCTTCAAACAGCTCGTTACTGTTTAGATGCTCACAGACTTGATTAGCAACAATTTTCTCAAGGACTTTGGATAAGAAAGGAATGTTAGATATGTAAGGGATAATGCCCTTCGAGGTGTCCATTATCAGAAATCAATGGACTTCGCGGAAGCAACCGTCCTCCGCTTCTCGTCGGACGGTTCACGCCTCCGCGTCGTCCATTAATTTCTGATAATGGACACCTCGAAGGGCATTATCCCGCTTATACCATGGTCACTTACGAAAGAAAGAAGTATTTAATCAATTAATTATACTTTAATGTGTTTTAGAGTTAAAATTGTGAGGGTTTTAATTTTAAGTCGAGCGCACTATTTAATATCTCCTGTATACAGGCGTTGCCAAGCAACGTGGCCACAGCGAGCCGACCGCAGCAGTTGATCAGTGATGGGAAGTGAGATTGTCTTTACGTTACGTTACCATCCCAGTCTTCAAAGTTGTCAAACTCACCAAATAAGTTAAAAGAAATGATAAAATCACTCATGTTTTGTCTGTCTTGCTGTTGTGATGAGTCAACTGTGAAATAACGTTGTCTCCGTTGCCATGGTAGCGTTTGAGCCAGCGCAATGATTTAGAACTGTCATCAGACAATTTGACGGGACGCCTTTCCTAGGTGTACATTATCACTTTTTATCCTACACCCTCCAGCCGATCAGAATCGAGTATTCACCCAGACCATGGTAAAAAGGTCTGTAATACACTAACTCATCTTGATCAAGGGAAGGTTTCTTGAGTAAAGGTTTAATTACAGCTATTTCAAATTCCTGTGGTACGTATCCGTTTACTAAGGATAGATTCATATTATCCAAAATGGGGCCAGGAACCAAATGAAACACTTCTTTAAATAACTTGGTTGGAATTGGGTCCAACATACAAGTTGAAGGTTTAGATGAGGCTAATATTTTTGATAATTCCGAAAGCTCGACTGAATCCAAACAGCGTAAGCACAGCTGAGGTTCTACAGTTCTTTCCGATACCGCCTCATTTACTGAGGAAGATGTAATCATGTTTGGGAGGATGCCAATGATTTTATTTTTAATAGAATTAATTTTATTTATATAGAATCCTATAAAATCATCACTGCTAAGAGCTGGGGGAATAGTTGGCTCAACAGAGCTATGACTCTGTGTAAGTTTGGCAACTGTACTAAAAAGAAACCTAGGATTGTTTTTATTCGCCTCTATTAATGATGAAAAATATGCTGTTCTAGCTTGTCGAAGGGTCTTTTTATACAGCAGTAGACTGTTATTCCAGGTTAAATAGGAATCCTCTAGGTGTGTAGAGCGCCATTTTCTCTCCAACTTCTTAGTATTCTGCTTTAAAGTGCGCAACTCTGCGTTAAACCAAGGAGTCAGCCTCCTATGGCTAGCCACTTTCTTTTTTAAGGGGGCTACACTATCTAATGCCAAACGCAATGAGGATGTAACGCTGTGAACCAGACCATCTATTTCTGAAGGGTTAGAGATAGAATTGCTGCCATCCACTGTGTTACTCTGAGACACTAAGGAAAGTAAGAATGGAACAGATTCTTTAAAAATTGTTACAGCATTGTCTGATAAAGCTCTACTATAATGACATTTTCTTTCAGATTTAAGATGGTCAGTTAAAGTAAATTCAAAAGTTATCAAGAAGTGGTCAGACAGGACCGGGTTATGTGGGTGGACTGTTATTTCCTCACACTCAATACCGTATGTCAGTACAAGGTCCAAAGTGTGTTTACCCGAGTGGGTCGATCCCTGTACTTTTTGAGTAAATTGAGTCTAAAATAGCATTAAAGGCTGCATTTAGGCTATCACTTTCAGTATCCACATGAATATTGAAGTCCCCCACTATAATGACCCTATCAGTATTTAATACTAAAACAGATAAAAAATGTGAGATCTGATCCAAGAATTGAGAGTAAGGGCCTGGTGGACGATACAAAAAACCACAAACAAAAATGGTCTTAATGTTTTGCAACTTGGATGAGGAAAATTAAGGGTTAGATGTTCAAAAGAACTGTAGCTATCAATTGGTCTGGGACTAATTAGTAAATCAGACCGGAAAATGTTTGCAACTCCTCCCCCTCGCCCAGTATTTCTAGGAATGTGAAAATTTAAATGACTGGAAGGAGTTGACTCATTTATACTGACATAATCCTCCTGCTGCAACCAGGTTTCTGTGAGACAAATCAATGTGATTATCACAAATCAAGTCATTTACTAACAAAGTCTTTGAGGAGAGAGATCTTATGTTTAATAAACCACATTTAATAGATTTATTGTTCTGTTCAGTCAAAGTTGTATTTATTTTTATGAGATTTCAATAATTTGCTTTTGTTGGCTTAACTTTTAATCCATTTAATTTTGGCCGTGGACAAGACACTGTTTCTATAGGGTAAAGGGTGGGTAACAGTACAGAAGCAGCAGAGAGGTGGGTTAAACTACAACTCTGCTTATTATTCTACATGTATGTTTATGGCTCCACACGTATGTTTATGGTTCCATGTTTATATTTATGGTTCTACATTTATGTACATTTATGTACAAATCTGGGGTGGTGGTCTGAGGTGGGGGTACCAGGCCTCCCTCCTCTGGGCTCCCTGGGTCAGTGCCTTGGCTGCTGCTGTTGATCTGCTGCTGCCGATGTAGATGGCTCCCATGATGACGTTTCCTGGTTCATCTGTACTCAGCCCGTTCTGCTTTTGTTAATGTGCTGTTGTTTATTGTTGCTTTTCCGCATAGGGGGGTATAGCTGTGGTGATGTTTTCTACTTTGGGGTTTTGAGAAGGGGGGGTTGTGGGTCATTTTTAATATGTAAAGCACTTTGAGAAGCTTTGTAAATAAAGTTTAATTTGATTTGGTTCCACATGTATGTTTATGGTTCCACTTGTATGTTTATGGTTCTACATGTATATTTATGGCTCAAAGTGTATGTTTATGGCTCTACATGTATGTTTATGGCTACACATGTGTTTTTATGGTTCCACGTGTATTTTTATGGTTCTATATTTATGTTTATTCTTCCATGTGTATTTGTATTGCTCCACATGCATGTTTATTGCTCCCCGTGTATGTTTATGGTTCTAGATGTATGTTTATGGCTTCACATGTATTTTTATGGTTCCACATGCGTGTTTATTGCTTCACATTTATGTTTATGGCATCCTTGTGTATGTTTATGGTTCTACATGTATGTTTTTGGCTCCACAAGTATTTTTATGGCTCCATGTGTATGTTTACGGTTTTACATGTATGTTTATGGCTCCATGTGTATGTTTATGGTTCTACATGTATGTTTATGGCTCCACATGTATTTTTATGGTTCCACATGCATGTTTATTGCTCCACATTTATGTTTATGGCTCCATGTGTATGTTTATTAGTTCTACATGTATGTTTATGGCTACACATGTGTTTTTATGGTTCCACGTGTATTTTTATGGTTCTAAATGTATGGTTATTCTTCCATGTGTATTTGTATTGCTCCAGATGCCTGTTTATGGCTCTATGTGTTTGTTTATGGTTTTACATGTATGTTTATGGTTCCATATGTATGTTTTTTGTTTCACATGTATGTTTATGGCTCCATGTGTATGTTTATGGTTCTACAGGTATGTTTTTGGCTTCACGTGTATGTTTATGGTTCTACATGTATGTTTATTGCGCCACATGTATGTTTATTGCTCCACGTGTATGATTATTGCTCCACAAAGTTGTTAATGGCTCCATGTGTATGTTTATTGTTCTACATGTATGTTTATGGCTCCACGTGTATTTTTATGGTTCTACGTGTATGTTTATTGCTCCACATTTATGTTTATGGCTCCATGTGTATGTTTATTGTTCTACATGTATGTTTATGGTTTTACATATATGTTTATGGCTCGACATGTTTCTTTATGGTTCTACATGTATGTTTATGGTTCCACGTGTATGTTTATTGCTCCACATATATGTTTATGGCTCCATGTGTATGTTTATGGTTCTACATGTATGTTTAGTGCTCCACATGTATGTTTATGGCTCCCTGTGTATTTCTAAGTTTCCACATGCATGGTTATTGCTCCACATGCATGTTTATGGCTCCGTGTGTATGTTTATGGTTTTACATGTATGTTTATGGCTCCACATGTATGTTTATGGTTCTACATGTATGTTTATGGCTCCACAAAGTTGTTTATGGCTCCATGTGTATGTTTAGTGTTCTACATGTAAGTTTGTGGCTCCACGTGTATTTTTATGGTTCCACGTGTATGTTTATTGCTCCACATATATGTTTATGGCTCCATGTGTATGTTTATGGTTCTACATGTATGTTTATTGCTCCACATGTATGTTTATTGCTCCCCGTGTATGTTTATGGTTCTACATGTATGTTTATGGCTCCACATGTATTTTTATGGTTCCACATGCGTGTTTATTGCTCCACCTTTATGTTTATGGCTCCATGTGTATGTTTACGATTCTACATGTATGTTTTTGGCTCCACAAGTATTTTTATGGCTCCATGTGTATGTTTATTAGGTCTACATGTATGTTTATGGCTCCACATGTCTTTTTATGGTTCCACATGCATGTTTATTGCTCCACATTTATGTTTATGGCTCCATGTGTATGTTTATTGTTCTACATTTATGTTTATGGCTACACATGTATGTTTATGGTTCTACATGTATGTTTATGGCTCCACAAAGTTGTTTATGGCTCCATGTGTATGTTTAGTGTTCTACATGTAAGTTTGTGGCTCCACGTGTATTTTTATGGTTCCACGTGTATGTTTATTTTTCCACATGTATGTTTATGGCTCCATGTGTATGTTTATGGTTCTACATGTATGTTTATTGCTCCACATGTATGTTTATGGCTCCCTGTGTATTTCTAAGTTTCCACATGCATGGTTATTGCTCCACATGCATGTTTATGGCTCCGTGTGTATGTTTATGGTTTTACATGTATGTTTATGGCTCCACATGTATGTTTATGGCTCGACATGTTTCTTTATGGTTCTACATGTATGTTTATGGCTCCATGTGTATGTTTAGTGTTCTACATGTAAGTTTGTGGCTCCACGTGTATTTTTATGGTTCCACGTGTATGTTTATTGCTCCACATGTATGTTTATGGCTCCATGTGTATGTTTATGGTTCTACATGTATGTTTATTGCTCCACATGTATGTTTATTGCTCCCCGTGTATGTTTATGGTTCTACATGTATGTTTATGGCTCCACATGTATTTTTATGGTTCCACATGCGTGTTTATTGCTCCACCTTTATGTTTATGGCTCCATGTGTATGTTTACGATTCTACATGTATGTTTTTGGCTCCACAAGTATTTTTATGGCTCCATGTGTATGTTTATTAGTTCAACATGTATGTTTATGGCTCCACATGTCTTTTTATGGTTCCACATGCATGTTTATTGCTCCACATTTATGTTTATGGCTCCATGTGTATGTTTATTGTTCTACATGTAAGTTTATGGCTACACATGTGTTTTTATGGTTCCATGTGTATTTTTATGGTTCTATATTTATGTTTATTCTTCCATGTGTATTTGTATTGCTCCACATGCATGTTTATTGCTCCACGTGTATGTTTATGGTTCTATATGTATGTTTATGGCTCCACATGTATTTGTATGGTTCCACATTTATGTTTATTGCTCCAAATGTATGTTTATGGCTCCATGTGTATGTTTATGGTTCTACATGTATGTTTATTGCTCCACATGTATGTTTATTGCTCCCCGTGTATGTTTATGGTTCTACATGTATGTTTATGGCTCCACATGTATTTTTATGGTTCCACATGCGTGTTTATTGCTCCACATTTATGTTTATGGCTCCATGTGTATGTTTATTAGTTCTACATGTATGTTTATGGCTTCACATGCTTTTTATGGTTCCACATGCATGTTTATTGCTCCACATTTATGTTTATTGCGCCATGTGTACGTTTATTGTTCTACATGTATGTTTATGGCTACACATGTGTTTTTATGGTTCCACATGCGTGTTTATTGCTTCACATTTATGTTTATGGCTCCATGTGTATGTTTATGGTTCTACATCTATGTTTTTGGCTCCACGAGTATTTTTATGGCTCCATGTGTATGTTTATGGTTTTACATGTATGTTTATGTTTCCATGTGTATGTTTATGGTTCTACATGTATGTTTATGGCTCCACAAGTATTTTTATGGCTCCATGTGTATGTTTATTAGTTCTACATGTATGTTTATTGCTCCACATTTATGTTTATGGCTCCATGTGTATTTGTATTAGTTCTACATGAATGTTTATGGCTACACATGTGTTTTTATGGTTCCACGTGTATTTTTATGGTTCTAAATGTATGGTTATTATTCCATGTGTATTTTTATTGCTCCACATGCATGTTTATGGCTCTATGTGTTTGTTTATGGTTTTACATGTATGTTTATGGTTCCACATGTATGTTTTTTGTTTCACATGTATGTTTATGGCTCCACAAAGTTGTTTATGGCTCCATGTGTATGTTTAGTGTTATACATGTAAGTTTATGGCTCCACATGTATTTTTATGGTTCCACGTGTATGTTTATGGTTCCACATGTATGTTTTTTGTTTCACATGTATGTTTATGGCTCCATGTGTATGTTTATGGTTCTACA
Source organism: Valencia hispanica (assembly GCA_963556495.2). Taxonomy (NCBI): domain Eukaryota; kingdom Metazoa; phylum Chordata; class Actinopteri; order Cyprinodontiformes; family Valenciidae; genus Valencia; species Valencia hispanica. The sequence goes on along the minus strand of OY747705.1, from coordinate 59,335,850 downwards.
GGTATGTTTTTGGCTTCACGTGTATGTTTATGGTTCTACATGTATGTTTATTGCGCCACATGTATGTTTATTGCTCCACCTGTATGATTATGGCTCCACAAAGTTGTTAATGGCTCCATGTGTATGTTTATTGTTCTACATGTATGTTTATGGCTCCACGTGTATTTTTATGGTTCCACGTGTATGTTTATGGTTCTACATGTATGTTTTTGGCTCGACGTGTATGTTTATTGCTCCATGTGTTTGTTTATGGTTTTACATATATGTTTATGGCTCGACATGTTTGTTTATGGTTCTACATGTATGTTTATGGTTCTACATGTATGTTTTTGGCTCGACGTGTATGTTTATGGCTCCCTGTGTATTTCTAAGTTTCCACATGCATGGTTATTGCTTCACATGCATGTTTATATCTCCATGTGTATGTTTATGGTTTTACATGTATGTTTATGGCTCCACATGTATGTTTATGGTTCTACGTGTATGTTTATGGCTCCACAAAGTTGTTTATGGCTCCATGTGTATGTTTAGTGTTCTACATGTAAGTTTATGGCTCCACATGTATTTTTATGGTTCCACGTGTATGTTTATGGTTCTACATGTATTTTTTTGGTTCCACGTGTATGTTTATTGCTCCACATGTATGTTTATGGCTCCATGTGTATGTTTATGGTTCTACATGCATGTTTATTGCTCCACATGTATGTTTATTGCTCCACGTGTATGTTTATGGTTCTACATGTATGTTTATGGCTCCACATGTATTTTTATGGTTCCACATGCGTGTTTATTGCTCCACATTTATGTTTATGGCTCCATGTGTATGTTTACGATTCTACATGTATGTTTTTGGCTCCACAAGTATTTTTATGGCTCCATGTGTATGTTTATTAGTTCTACATGTATGTTTATGGCTCCACATGTCTTTTTATGGTTCCACATGCATGTTTATTGCTCCACATTTATGTTTATGGCTCCATGTGTATGTTTATTGTTCTACATGTATGTTTATGGCTACACATGTGTTTTTATGGTTCCACGTGTATTTCTATGGTTCTATATTTATGTGTATTCTTCCATGTGTATTTGTATTGCTCCACATGCATGTTTATTGCTCCACGTGTATGTTTATGGTTCTACATGTATGTTTATGGCTCCACATGTATTTTTATGGTTCCACATGCGTGTTTATTGCTCCACATTTATGTTTTTGGCTCCACATGTATTTTTATGGTTCCACAAGTATTTTTATGGCTCCATGTGTATGTTTATGGTTTTACATGTATGTTTATGGCTCCATATGTATGTTTATGGCTCCACAAGTATTTTTATGGCTCCATGTGTATGTTTATTAGTTCTACATGTATGTTTATGGCTCCACATGTATTTTTATGGTTCCACATGCATGTTTATTGCTCCACATTTATTTTTATGGCTCCATGTGTATGTTTATTAGTTCTACATGTATGTTTATGGCTACACAAGTGTTTTTATGGTTCCACGTGTATTTTTATGGTTCTAAATGTATGGTTATTCTTCCATGTGTATTTGTATTGCTCCACATGCATGTTTATGGCTCTATGTGTTTGGTTATGGTTTTACATGTATGTTTATGGTTCCACATGTATGTTTTTTGTTTCACATGTATGTTTATGGCTCCATGTGTATGTTTATGGTTCTACAGGTATGTTTTTGGCTTCACGTGTATGTTTATGGTTCTACATGTATGTTTATTGCGCCACATGTATGTTTATTGCTCCACGTGTATGATTATGGCTCCACAAAGTTGTTTATGGCTCCTTGTGTATGGTTATTGTTCTACATGTATTTTTATGGCTCCACGTGTATTTTTATGGTTCCACGTGTAAGTTTATGGTTCTACATGTATGTTTTTGGCTCGACGTGTAAGTTTATTGCTCCATGTGTTTGTTTATGGTTTTACATATATGTTTATGGCTCGACATATTTGTTTTTGGTTCTACATGTATGTTTATGGTTCCACATGTATGTTTATTGCTCCACATGTATGTTTATGGCTCCATGTGTATGTTTATGGTTCTACATGTATGTTTTTGGCTCGACATGTTTGTTTATGGTTCTACATGTATGTTTATGGTTCCACATGTATGTTTATTGCTCCACTTGTATGTTTATGGCTCCCTGTGAATTTTTAAGTTTCCACATGCATAGTTATTGCTCCACATGCATGTTTATGGCTCCATGTGTATGTTTATTGTTCTACATCTATGTTTTTGGCTCGACGTGTATGTTTATTGCTCCACTTGTATGTTTATGGTATTACATGTATGTTTATGGCTCCACATCTATTTTTATGTTTCCACTTGCATGTTTATTTCTCCACATGTATGTTTATTGCTCCATGTGTATGTTTATGGTTCTATATGTATGTTTTTGGATCCATGTGTATGTTTATGGTTCTACATGTATGTTTATGGCTCCACACGTATGTTTATGGCTCCATGTGTATGTTTATTAGTTCTACATGTATCTTTATTGCTCCACATGTATTTTTGTGTTTCCACATGCATGTTTATGTCTCTTGTTATATGTTTATGGCTCTATCTTAATTTTTATGGTTCCACATATAGGTTTATGTTTCCAGAAGTATGTTTTTGGCTCCACATGTATGTTCATTGTTCTACATGTATGGCCTCACACGTATGTTTAGGGCTCCACGTTTCGGTTCATGGTTCCACTAGTATATTTTTGGTTCTACATGTATGTTTATGTCTGTAAAAAAAAAAATCGATCCACATGTATGTTTTTGGTACAACATTAAGGTTTTTGTTTCAGCAAGTATGTTTATGGCTCTATTTTATATTTTTATGGCTCCAGATGTATGTTCATTGTTCTACATGTATGGGTCCACATGTATGTTTATGGCTCCACGTTTCAATTTATGGTTCCACTAGTATGTTTATGGCTCCACGTTTCGATTTATGGTTCTACATGTATGTTTATGGCTCCACATATATTTTTATGGCTCCACAATTAGGGTTAGGCGTATATGTTTATGACTCTATTTTTATTTTTATGGCTCCATATGTATGATTATTGCTCCACATGCATATTTATGGTTCCATATGTATGTTTATGGCTCCACAAGTATTTTTATGGCTCCATGTGTATGTTTATGGTTTTACATGTATGTTTATGGCTCCATATGTATGTTTATGGCTCCACAAGTATTTTTATGGCTCCATGTGTATGTTTATTAGTTCTACATGTATGTTTATGGCTCCACATGTATTTTTATGGTTCCACATGCATGTTTATTGCTCCACATTTATGTTTATGGCTCCATGTGTATGTTTATTAGTTCTACATGTATGTTTATGGCTACACAAGTGTTTTTATGGTTCCACGTGTATTTTTATGGTTCTAAATGTATGGTTATTCTTCCATGTGTATTTGTATTGCTCCACATGCATGTTTATGGCTCTATGTGTTTGTTTATGGTTTTACATGTATGTTTATGGTTCCACATGTATGTTTTTTGTTTCACATGTATGTTTATGGCTCCATGTGTATGTTTATGGTTCTACAGGTATGTTTTTGGCTTCACGTGTATGTTTATGGTTCTACATGTATGTTTATTGCGCCACATGTATGTTTATTGCTCCACGTGTATGATTATGGCTCCACAAAGTTGTTTATGGCTCCTTGTGTATGTTTATTGTTCTACATGTATTTTTATGGCTCCACGTGTATTTTTATGGTTCCACGTGTAAGTTTATGGTTCTACATGTATGTTTTTGGCTCGACGTGTAAGTTTATTGCTCCATGTGTTTGTTTATGGTTTTACATATATGTTTATGGCTCGACATATTTGTTTATGGTTCTACATGTATGTTTATGGTTCCACATGTATGTTTATTGCTCCACATGTATGTTTATGGCTCCATGTGTATGTTTATGGTTCTACATGTATGTTTTTGGCTCGACGTGTATGTTTATGGTTCTACATGTATGTTTATTGTTCCACATGTATTTTTATTGCTCCACTTGTATGTTAATGGCTCCATGTGTATGTTTATGGTTCTACATGTATGTTTTGGCTCGACGTGTATGTTTATGGTTCTACATGTATGTTTATTGCTCCACATGTATGTTTATTGCTCCACTTGTATGTTTATGGCTCCCTGTGAATTTTTAAGTTTCCACATGCATAGTTATTGCTCCACATGCATGTTTATGGCTCCATGTGTATGTTTATTGTTCTACATCTATGTTTTTGGCTCGAAGTGTATGTTTATTGCTCCACTTGTATCTTTATGGTACTACATGTATGTTTATGGCTCCACATGTATTTTTTATGTTTCCACTTGCATGTTTATTTCTCCACATGTATGTTTATTGCTCCATGTGTATGTTTATGGTTCTATATGTATGTTTTTGGATCCATGTGTATGTTTATGGTTCTACATGTATGTTTATGGCTCCATGTGTATGTTTATGGTTCTATATGTATGTTTTTGGATCCATGTGTATGTTTATGGTTCTACACGTATGTTTATGGCTCCATGTGTATGTTTATTAGTTCTACATGTATCTTTATTGCTCCACATGTATTTTTGTGTTTCCACATGCATGTTTATGTCTCTTGTTATATGTTTATGGCTCTATCTTAATTTTTATGGCTCCACATATAGGTTTATGTTTCCAGAAGTATGTTTTTGGCTCCACATGTATGTTCATTGTTCTACATGTATGGCCTCACACGTATGTTTAGGGCTCCACGTTTCGGTTCATGGTTCCACTAGTATATTTTTGGTTCTACATGTATGTTTATGTCTGTAAAAAAAAAAATCGATCCACATGTATGTTTTTGGTACAACATTAAGGTTTTTGTTTCAGCATGTATGTTTATGGCTCTATTTTTTATTTTTATGGCTCCAGATGTATGTTCATTGTTCTACATGTATGGGTCCACATGTATGTTTATGGCTCCACGTTTCAATTTATGGTTCCACTAGTATGTTTATGGCTCCACGTTTCGATTTATGGTTCTACATGTATGTTTATGGCTCCACATATATTTTTATGGCTCCACAATTTGGCTTAGGCGTATATGTTTATGACTCTATTTTTATTTTTATGGCTCCATATGTATGATTATTGCTCCACATGCATATTTATGGTTCCACAAGTATGTTTATGGATCTATCTTTATTTTTATTTCTCCATATATATGTTTATGGCTCCACATGTATGTTTATTGTTCCACATGTATGTTTACCATTTTGTGTGTTGCACTCATTGTTTTAGTCTATGTTGAAGCTTTCCAGTGCAGCTGACCATGAACCGTTAGTTCCCCCTGCTGGTCATTATAAGACACTTGCTCTTTCCTGTCTCCTTAGTGTCCCACTGTGGTGTGACGAGTGAGACACTCATGAAAAGCACAGTGAACATGTAAAACACTGCCCCCTGCAGGCTGACTCAGGAACTATCCACACTTTTCTCTGTGTCAGACTCTGCAGATGGGCATCAGCCACTTCTCAGGTCTCTTTGTGTTACTGTGCGTTGGAGTGGGCGGAGCTCTGCTGACCCTCGCAGGTGAACACGGATTTTATCGACTTGTCCTGCCGCATATCCGCCGCAGACAGAATCTGAAATACTGGCTTCACACCTCACAGGTGAGTTTGTCTGTCCCCTGCATGTTCTCCAAGTCAATGTTCTCATGTGACTTAGACCAGATTTTCATGTTCCTGATTAGAGAACTCAGTCTGATGTTTCTGTCTGACAGAAGATCCACCGAGCTCTCAACATGACCTATGAAGATGTGAAAAAGAAGCAAGCTGAGAAAGAGAAAAGGTTAGTTAAGAGTGAAGAGGTCAGGTTCCAGTCAATCTGGTTCCTGGTTCTGATGGTACCCCCCTTCCTACACTCAACAAAAATATAAACACAACACCTTTGTTTCTGCTCCCATTTTTCATGAGATGGACTTAAAGATCTAAAATTCATTCCAGATACACAATATTACCATTTCTCTCAAACATTGTTCACAAATCAGTCTAAATGTGTGATAGTGAGCACTTCTGCTTTGCTGAGATAATCCATCCCACCTCACAGGTGTGCCACATCAAGATGCTGATCTGACATCATGATTAGTGCACAGGTGTACCTTATACTGCCCACAATAAAACGCCACTCTGGAATGTGCAGTTTTTTGCTTTATTGGGGGTCTGGGGAGTCAGAACCGGTCAGTATCTGGTGTGACCACCATTTGCCTCATGCAGTGCAACACATCTTCTTCGCATAGAGTTTATCAGATTGTCAATTGTGGCCTGTGGAATTTTGGTCCACTCCTCTTCAATGGCTGTGCGAAGTTCTTGGATATTAGTGGGAACTGGTACACGCTGTCGTATACGCCAGTCAAGCACATCCCAAACATGCTCATTGGGTGACATGTCCGGTGAGTATGCTGGCCATGCAAGAACTGGGACCTTTTTGAGCTTCCAAGAATTGTGTACAGATCCTTGCAACATGGGGCCGTGCATTATCTTGCTGAAACATGAGGTGATGTTCATGGATGTATGGCACAACAATGGGCCTCAGTATCTCATCACGGTATCTCTGTGCATTCAAAATGCCATCAATAAAATGCACCTGTGTTCTTCGTCCATAACAGATGCCTTCCCATACCATAACCCCACCACCACCATGGACCACTCGATCCACAACATTGACATCAGCAAAGCGCTCACCCACACGACGCCACACACGCTGTCTGCCATCTGCCCTGAACAATGTAAACCGAGATTCATCCGTGAAGAGAACACCTCTCCAACGTGCCAGACGCCATCGAATGGGAGCATTTGCCCACTCAAGTCTGTTACGGCGACGAGCTGGAGTCAGGTCAAGACCCCGATGAGGACGACGAGCGTGCAGTTGAGCTTCCCTGAGACGGTTTCTGACAGTTTGTGCAGAAATTGTTTGGTTATGCAAACCAATTGTTTCAGCAGCTGGTGGCTGGTCTCAGACGATCTTGGAGGTGAACCTGCTGGATGTGGAGGTCCTGGGCTGGTGTGGTTACACGTGGTCTGCGGTTTTGAGGCCAGTTGGATGCACTGCCATATTCTCTGAATCGCCTTTGGAGACGGCTTATGGTGGAGAAATGAACATCCAATGCACGAGCAACAGATCTGGTTGACATTCCTGCTGTCAGCATGCCAATTGCACACTCCCTCAATGCTTGTGGCATCTGTGGCATTTTGCTCTGAGACAAAACTGCACATTCCAGGGTGGCCTTTTATTGTGGGCAGTATAAGGTACACCTGTGCACTAATCATGATGTCAGATCAGCATCTTGATGTGGCACACCTGTGAGGTGGGATGGATTATCTCAGCAAAGCAGAAGTGCTCACTATCACACATTTAGACTGATTTGTGAACAATGTTTGAGAGAAATGATAATATTGTGTATCTCGAATGAATTTTAGATCTTTAAGTCCATCTCATGAAAAATGGGAGCAGAAACAAAGGTGTTGCGTTTATATTTTTGTTGAGTGTATATTGGACCCATCCTTGGAATGGATCTCTTTACATCAGAAATGCTAGAAAACATTGCTGTGTATCAACTCCTCGGTTGGGAAAATTATAGACTTCTATTTTAAACGTTCTGTCATATGAAACTAGTATTCTATTTTTCTTTTTGGCAGTCCTGTTTGGCAGCGTGGAGCTCAGAATTGGTGTCTGAGTACCAAGTAGAAGCCCAACAGATTTACTTTCACAAGCGGAGCACTACAGCTTTTGCTATAGTCCTCCACTTCATATATATGTGTAAGAAATCTTTATAATAAATTGCTGTGGGTTTTATTTCCTGATGTTATGGACATGGAGACAGGAAATAAAGGGGAAGAAAGAAAGAAGATGAAGAAGAGAGGTAGGAAACAAAAAGTCAAGAGAGAGGGTGAGATGAAAATACAAGAGAGGAAGAGGAACAAAGAAAACACAGGAAAACATTGAAGTCTGCCTCCATACCCACAGGACGGCAGAGAGAGGGGAAAAATTAAAAATACGAAAAAGGAACATCGACAAAACAAACCAAACATTGTGAACTAAGAACTACACAACCACATCACACAAAAATGGATATAAAAATAGAACAACAATGTCACAGAAAAACTCATGGTACCGATTAATCAAGCTCTAGTAATGATAACCTCAGCCCAAGAATATATTTGTAAACACCAGAGACCCCACATCTATGTGTGTGTGTTAGCATGCTGGTGCATATCAGGTTTCTCCATAAGGTCGCGAGTAGAAGCTGACTCCATCTCTGAAATCTTCAGTGGTAAACATTGGTGTGAAGACGCTCAGCTAAAGATGGGTGCTCAAATTAATTCTATTGTTAAATCCTGTTGTTTTTTTTTCAAATCGGGCGTATTTCTAAATTTAAGCCCATCATTAGTAAGCACCAGTTTGAAACTGTTATTCATGCCTTCATCACCTCCCGACTAGATTATTGTAATGCTTTGGAGCGAACAAATCTTCTCTTCACCGTCTTCTGTTGGTGTAGAACCCTACTGCCAGGCTTCTAAAAGAAAAAGCAAGTCTGCAGGACCCTGAAAACAAAAAGCGAGTCGGCAGGACCCAGAAAAGAAAGGCGAGTCGGCAGGACCCAGAAAAGAAAGGCGAGTCGGCAGGACCCTGAAAAGAAGAGGCGAGTCGGCAGGACCCAGAAAAGAAGAGGCGAGTCGGCAGGACCCAGAAAAGAAGAGGCGAGTCGGCAGGACCCAGGAAAGAAAGGCGAGTTGGCAGGACCCAGAAAAGAAAGGCGAGCTGGCAGGACCCAGAAAAGAAGAGGCGAGTCGGCAGGACCCAGAAAAGAAAGGCGAGTCGGCAGGACCCAGAAAAAAAGAGGCGAGTCGGCAGGACCCTGAAAAGAAAAGGCGAGTCGGCAGGACCCTGAAAAGAAAAGGCGAGTCGGCAGGACCCAGAAAAGAAAAGGCGAGTCGGCAGGACCCAGAAAAGAAAAGCGAGTCGGCAGGACCCAGAAAAGAAAGGCGAGTCGGCAGGACCCAGAAAAGAAAGGCGAGTCGGCAGGACCCTGAAAAGAAAAGGCGAGTCGGCAGGACCCGGAAAAGAAGAGGCGAGTCGGCAGGACCCGGAAAAGAAGAGGCGAGTCGGCAGGACCCAGAAAAGAAGAGGCGAGTCGGCAGGACCCAGGAAAGAAAGGTGAGTCGGCAGGACCCAGAAAAGAAGAGGCGAGTCGGCAGGACCCAGAAAAGAAAGGCGAGTCGGCAGGACCCAGAAAAAAAGAGGCGAGTCGGCAGGACCCAGAAAAAAAGAGGCGAGTCGGCAGGACCCTGAAAAGAAAAGGCGAGTCGGCAGGACCCTGAAAAGAAAAGGCGAGTCGGCAGGACCCAGAAAAGAAAAGGCGAGTCGGCAGGACCCAGAAAAGAAAAGCGAGTCGGCAGGACCCAGAAAAGAAAGGCGAGTCGGCAGGACCCTGAAAAGAAGAGGCGAGTCGGCAGGACCCTGAAAAGAAGAGGCGAGTCGGCAGGACCCTGAAAAGAAGAGGCGAGTCGGCAGGACCCAGAAAAGAAGAGGCGAGTCGGCAGGACCCAGAAAAGAAAGGCGAGTCGGCAGGACCCAGAAAAGAAGAGGCGAGTCGGCAGGACCCAGAAAAGAAAAGGCGAGTCGGCAGGACCCAGAAAAGAAGAGGCGAGTCCCTCAGAGCCTCTTCAGTCTCCTCTGACCATTTCCTCCCTGTGAGTGTCACAGCTGGTTCTCTGTGTACTAGAGGTTTAAACACAGGCTGGAGATGAACCAGGTTGTGACCTGATCCCCCCAGGGGAGGGAGAGTTGATGAGCTGTAGGCCTCCTTGGTGTTGGCATACAATAAGTCCAGTGTTTTAGTGTTTCTGGTGTGGCAGGTGACATACTGGGTGAAGGTGGGGAGAATGGTGGACAGGGTGATGAGGTTAAAGTCCCCAGAGATCAGAAAAAGGGTCTGGGGTTGCTGTGTTTGGAGTCTGCTGGTCACAGAGTGGATGACATCGCCGGCTGTAGCAGCGTTAGCTGAGGGTGGTACGTACACAGCTATCATGATAACGTGCGTAAACTCCCGCGGTAGATAGTACGGCCTCATGCTAACAGCTGGATGTCCTTAATGCATAGCGTCTCTTTGATGATAAATGCCCAGAGTTACACCATCTATCCTTCACAAACACAGCCAGACCTCCTCCTCTCTTCTTACTACTCTCCTTTGTTCTGTCGGCTCAGAAATGAAAGCAGAAATATTTTCTCTTCTTCATGTTCTGACACAGTATTTAAAGCTTTTAGAATAAACACTCTCTGCTTTCTGTTTCCGTTCAGCTGTAATCTAGAGAAGACCCAGGCATCCCAGGGTACCGCGGCCCCACGGGGCCCTCCAGGGCCCCCAGCCTCTGGAGCTGCTGCCGCCAAGTGGAACAATGAGACCAGTAAGGACACTCCAGTTGCTACAGATGCTCGAGACTTCAAGCGGGTTCACTTCAGTCTGGAGACCCTCAACACCCGCCGCCTGCTCGCTCGCCTTGCAGCCTCAGAAGCAAAGGTGGGCGGGGCTAAAGGTGACATGGAGGAACCTATAAAGTCAAGGGGTGGGCCAACCAGCAGGTTGTGTGAGAATGGAGGACCGGCAGCTTCACTGGCCAGTCTGGTGCTGTCACTCCCCTCCTCTTCATCTGCCAAACTCAATGCCCCTCCCCCTGCTGCTATAGCCCCTCCCCTTGCTGTGGTGACCTCTCCCCCAGTATCTATAACCCCCCCCACACCGGCCCCCCCTCAGCCTGGAGAGCTGCAGGAGCTGCAGGAACAAATCGAGCAGATGAGGGAGAAGCTGAGGGTTGCGTTGGCTCGCAGGGCTGAGATCCAGACCACACTAGCCAAACCTGTGACAACCAACCCAACTCCAGTACCCATGACTGCCACAGAGAACCCACCCACCCCCTTACCCACCATCACCACGACAACAACAACAAGCCTCTCTCCAAACAGGAAGAGTGTGACGACCATGACAGACCCCCCCCACAAAGTGCTGTCCAAAGTCCAGCCCCTCCGCAGCAGACTGTCCAATCAACGGAGGTGATGCATTCACATGACTTCCTGTGGACAAAGTTCTGGACTGAGAGTAGAAGACAACCAACCAGAAACCAGCACAAACATGTTGTCAGTGCAGCGTCTCTCCTAATTGCTGAGATTCGGTTTTTGGTTACATTCAGGTTTCTCTGAAACTTTAATTTAACTTTTTAAATACTATTTTCACTCCATTCAGACTTTGTCTGAAGTTGTTCCTGCAGGATTCATTGTGTTGATGAGAAGCAGATGTTTCAGGCAGACTGAAGAGAGCGAACTGAGGCATCAGCCCTGAGGAACTCCGTATTTAACTAAATCTTTTTACATTTTGTTGATAGAAGCTCAAATATGCAAATATAAAAACAAATTTTACTGCAGAGGTAAGACAGATTTTTAACATGGTTTATCTTTTTAGTCAGTGAGTCCCTGGCTGTGGACGAAGTTTGTGTTTACATAAACTGGAGTTTATCCTGATGGTGTTAATCTTTCATCTGTCTTATTAGTTGGCTAAAACAGATGGATGTTTTTCAGCCCTGAATGGAGGTCAGGGTAGGAGACGAGGGTGAAAAACCTCCTCAACCTGAAGTGCTTCTCAAACTTAAACTGATCATGAGAAGAGTTCAAATTGAAACAAGTCATGAACTCCTCTGATTCAGTGTTTCCTGCTGCATCAGGCTGGAGAATACAGGAACTTTCTTTGTTCAAGCTGAATATGTTGCTAAATTAAAAGTTTCCTGAAACCAACCAAGGAACCAAAGTTAAACTTCAGATCAGGACAGGCAGACACGTCCCTGTCATGTCGTTATTTATGACCATGGAGCTGAGCGGTCACTTCCTGCCTGTTCTTTGATTGAATGATTTAGTAAAAAAAAGTTAGAGAATGCATAAAAGTGCAGTTTATTAGTAGAAACCGCTTTTGCTTAATATATATTTTTCCCCTGACTACTGCTATCACCTACAAGTGAAACTCAAAAAAATAGAATATTGTGCAAAAGTTCATTTATTTCAGTAATTCAACCTAAAAAGTGAAACTAATAAATGATATAGACTCATTCCATGCAAAGCGAGATATTTCAGCCTTTATTTGTTATAATTTTGATGATTATGATTTACAGCTTATGAAAAGCCCAAATCAAAATCTCAGACAATTAGAATATTGTGAAAAACTTGAATATATTAGTCTCAAAGTCTCCGACTCTAATCAGCTCTAAATGGTTCCTGTCCCTTTAAATGGTCTCAGTCTGGTTCAGTAGGAATCAGACTGAGACCTGACAGCAGAAACCATCATTGACCCTGTAATGACAAAAAATAGTATCTCAGGGTTTCCATAATTAAGAAGACTTGAGTCCAAGAAGGCGTTTAAGTATTTAATTCAAACATGTCTGGCCAGAACACGGAGGGGACAGAGTTACTCGTGCATCACCCTAACCAACCTTTCTAACTAACAGCTTAAATAGTATTCAGCAATCATTGTTTATCTCTGTAGATGTCTTCTCCAACCTTCACGCCCCGCCTCCAGAGAACTGCTTCATGGGAGTCATAGCAACGCATAAAGCAGCTCATCCGAAGGCCAGACTGTTATCTTACTGCCCCGGCGTCTGTCTCTCTGGTGACCTGACACATATATCTTTCTCATAACATTAAGCTGGAACAATAAGCTTGTCATTTTACCCTAGATGTATTCACTAAACAGAGAATATACACTTAATTCCTAATTGCATAACAATTTTCCACCACAATTCCCCGCTTTTATTAACTTAAATAATACCATAAATATAAAAGAAAATTCTAAAGTGCTATCACAAATCTCCCTAAAAGGTTGGTAGGTTGATCAAGAAAAAAGACAATGTTCAAAACACAAATTACAATCAGACATGAGACATGTTTGGCCATGGAATTAGCTCACAGTGACAAATATTAGATCCTTCCAGATGACTTTGCTGAGACTCCTGTGCATTGAGACCAAAAACCCACGGGGTCTTCTCACACCATTTTCTTGTGGGCAAAATGTCGTCTCAACAGCCCCTCGCCCCAGAGGCGGCCATCCACAGGTCTCGTCATCGGTCAGGATGTTCTAGATAAAACACAGAACAAAGGAGAAATTATGTAGCATCTTCCAGTACACTTCAGAGGGTATTACATCAACACTAGGTGTTGAAATGTATACTCTTCCCTTGCGCTGTTTGTTTTCTGTTGCCGTGAAGTCAGCCTCCGCCAGCATCCAGTGACCCGTAGCCACCGATCAGTCCTTCCTCAGAAAGGAGAGAGTGGTCACTCCTCAGAAGGTCCTTCAGTGAGAACCTCCCCATGCAACCCTTGGGAGCTGAGCTAATTAGGTATTAGAGCATTGATGTTCAAACATAGGTGAGCCAATTCACAAAAGATGAATAGGATGATTATGACAAGTGATTAAGTGGAACCCACACCCTCGGAGTATGGTTTCAGATCAGCCTGATGCAACTGTGTGCAAAAGCAATTCTAAACAACTCACAACCTGGTTAATGAGCCAAACCTCATCAACTGAAGCTAGATTATAATTAAGATAAATGTCTCCAAATCACTCTGTACTAAATCCACGCCAAGAAAAAGACAACCAACCATTCCAACTTGTGAGAGTAAAAAATCCCAAGAATCAACTACTCCCAGCAGGAAGTAAAGAAGGTTTTCAGATCAAAATAAAACTTTTTAAAGTTCCCAGACACAATATGTACTACAAGTCTGAACCCAAACCGAAATGGAATATGAAGTCAGACGTCAAGTCCAGGTAGTAAAAACCCCATTAATTTATGACGGAGTTATGATTCACAAGAATCTCAATTACTTGCAAGTTACAATTCTCTTCATAATCCCTTAAAACTCTGTTCCAATTACTATCAAATCCAATTCCCCCCTTTTTTTAAGTCATCTTGCACATGCCTTAAATATCAAGAAACAAAGAAACAATAACTTCAACCGCTTCTCCAGTGTCAAGAAAAGAAACATAGTAGGTTAAAGGTCATGCATAAGACACAACCTCAGAACCTGTGTATCCTGCTGCTGTCGCTGCTGAGGCAGCTTCAACCCCCAGATGATCATATCCCAATCATTTAGGTTTGCAATTAGGTTCTTATATTTGAATTACCTTGTTGTTGAAAGTGTGCTATACAAATAAAATTGCCTTGCAAAAACAAAACAAACTAATAAGTTCCCCACATAGTTACCTAATGTATTTGAGAATTTTAGTCCTACTTGCATGAGCTACAACAACACTTCATTTCCCTCTGGGATCAATAAAGTATTTTGAATTGAATTAGACAACTTCTTCAGACCCTGCTTTTCCACAATCTAATTGATGTTACAATAAGGATTATCTTTGCAACCACCTTAGTTAAGATTGTTTTACTCAGGACACAGTTTATTTACCTAATTAATATCTCTGCTGCTGTTATTTGCTCCTCTGTTTCTTACAGTTTATTCTCTGTTAACTCCTTGATAAAAAAAAAACATTTATTCTAAATGCACAATTATAAAGCCTGTACAACTGTAAAACATCTCTAATTCAATTTATCTAACTCAGTTGCACATTCAGATCTGAGTATACCACTTCTATTTTAATAACAACGATGTCAAGTAACCTTTTTACCTGTACCTGATACTCTTGCTTACGAAAGAAACGTTTCTTCATTGCAGTTTCTGTGCAGGACTTGAGTTATACTTTATATTTTACCGGAGTAATTATCTATTTGCCCACTTTTACCTCTACTCAGTACTTTAGACTGCTTATATTTTTAAATTAGCCTTGTTGCCCCTGTCTCATTTAGTCTTTTATTAAAAGGAACACACAAAAACCCTCAAACATCAAAAAGTGTTGCAACTGGATAGAATTTACTGCGGTTTGATAGTAGGTCTTACATTTATTATACTGACACCCTGTTTTTATGCGATCTATAGCATATAACACAGGTGTTAACTGAATATTTTCCACATTTGTCCCGTCTTTAGAACAGTGACCGAAATTCTGAATCTATTTTTATCATCATTTGTCTTAATGAAGTAAACTAAATTTTAAAAAATAGAAACCAAGTTAAACCCCACTGTGTGTGTAGGTCACACCTGTTGGCTTAAAGATTGCACCAAATACACAACCCTCACATATGCAGCTGAAACAGGTAGCCTAGTGTATCCCAAATGTGTCCTTATTATTTAACATTTTTATTAAACATTACTATCATTAAGGAAAAGTTCTTTTTGGTCGAGGTATGGCTAAAGCTTTATTCTTTATCATTTAATGTTCTAATCCTAACTTTGTTTAATGATTTCCACCTACTTTGTGTGAATCTAAATGTATATACGGTCTATGATCTAAATGCTTCTATCTGTCACTTTGCTGCCGGTACAGCAGAAGTTCCCCTTCTTGGGAAAATAAAAGGATTATTCATGAAGTTAAGCATTACCGTGTTTTAATTTGGAAAGCTCATGTTTGAAACAGGAAGTGGTTTTGCGCAAAAAACAAACAGTTTGACTAACCCGGACTCGTTAACATCCAGGAAGTAACTGAAAACTCAAGACTAAACTTTTCGTCTAAACAAGTGTTTAAGTTCCTATTTTTAGACTTCCAGCCGCAGAGCGCCATCAACGCTTCATCAGTGTCGGGATCTATGATTGTTTACAACCAGAGAATCGCAGCAAATCGGTCGTAAGAAAGAAGCTTGTTGCTCCATTAGCTGATTAGCTACAAGAGAGTCGCATTAAATCTGCAACAGACTTTATTTCAGATCATTTTTACCACATTGTAGTTAATAACTTGTGGCTAAGATTAACCTTAGAGTTTTTACCCGCGTTGTTTTCTATTTGTTTTCTGTAAATTACTCAAAAGACTGAAATACTTTCATACTGCCACTCGGATTTGTATTATAGTTTATTTTAATATGTA
The DNA here is from genome assembly GCA_963556495.2 of Valencia hispanica. Lineage (NCBI taxonomy): Eukaryota > Metazoa > Chordata > Actinopteri > Cyprinodontiformes > Valenciidae > Valencia > Valencia hispanica. The sequence continues at coordinate 59,319,853 of OY747705.1, read as the reverse complement.
AATGTCCGATTCTAACCGTGCGTTTTCAGTGTTATTTCTATTTACTGCGGAGTAGGCTACGTTTATCAAAAGTATTAGTTAAACATAGAAACCATCGTTCATCTAGTTTATTGCTGAATTGCATCGTTTCACATAGGATTTTAAAAGAAAGTTTCCAAGCTAATGTTCCCAGGCCGAACGCGGCCGCCCCTTATCTCATGAACACAGAGTGTTATAGTTTTACGTCGAATCAGTTACAATAGTTCAAATGTTATATTACCATTTACCTTTGTGCATTATTTCCCCCGAGGCTTTTATTGATTAGCGCAAATCTAACAGCTGTAACTCACTGAGTACAGCTCACCCATTTAATAGGCTATAAAATTAATATGGATTCAGGTTAGAAAATACTCAAATATTAGATTGATGAGGTAAATGTCATTTCCATCTCTCACATTAATTTGAAGCATTGCCTTGGAAAAACCAGCATAATAAATCAAATAGACTAAAGAATGTTTATTCATATTTGCACCTTGCAGAAAAATATCATTATTAATGATTGTTGGAAATGTGTTCCAGCAAATATGTTTTCAAAACTGATGTAGGAATTTATTCTCCAGTAAATCACTGAGTCACGTTTAGATAATTAATCATTATTATATTATCACCATTAAAACTATAGCAAGTTTTCAAGATAATATGGTTTAGTTTAAACATTAAATCTGACTCATATGCACCAATATAGATCATAATAATCATCCATCATTCATTATGCTTTAAATTGTAACATTCTCTGTTTTATTTGATCTATTTTTACCCAAGATCACTTGATGTTAAGATTGCAGTTTCCTAGATCTGTTGCGTTTAGTTTTTCAGATAGAGCGATGACATATTTATAATCCTGAGATCCCGAGCAATCCACTGATACTAAATGCATGTCAAATGCATTAAAAAGCCTATTATGGAAATAATATTTAACAAGGATGAGAAGAGATAATGGAGTGTTTCCACATCCTTCAGTCAGCATGCAGACACATCTCACAATTGGTGACCCAAGACACAGAGAGTATCCTTGAGCTTCTCACATGTTGGTTCAGCATAACAATACATATCTCAGTTAACACAGAGACTTTTACCTTTAACATGATCAACATAATTTTCTCACATTAAGACATTCAAATCTTCTTTTATAAAAAATGCTACGCAGAAAAATTCTCACAACAGGCCGCAAATAATTTAGGCTTTGATAAAAGCCAAGAGAGCTACAACTAAACTAACTGTGAAATCTATAGTTCAGGATTTGATTTTTACCCCTAAACACCAAGTGATTATATTTTATTTACTTTCTTAATTTGAAAAGTGATACGTCACTGTTGACGAACAATTACGTTTTGTTGGATTTGCTTTTACTACAAGAAAGTAAAACAATTGGCTGAACAGTGTCCAACAGCAGTAATTCAGTATGCTCATTCATTTGGAAACAAGCAATTAAATTCCAACATTTCATGTTATTACGTTTTATTATTTATTACTATTTTAAAGAGTGTTTTTGCAGCTACAGGGGATCACACTTCTTAGCCTCCCTTGTAAGGTCTAAGAGAAAATGTTAGAATTTGAATTCCCTTCACCATAGCCCCAAATAAGCCAAAATATATAAGCAGCCCCCAAACTCAGGTACGCACAGGTAACCTCCCAAGCCACTTGTCCATAACTTTTTGGGTCGAACCTCGAACATGACTCCTCCCCTGTGGACAAAGTGGTCAGTCCATTCTAGAAAAACACAAAAAACAGAATGAGAACCAGCCTGATTTGCATTCTGGTTCAGTTGAAATTGAAAATTGCATTGGTTGTCATAAGCAAAATTCCAAACTCACAGGACCACTGTATTGTTATACTTGATGGGCCCTAAAAAACATTTCAGGTATATTAATATTTACTTAAAACAGTGAGACGACTTCCTTTTAATTACAAAGTCAGGTGCCTTATATTAAGACCCACTTATATAACTTCCTGTGTTTACCCACCAGAGTGACAAAACCATCAGATTTCTAGGATCAAACCTTTCCTGACCTCTTGACCCTTATCCTGGAGGGAGACACAGAATACTTCACAGCTTGAGATCAAGTCAGTCATTTTCCAAGCAATATTTCTAATAAGGCCCACTAACTGCTCTGACGCTTGAATGTTCCCCAGATAAGATTAGTATTTACCTTTTTTCCATTTATTTAAGACCTAAGTAGCCTAAGGACCAGTCATCTTTATTTTAATGTTACCCAGCAGAAACCTAAAGGTTTTTTTTTTTTTCAGTTGTGTTCAAATTATAGCCTAAACAATGTTGTTTTACTGTTGCTGCTCACAGCAAAGTCTTGTTATTTTTAAGTCTCGCAATTGTTTACATCAGCGCCTTGCAAGTTGATAAAAAAATTCGTCCTTCACAGCTGTGGAGAAATCTAAGCAGCGTTACTGTAAAGGTCCAAGTTACTTTAGTTAATGTTCACAGATCTAAGATTTATTACTTTCTTACAACAAACCCCAAAACACAAGGAAACAATTCAGCCCCAATTGTCCCAGAAAGGAAGGAAAATATGTTTTCACTGTCAGTCAGCTTAGTAATAATCAAGTCAGTCAGGGTAAAAATCACAACCTACCCTAAATGCCCCAATCAACTCTGCTATTTGTTCTAGTCGTAAAATAGGAACGTTTCTGTTTCTAAGTTAGTGCACACAAGCTGCAACAGCTAAGGAAACTTGTACTTAGTGTAATAACAATTCCATCAAATAACTTTCAACCAAAATGAAATAAAATAAAATGTGGACTCTCCTGACAGAGAGCATTAGGAGAGAAAAGAAAAGACTTCTTGACCATTTACTAGATAACTGTGTGCAACACATTCTTTAAGCTCTAATTAGACTAAACTCACCGGATGACGAATCATCACCTTATCAGAGCCGTAGCAGTTTCTCTGTCTGCTTTACCCCGTCTGTCTAAAACAAACACATTTGGTTTAGTTGCACATCAACTTTCCCTTACAAATTACAACACAATAACAAAACAAAATTTAGATCAACATAGAAAATAGAAAGAATCAGGAATTATGGCCTGCTTCCATCAAGACCCCTTTCTCTCTAAGGGTCCTCTGGTAGAAACAAAACAAAAACAAAACAAGATTTACTTTCCTAAGGGAGTGTGTGTGTGTCATAAGCAGGTGTCACAGAGATAAAATACAGCTACATCAGTCGGCAAGCATTTCTTAATTGCATTTGAGCTGTGTGTATTTTTGTCCTGCCTGAACTTCGCTGGATCATCTGCAGGCTGGCCGGCCCAGGGCCCCCCCCCTCCTCGATCCAGCTAATCGCCATGTTCCAGGGACCACAGCCCCCAAATAACTCATCTCACCTGAGCAAGAGTTTTCCCCTCTGCCCACTGGTCAGCTCGCATTCAGGCCGGAGTCCGGCCTCCGCCTTTGTTATGGCTGCCAAACCCCTTATTCCAAGGGTGGGGGAGGTACTAGGACTCCTTGTGGCCCCCCCCAGGCGCCGCTGGACCGAAGGCAGGGGTCCCAACCAGCCTGAAGAAAAACACAGGACAACTCAGAGAAACTCACCAGCAGTTCTACCATGGAATGTGTAACAATAACTGTGTGTGTGTGTGTGGCATTCTGCATTATACCAAGTCATCAAACTAATGATCTTAATGCTCAAACACTCCAGTTCTGGAAGAACCAAACAAGAGTAAATAAAAGAGAAATTAACAAAACCACATAAATGAACCACAAAGAAATAACATAACTTTTAGATTTCCTTTCAGATTATCCAAATTCCTCCCCTGGGCCCATTAATTCTTTTATTTTTCTGTCGACATATTGGACTGTCTGGAGGTGAAGTGTTGCTAGATTACAGACCCGATTGTCTGCCTGGGTACCCAGTTCCAATGAAGGACGTCTCCCCCATCGCTTTCTAGTTTCCTTGAGTGAAAGAAAAGCTTAAAAAAACCTCGTCGGAAAATAATCAATCAATTTAATTAATTGACCACTTGTCCAACTGCCGTGCTCCCAGGTAAAACCCGGAGCAAAAACCCGATACTTTCTTTAACCTTGATTAAATAATTAACCATACAATTATATATAAGTATATATATTATATTAAGTAATCAATCAACCGCGTGTAAGTAAATAAACACGAAACTGCTAGCAAATATTTCACCTCCTGAGAGTGTAAATAAAATTCTGTTATCACTATTTATTTAAAGGACTCAGTCTTACCAGGTTCTGTCTCAGGCGACAGCCGGGCCGACAGAGACGCTTCAAGGCCTCCATCTCCCAAACAGCTACTGGAGGTAAGAGGCTGGGAGAAACTTTCCCAGGACGCTAGCAACTCCCTTGACCCTGTCCCTGCCGGTCCATTCTGTTCGCTGAGGCTGCGTTGGGCGCCAAGTGTAATGGCAAATAAATAGTATCTCAGGGTTTCCATTATAAAGAAGACTTGAGTCCAAGAAGGCGTTTAAGTATTTAATTCAAACATGTCTGGCCAGAACATGGAGGGGACAGAGTTACTCGTGCATCACCCTAACCAACCTTTCTAACTAACCGCTTAACTAGTATTCAGCAATCATTGTTTATCTCTGTAGACGTCTTCTCCATCCTTCACGCCCCGCCTCCAGAGAACTGCTTCATGCGAGTCATAGCAACGCATAAAGCAGCTCATCCGAAGGCCAGACTGTTATCTTACTGCCCCGGCGTCTGTCTCTCTGGTGACCTGACACATACATCTTTCTCATAACATTAAGCTGGAACAATAAGCTTGTCATTTTACCCTAGATGTATTCACTAAACAGAGAATATACACTTAATTCCTGATTGCATAACAATTTTCCACCACAACCCCCTCCATGAGGAGGGAAAGCCTCCAGAAGGTCACTGCAAAAGAAGTTGCCTGTTCCCAAGGAACTGCATCAAAGTACATTAATAGAAAGTTATGTGGAAGGAAAAGATGCAGGGATGAGCGCAGCCTGGAGAGGATTGTCAGGAACAGGTCATTAAAGTATTGGAGACCTTCATAAGGAGCGGACTGAGGCTGGAGTTAGTGCATCAAGATCCACCACACAGACGGATCCTGGACATGAGCTTCACATGTCCTGTTCCTCTAGTCCTGGACATGAGCTTCACATGTCCTGTTCCTCTAGTCCTGGACATGAGCTTCACATGTCCTGTTCCTCTAGTCCTGGACATGAGCTTCACATGTCCTATTCCTCTAGTCCTGGACATCAGCTTCACATGTCCTATTCCTCTAGTCCTGGACATCAGCTTCACAGGTCCTGTTCCTCTAGTCCTGGACATGAGCTTCACATGTCCTGTTCCTCTAGTCCTGGACATCAGCTTCACAGGTCCTGTTCCTCTAGTCCTGGACATGAGCTTCACATGTCCTTTTCCTCTTGTCCTGGACATGAGCTTCACATGTCCTATTCCTCTAGTCCTGGACATGAGCTTCACATGTCCTGTTCCTCTTGTCCTGGACATGAGCTTCACATGTCCTGTTCCTCTAGTCCTGGACATGAGCTTCACATGTCCTGTTCCTCTAGTCCTGGACATGAACTTCACATGTCCTATTCCTCTTGTCCTGGACATGAGCTTCACATGTCCTGTTCCTCTAGTCCTGGACATCAGCTTCACAGGTCCTGTTCCTCTAGTCCTGGACATGAGCTTCACATGTCCTTTTCCTCTTGTCCTGGACATGAGCTTCACATGTCCTATTCCTCTAGTCCTGGACATGAGCTTCACATGTCCTGTTCCTCTAGTCCTGGACATGAGCTTCACATGTCCTGTTCCTCTAGTCCTGGACATGAGCTTCACATGTCCTGTTCCTCTAGTCCTGGACATGAGCTTCACATGTCCTGTTCCTCTTGTCCTGGACATGAGCTTCACATGTCCTGTTCCTCTAGTCCTGGACATCAGCTTCACATGTCCTATTCCTCTAGTCCTGGACATCAGCTTCACAGGTCCTGTTCCTCTAGTCCTGGACATGAGCTTCACATGTCCTATTCCTCTAGTCCTGGACATGAGCTTCACATGTCCTGTTCCTCTAGTCCTGGACATCAGCTTCACATGTCCTATTCCTCTAGTCCTGGACATGAGCTTCACATGTCCTGTTCCTCTAGTCCTGGACATGAGCTTCACAGGTCCTGTTCCTCTAGTCCTGGACATGAGCTTCACATGTCCTGTTCCTCTTGTCCTGGACATGAGCTTCACATGTCCTGTTCCTCTAGTCCTGGACATGAGCTTCACATGTCCTGTTCCTCTTGTCCTGGACATGAGCTTCACATGTCCTGTTCCTCTAGTCCTGGGCTAAAGGAAAAAGAAACCAAAGGTCCCAGAGTCTGGAGGAAGAATGGAGAGGAACACAATCCAAGATGGTGGAAGTTTCCACTGTGTGTTGATGTGGGGATCCATGTCATCTGCTGCTGTTGGTCCACTGAGCTTTATTAAGTCCAGACTCTACGGCGCCATCTACCAGGACATGATGGAGAACTGCATGCTTCCTTCTGCAGACCAGCTTCATGGAGATGCTGACTTCATTCTCCAGCAGGACTTGGTACCTGCCCACACTGCCTCAAGTACCAGAACCTGCTTCAATGACCGTGGGATTACTGGGCTTGATGGGCCAGCAGACTGGCCTGACCTTTGACCCCCATAGAGAATCTATGGAGCATTGCCAAGAGAAAGATGAGAGACATGAGACGGAACAATGCAGAGGAGCTGAAGGTCTTCCATAACACCTGAGCAGAGCTACAGGCTGCTAGCATCCATGCTACGCCGCATTGATGCAAAAGGAGCCCAGACCAACTACTGACTACACATGCAGGATTAAACTTTACACAGGTCCCACATTTATCTAGTTAAAATCCTTGTTTTATTGATTTCATGTCATATAATTTTTAGAGATTTTGATTTTTTTTTCATAAGCTGTAAACCATAATCATCATAATTATAACAAATAAAGGCTGAAATATCTCACTTTGCATGGAATGAGTCTATATCATATATTAGTTTCACCTTTTAAGTTGAATTATTGAAATAAATGAACAATATTCCAATTCTTAGAGTTTGACCTGTATCATACAAATAAATAGAAACAATAACCAGGAATCAGCAAAGGGCTTATTTTAGAAACAGTTACTTCCATAGACTTATTGACCTGGTGTGACTTGTGTTACCCAAACATTAGTGGATGATTAACAAACATAATCCTTAATGAAGGTCTAACTGAGATATTTAGTTAAAAATAACCAAGGAAGAAAAATGAATCTGAACCAAATAAGGGATGATCGGTCAAATAATATGGAATTATTAAGAACGTAACTCTGAACTAAATAAGAAAAAAGCTGAATAACACTGCTACACAGTTTTCCATGTCTGAAACTTTTATATTGCTGAACCATCAGAAAAGGTTACACTGAATGAGAATCCAGTTTTGTCCTTGGATTTTTTAGCTGCTCACATTAATCTGGTGTAGTTAACAAATACCAAATGTAATGTTAAAGGTTCTGCAGTTGAATGATGATGAAGAGAAGTGATTTAACGTTGAGGTAATTAATGTTTCAGTCTGGTCAATATTGCATAAAGCTGCAGGAGAGTGTTTTACTGTCCAATCTGCAGCATCAGGAAAACTGGGAAAACTCTTCTCAACAAACATTCTGAGGATCCGGTGAACTAAATCCCTCTACGTCTGAGGAGTTTCTCAAAACAAACTTTTTAAATCAATTTTAACATTTTCTTCATGAAGTTAAACTATGAGATTTTTTTCACTAAATTTTAAACACAAAAATTTTAAGTAAATTTAACTAAGTCACTCATGCAGTCTCAGCCTTTGCTGTGGTTACAGAAACAGTTCATGATTATAAAGATTCTTCAGAAACAAGACCAGAGGTCTCCTTTATAAAGCTGCTTACACACAAAACGGGATCTTTCTACGCAAAGTTGGGAATTTATACACAGAAAAATGTGTGCAACCCCTTAACATTCCTGCAATGTTTTTTTAAACACATACCCAAATTAAAATTAAAGCTGTTCTTGAACCATTTTGGGTAGAGACACGGCTGGGATCTCTTTGGAAAGAAAACACACAATTTATCCCAGAACAGTGATAATATGTCGAAGTGCTAGTGTTACCAAGTAATATGATTTTTAATACGCTGGAAATGATTACATTAATTATAATTGTATTCTTGATTGGCCTATATTGTTGGAATCACAAGACTCATAGCTTTCCAATGATATAAAATATGTATAAGTTCATAGAAGTTAGAAGTCAGAAGATCAGTGGATTTAAACCGGGAAGTGGGACACGGAGGACACTGGCAGCGCAGACAGTTTGATGGAAACATGGAGAATCTAACCCCCCGAACTTAGAATAAATATGAGAATCTGAATGAAAATATGTTGCATTTAAGAATTATATCACAGCATGTTTATTATTATTATTATTATCTATATAGAGCTTCACTCAGCCAACAGGCATCAAAGTGCTTCACAATAAAAGACAAAAATATAGTTGGCTACAAGAAAATGTGTAACAAGACAACAATAGTGAAGAGATTAGGATCAAAAATAAAAGCAGCAGCACAAGCGATAAAACAAATAACAATAAATATGAAGTTTGAATTATATGATTACTTCTTGTAGCAACAATAAGATTAGAATAAAAGCTAATTAAAACAAATAAAAACTAAATTACAGCAGAACGTAATAAGTTTCAGCACTCCTACATATTTAAAGCCTGACAGAAAAGGAGCGTTTTAAGTCTACTTTGAAAAAGTTTTATCTGTGCAAAATATTATTTAGGGGTCACAAACAAACAGAAGAGCTGTGAGTGACACAGCGCTGATATAAAACAGAGGATGGAGGCAAAGAGGGAGGCGGTACGCTACAGCCAGAATGTGTCGTTGTTTTAGTTGTTTATTTGTACATAATTTGGGCTTCCAGCTCATAAAACCCACGAAAACAGGAATTCAAATTATTAGAATACTGTGAAGAAATCATCCCAAATTTGACAGAGCATGATATTTTAAAGAGTAACTAAACCCCAATACAACTTTTCTTTTTGCCTATAAACTGTATAAATGGGTCTTTACCAATGCAGTCTTTCAGTTTCTGGGGATTTTTTTTACATTTTCGTGTAAACTTGTTTAATTCCACACTTTTTGGTCTAAAAACGTCTTAGTGCTGCCCCCTTAGGGTTGAACTGTGGCTACTGTATTTGAATGTTGTGATTGGTGGAGAGCGGTACATCTCTACGTCACATGGTCTCACAGAGACGCCCCGTGGGTTTGGGGATAAAACTATCAGACATACTGCCCCCCTGTGGCGAGTTTGGAGTGGGATTGTGTTTTCCAGGTTACCATTATTATCACATTCAAAACAGTATGTCAGCTATGATACTGTTTTGAATGTTAGCATAAGTTAGCATCACCACTCAGAGACCAGACCCATCCTGTCTCTCTCCCTCAGCAGCAGCACCAGCCTCGGACAGCGCTGACTATGCGGCTCGAATTGAAACGGCTCGGGGCTGCTGGGCTAGATAAAGCCTCCCTCCACTCTTATCTCCGGTGACGGCGGAGGAGATCCGCTGGTTCAGGGCGCCGAGCCAGCGCCGCCCAAGGCTGGTGCTGCTGCTGAGGGAGAGAGAGACAGGATGGGTCCAGTCTCTGAGTGGTGATGCTAACTTAGGCTAACATTCAAAACAGATGAACGTCGATCAGTCGCAAAAATGCCAACGTAGCTTTGGTCACTGTCCATGTTTCAGTGTCAGATTAAGCTGCTGTCACTGTCCTCCTGAACACACCCCCACGTTCCCCCCTCTGCTTTTCCTCAAGACTTGGCCACGCCCCTCCGTTCTTCCTGGCACCGCCCACTTTGTAGAATTTTTCAGATATTGTCTAGGGGCGGGGTTATGATTTTTCAGGGGGTTCAGTTACACTTTAAACTGAGTGTCACACACGACTCATCTACTAAACTCAAAGCACCTGCACAGGTTTTCCCAGGTGTCATTAAATTGCTTAACCTTGGTTCAATTGTCTCAGTTCAGTTCAAAATGTGGAAGGCTGCAGACTTGACAACTGGCCAGAAGACCATCACTGATCCCCTCCATAGGATGGGTAAGCCACAATAGTTCATAGCATTCAGACGCAACCAGGAGATGGGCTACAACTGTCGGGTTCCTTGGGTCAAACCACTTCTGAGCCTGCGCCAAAGTGGGAAGCGTCTCAACTGGGCCAAGGAGAAGGAGGACTGGACTGTTGTCCAGTGGTCCAAGCTTCTCTTTTCTGATGAAAGTAAAGTGTGCCTTTCATTCGGGAATCAAGGTCCAAGGGTTTGGAGGAAGACGGATGAGGAACAGAACCAAGCTGCTTGAGGTCCCGTGTGAAATATCCACAGTCAGTCATGATTTGGGGTACAATGTCCGGTGCAGGTGTTGGTAAACTCTGCTTTCTTAAATCCAAGGTCACCGCATCAGTCTACCAGAATGTTTTAGAGGACTTCATGATTCCTTCTGCTGAGGATCTGTATGGAGATGCAGATTTCATCTTCCAGCAGGACCTGGCCTCTGCCCATACCCCCAGAAGCACCAAAACCTGCTTTGATGCCCATGGTGCCATCACAGTGCTTGACTGTCCAGCCAACTCATCGGACCTAAACCCCATTGAGAATCTATGGGGTAGTATCAAGAGGAAAATGAGAGGCACCAGACCCAAAAACAAAGAAGAGCTGACAGCAAGCATCAAGGAAACTCCCAGGCAATGCCACAGGCTGATGGCCTCAATGCCACGGGCTGATGGCCACAGGCTGATGGCCTCAATGCCACAGGCTGATGCCTCAGTGCCACAGGCTGATGGCCTCAATGCCACAGTGATGCCTCAATGCCACAGGCTGATGGCCTCAATGCCACAGGCTGATGCCTCAATGCCACAGGCTGATGGCCTCAATGCCACAGGCTGATGGCCTCAGTGCCACAGGCTGATGGCCTCAATGCCACAGTGATGCCTCAATGCCACAGGCTGATGGCCTCAATGCCACAGGCTGATGCCTCAATGCCACAGGCTGATGGCCTCAATGCCACAGGCTGATGGCCTCAATGCCACAGGCTGATGCCTCAATGCCACAGGCTGATGCCTCAATGCCACAGGCTGATGGCCTCAATGCCACAGGCTGATGGCCTCAATGCCACAGGCTGATGGCCTCAATGCCACAGGCTGATGCCTCAATGCCACAGGCTGATGGCCTCAATGCCACAGGCTGATGGCCTCAATGCCACAGGCTGATGGCTTCAATGCCACAGGCTGATGGCCTCAATGCCACAGGCTGATGGCCTCAATGCCACAGGCTGATGGCCTCAATGCCACAGGCTGATGGCCTCAATGCCACAGGCTGATGCCTCAATGCCACAGGCTGATGCCTCAATGCCACAGGCTGATGGCCTCAATGCCACAGGCTGATGCCTCAATGCCACAGGCTGATGCCTCAATGCCACAGGCTGATGGCCTCAATGCCACAGGCTGATGGCCTCAATGCCACAGGCTGATGGCCTCAATGCCACAGGCTGATGGCCTCAATGCCACAGGCTGATGCCTCAATGCCACAGGCTGATGGCCTCAATGCCACAGGCTGATGGCCTCAATGTCATAGGCTGATTACCTCAATGTCACAGACTGATGCCTCAATGCCACAGGCTGCAAAAACTGTGAAGTCAATGGTGATTTCTTCTCAGTATTGTAATTTTTTGAATTCCTGTTTTCATGGGTTTTATGAGCTGGAAGCCGAAATTATTTACAAATAAACAACAAAATACTTGAAATTGTTTAAGTTGTGAGCCCTGAATCTATGATCTAAGGACGTTTAACGTTTTGAATGGAATTATGGAATAAACTTTTCCATGATATTCTAATTTTTTGGAAAGGTTCTGTATGTGTAAGAAATCTTTATTAGAAATTGCTGTGGGTTATTTTTCCTGATATTATGGACACCGAGATGGAAAATAAAATGGAAGAAAGAAGATGAAGAGATGTAGGAAAAGTTGAGAGGGTGAGTTGAAGGTGGACAAAGAAGACAAGAAATCAAATCAAACTTTATTTATAAAGCGCTTTTCATACAAGAAGTTGCATCACAAAGTGCTTTACAGATTAAAATGACCCCACATAAAACCACCTTCCCTTCCCTCCCCCATAGATTTAAAAGCATGGTCACAGTTATACCCCCCTCCCCCCAACCCGTCTCCCATGCACACACACAGTTAAAAGAAAAAGTTAAAAGGACATTGGGCCGAGTGCAGATGAACCATGCAAGGAAACGCCATCAGAGGAGCCATCTGCCCCGGCAGCAGTAGATTAAAAGCAGCAGCCGAGGCACCGACCCAGGGCACCCAGTGGAGGGGAGGCCAAGACCCCCACCTCCACCTGGAGAGCAGCTACAGCCGACCACCGCTCCCGGGGCAGAGGGCTCCCACAGAGGAAACACTGGAACGGGGATTAAGATAAATTAAAGTATAAAAATAAACAGTAAATTAATGTGCAAAGATTAAATAGTAAAACTGATAAAAATATAATCATATAAAACATGCAGAGCAATTAAACAGTAATAAATAATAATCAGTTAAAAGCTAAGCTAAAAAGGTGAGTGTTGAGGCGGCTCTTAAAAACATGAATGTTCTCTGCGGCCCTGAGGTTCTCCAGCAGCCTGTTCCAGAGGTGAGGGCCATAAAACTGGAAAGACGCCTCGCCATGAGTGTGTGTCCTGACTTTTGGGGTGACAAGGAGACGGCTGCAGAGGAGCGCAGAGACCACGAAGGTTTATATGGTAAAAGCAGTTCAGAGAGATAAGAAGGCCCAAGACCATTAAGACACTTAAAAACCATTAAAAGAACCTTAAAGTCGATCCTGAAATGTACGGGGGAGCCAATGCAGTGATTCTAAGACCGGTGTAATGTGCTCCCGCCTCCTGGTCTTCCTCAGGACACGTGCTGCTGAATTGTGTAGTAGTTGTAAACCTGATATACCTTTTGGGAAGACCAGAAGGCAGGACATTACAGTAATCAATCCTACTGGAGATAAAAGCATCAGTGTCTCCATGTTGGCCTGAGAGAGAATGGGGCGACTCTGGCGATGTTCTTTAGTTGATAAAAATCTATTTTAGTGATATTTTTAATGTGAGGAATAAAAGTCAGCTCAGAGTCAAAAATAACGCCCAGGTTCTTCACTTGTAAAGAAGGATTAAAAGACAGTGATTGTAGTTTTGGTAAAAGTTTCTCTCTCTGAGCCTCAGGACCGATGACTAAAACTTGAGTTTTGTCCTGGTTGAGCTGGAGAAAGTTTTCTGCCATCCAGGATTTAATGTCTAAAATGCAGTTAAAAAGTGCATCCATTGGCCGTGTGTCATCAGGAGACATGGAGATGTACAACTGTGTATCATCAGCATAACTGTGCAAGTTAACTCCATGTCTTCTGATGACGCTGCCAAGAGTCAGCATATAAAGGTTAAAAAGCACTGGGCCTAAAATTGAACCCTGGGGCACACCACATGTAATCCTATGGACCCTAGAGGAGCAGGTATCTAACTTAACTTAACTTATCTCATCTCTAAAAGATCCATAAAATTGCTTTAAAAAGGAAGTGGGAATCGGGTCCGAAACACATGTGGTGGGCATCACTGAGGAGAAAACGTTATCATCCCATTCATGGTATCATTCATGGTACCGATTATTACAAAATTTAGAAATGGTAACCTCAGCCCAAGAATGCATCTGTAAACATCGGAAACCCCACCCCTGTGTGTCAGCATGCTGGTGCATATTATGATTCTCCATACGAGGGTTCAATAGCTGGTGGGAGCAGCCATAGATCCGCCTCCCAGGAATCGACGCAGAAGGAGATTGGAGCCATAGAAACCCAAAGGACCCCCACAGCCCAGGAGCCCCAGGTGGACCAACATAGGGCTGACCGCACCCCCCAAGAGAGGAGCAGAGGAGAGCCCTGGAGGCAGTGTTGGTTTGTACTTTGTGACGGGGGTAAGCCGTATTGCGTCATTTCCTGTTGTGCTCCGTGGAGCTGTTTGGTGTTCAGACTCTCTTGAATTGATCTTGTTTTCTCTGTGCTGATGCCTCTCTAAGTTATTTTAACACACAAGCTACTAAAACACACATTTTGTGGTGGTGTACTTTACGTTTTGGGAACTCCTTGTGTTTCACACAGCTTTTCTTGGGGTGGTAAGGTCTCGCTAGCTCAGTTACCTTAGCTTCATTGCGGCTATGGCTACTCTTCTCTCTCCTGTCTCTAACTCTTCTCTTCTCTCATGCTCTCTCCGTCAGATGTTTAGTTACTTCCCTGCCTCCTTTAGTGATAATGGTAACTGTAATAAATGTAATATTTTTGTAGCTTTGGAGGCGAGGGTATCAGAATTAGAAGCACGGCTCCGCGCTGTTGAAAAACCAGCAGATAGCCGAAGCCCATTAGCCAGCGCGGAGCCAACAAGGATAGATCCCCCTAGCCGTCCTCCAGTAGAGCACGCGCAGCCGGGACCTCAGGCTGGTTGGGTGACGGTACGTAGGAAGCATAGTTCTAGGACCCAGCCCCCGGGCCACCACCAACCGGTCCGCGTTTCTAACAGATTTTCCCCGCTCAGTGACACACCTGCTGAGAAGCCGACCCTGGTAATTGGCAGCTCCATAGTCAGAAACGTGGCATTAGAGACACCATTGACCATAGTCAAATGTTTGCCAGGGGCCAGAACGGGCGACATCAAATCCTACCTGAAACTGCTGGCTAAAGATAAGCGTAAATACAGTAAGATTGTTATTCACGCTGGCGGTAATGACACCCGGTTACGCCAATCGGAGGTCACTAAAATTAGTGTTGCTTCGGTGTGTACGTTTGCTAAAACAATGTCAGACTCTGTAATCTTTTCTGGTCCCCTGCCTGATCGGACCAGTGACGACAAGTTTAGCCGCATGCTGTCATTCCATCAATGGTTGTCTAGGTGGTGTCCTGCAGACGATGTGGGCTACATTGATAACTGGAGAACTTTTTGGGGAAAACCTGGTCTGATCCGGAGAGACGGCATCCATCCCACTTTGGATGGAGCAGCTCTTCTTTCTAGGAATATGGCCGAATTTATTAGTCCTCCAAAACAATGACAACCCAGGGTCCAGACCAGGAAGCAGAGTCGTAGTTTCTGTTACCCACCCATTACCCTATAGAAACAGTGTCTTGCCCACGGCCAAAATTAAATGGATTAAAAGTTAAGCCAACAAAAGCAAATTTTGGAAATCTCATAAAGATAAATACGACTTTGACTGAACAGAAAAATAAATCTATTAAATGTGGTTTATTAAACATAAGATCTCTCTCCTCAAAGACTTTGTTAGTAAATGACTTGATTTGTGATAATCACATTGATTTCCTTTGTCTCACAGAAACCTGGTTGCAGCAGGAGGATTATGTCAGTATAAATGAGTCAACTCCTTCCAGTCATTTAAATTTTCACATTCCTAGAAATACTGGGCGAGGAGGAGTTGCAACCATTGTTCGTTCTGATTTACTAATTAGTCCCAGACCAATTGATAGCTACAGTTCTTTTAAACATCTAACCCTTAATTTTCCTCATCCAAGTTGCAAAACATTAAGACCATTTTTGTTTGTGGTTTTGTATCGTCCACCAGGCCCTTACTCTCAATTCTTGGATCAGATCTCACATTTTTTATCTGTTTTAGTATTAAATACTGATAGGGTCATTATAGTGGGGGACTTCAATATTCATGTGGATACTGAAAGTGATAGCCTAAATGCAGCCTTTTATGATATTTTACTCAATTGGCTTTACTCAAAAAGTACAGGGATCGACCCACTCGGGTAAACACACTTTGGACCTTGTACTGACATACGGTATTGAGTGTGAGGAAATAACAGTCCACCCACATAACCCGGTCCTGTCTGACCACTTCTTAATAACTTTTGAATTTACTTTAACTGACCATCTTAAATCTGAAAGAAAATGTCATTATAGTAGAGCTTTATCAGACAATGCTGTAACAATTTTTAAAGAATCTGTTCCATTCTTACTTTCCTCAGTGTCTCAGAGTAACACAGTGGATGGCAGCAATTCTATCTCTAACCCTTCAGAAATTGATGATCTGGTTCACAGCGTTACGTCCTCATTGCGTTTGGCATTAGATAGTGTAGCCCCCTTAAAAAAGAAAGTGGCTAGCCATAGGAGGCTGACTCCTTGGTTTAACGCAGAGTTGCATACTTTAAAGCAGAATACTAGGAAGTTGGAGATAAAATGGCGCTCTACACACCTAGAGGATTCCTATTTAACCTGGAATAACAGTCTGCTGCTGTATAAAAAGACCCTTCAACAAGCTAGAACAGCATATTTTTCATCATTAATAGAGGCAAATAAAAACAATCCTAGGTTTCTTTTTAGTACAGTTGCCAAACTTACACAGAGTCATAGCTCTGTTGAGCCAACTATTCCCCCAGCTCTTAGCAGTGATGATTTTATGGGATTGTTCATAAATAAAATAAATTCTATTAAAAATAAAATCATTGGCTTCCTCCCAAACATGATTACATCTTCCTCAGTAAATGAGGCAGCATCGGAAAGAACTGTAGAACCTCATTTGTGCTTAGGCTGTTTTGATTCAGTCGAGCTTTCAGAATTATCAAAAATATTAGCCTCATCTAAACCTTCAACTTGTATGTTGGACCCAATCTCAACCAAATTATTTAAAGAAGTGTTCCATTTGGTTCCTGGCCCCATTTTGGATATGATGAATCTACACAGTAATGTAATGGAATTAAAGATTACTGGTTACTGGGGCGACTCTGGCTCAATTGGTAGAGTAGTTGTCTTGCAATCAGAGGGTTGTGGGTTCATTTCCAGCTTCCTGTCACATGTCAATGTGCCCCTGGGCAAGGCACTGAAGCCCAAGTTGCCTACCAAGGTCTGTGTTGGTATGTGAATGTGGCTCCAGTGTAAAGTCTACATAAGTAACAAAAGTGCTAATTAAGTTCAGTCCATTCTCTAATTCACCCATAAAATATTCTATTTCAATAACCACCAACCTGAACAGTTCTTTTTCAAACACTTACAATTTGGTTTGCGGATCAATCACTCCACAGACAGTGGCGCGTGTGTGTTAATAGAAAACATAAAATGCATGCTAAACAAGACGGTGGGTTGTCTGTTTTGTTAGATCTTCTCCCAGGTATCCACCAGGGGGCGCCGTGCAGACAGGAGCTGCTCCTGTTGGAGGGCAGTTGTTGTCACAAAGGGTTGTTAAGCCTAGTTTCTACTTCTCCGTCTGCGGAGGAGTGGAGACAAGCAGCGCCATCATCCATCGACATGAGGACTGTCCAACAGGCACGCAAGGACGCACAGAGCAGAGCCCGAGTTTTTAACTATTCAGTGAACGCAACACGTCTGTGATTGGTCAGCCCAACATCAGCCTCAGATCTTTTCACCAGAACGGGGAAATCTTCATTTCCATAGCCTCCATTCTCTGGAGCACTTTGTCCTCAGCTGAACAAAATGCCATTTTGTTATCACACAGTTGTGGTGGAAAATTGTTATGCAATTAGGAATTAAGTGTATATTCTCTGTTTAGTGAATGCATCTAGGGTAAAATGACAAGCTTATTGTTCCAGCTTAATGTTATGAGAAAGATATATGTGTCAGGTCACCAGAGAGACAGACGCCGGGGCAGTAAGATAACAGTCTGGCCTTCGGATGAGCTGCTTTATGCGTTGATATGACTCTCATGAAGCAGTTACTCTGGAGGCGGGGCGTGAAGGTTGGAGAAGACATCTACAGAGATAAACAATGATTGCTGAATACTAGTTAAGCGGTTAGTTAGAAAGGTTGGTTAGGGTGATGCACGAGTAACTCTGTCCCCTCCGTGTCTGGCCAGACATGTTTGAATTAAATACTTAAACGCCTTCTTGGACTCAAGTCTTCTTTATAATGGAAACCCTGAGATACTATTTTTGCCATAACACTTGGCGCCCAACGCAGCCTCAGCGAACAGAATGGACCGGCAGGGACAGGGTCAAGGGAGTTGCTAGCGTCCTGGGAAAGTTTCTCCCAGCCTCTTACCTCCAGTAGCTGTTTGGGAGATGGAGGCCTTGAAGCGTCTCTGTCGGCCCGGCTGTCGCCTGAGACAGAACCTGGTAAGACTGAGTCCTTTAAATAAATAGTGATAACAGAATTTTATATGCACTCTCAGGAGGTGAAATATTTGCTAGCAGTTTCGTGTTTATTTACTTACACGCGGTTGATTGATTACTTAATATAATATATATACTTATATATAATTGTATGGTTAATTATTTAATCAAGGTTAAAGAAAATATCGGGTTTTTGCTCCGGGTTTTACCTGGGAGCACGGCAGTTGGACATGTGGTCAATTAATTAAATTGATTGATTATTTTCCGACGAGGTTTTTTTAAGCTTTTGTTTCACTCAAGGAAACTAGAAAGCGATGGGGGAGACGTCCTTCATTGGAACTGGGTACCCAGGCAGACAATCGGGTCTGTAATCTAGCAACACTTCACCTCCAGACAGTCCAATATGTCGACAGAAATAAAAATAAAAGAATTAATGGGCCCAGGGGAGGAATTTGGATAATCTGAAAGGAAATCTAAAAGTTATGTAATTTCTTTGTGGTTTATTTATGGGGTTTTGTTTATTTCTCTTTTATTTACTCTTGTTTGCTTCTTCCAGAACTGGAGTGTTTGAGCATTAAGATCATTAGTTTGATGACTTGGTATAATGCAGAATGCCACACACACACACACAGTTATTGTTACACATTCCATGGTAGAACTGCTGATGAGTTTCTCTGAGTTGTCCTGTGTTTTTCTTCAGGCTGGTTGGGACCCCTGCCTTTGGTCCAGCGGCGCCTGGGGGGGGCCACAAGGAGCCCTAGTACCTCCCCCACCCTTGGAATAAGGGGTTTGGCAGCCATAACAAAGGCGGAGGCTGGACTCCGGCCTGAATGCGAGCTGACCAGTGGGCAGAGGGGAAAACTCTTGCTCAGGTGAGATGAGTTATTTGGGGGCTGTGGTCCCTGAAACATGGCGATTGGCTGGATCGAGGAGGGGGGGGGGCCTGGGCCGGCCAGCCTGCAGATGACCCAGCGAAGTTCAGGCAGGACAAAAACACACACAGCTCAAATGCAATTAAGAAATGCTTGCCGACTGATGTAGCTGTATTTTATCTCTGTGACACCTGCTTATGACACACATACATACACACTCCCTTAGGAAAGTAAATCTTGTGTTGTTTTTGTTTTGTTTCTGCCAGAGGACCCTTAGAGGGAAATGGGTCTCGATGGAAGCAGGCCATAATTTCTGATTCTATCTATTTTCTATGTCGATCTAAATTTTGTTTTGTTATTGTGTTGTAATTTGTAAGGGAAAGTTGATGTGCAACTAAACCAAATGTGTTTGTTTTAGACAGACGGGGTAAAGCAGACAGAGAAACTGCTACGGCTCTGATAAGGTGATGATTCGTCATCCGGTGAGTTTAGTCTAATTAGAGCTTAAAGACGGTGTTGCACACAGTTATCTGGTAAATGGTCTTTTCTTTTCTCTCCTAATGCTCTCTGTCAGGAGAGCCCACATTTATTTCATTTTGGTTGAAAGTTATTTGATGGAATTGTTATTACACTAAGATCAAGTTTCCTTAGCTGTTGCAGCTTGTGTGCACTAACTTAGAAACGGAAACGTTCCTATTTTACGACTAGAACAAATAAAGTTGATTGGGGCATTTAGAGAAGGTTGTGAATTATACCCTGACTGACTTGATTATTACTAAGCTGACTGACAGTGAAAACATATTTTCCTTCCTTTCTGGGACAATTGGGGCTGAATTGTTTCCTTGTATTTTGGGGTTTGTTATAAGAAAGTAATAAATCTTAGATCTGTGAACATTAACTAAAGTAACTTGGACCTTTACAGTAACGCTGCTTAGATTTCTCCACAGCTGTGAAGGACGAATTTTTTTATCAGCTTGCAAGGAGCTAATGTAAACAATCGCGAGACTAAAAAATAACAAGACCGTGCTGTGAGCAGCAACAGTAAAACAACATTGTTTAGGCTATAATTTGAACACAACTGAAAAAAAAAAAAAAACCTTTAGGTTTCTGCTGGGTAACATTAAAATAAAGATGACTGGTCCTTAGGCTACTTAGGTCTTAAATAAATGGGAAAAAGGTAAATACTAATCTTATCTGGGGAACATTCAAGCGTCAGAGCAGTTAGTGGGCCTTATTAGAAATATTGCTTGGAAAATGACTGACTTGATCTCAAGCTGTGAAGTATTCTGTGTCTCCTTCCAGGAAAAGGGTCAAGAGGTCAGGAAAGGTTTGATCCTAGAAATCTGATGGTTTTGTCACTCTGGTGGGTAAACACAGGAAGTTATATAAGTGAGTCTTAATATAAGGCATCTGACTTTGTAATTAAAGGGAAGTCGTCTCACTGTTTTAAGTAAATATTAATATACCTGAAATGTTTTTTAGGGCCCATCAAGTATAACAATACAGTGGTCCTGTGAGTTTGGAATTTTGCTTATGACAACCAATGCAATTTTCAATTTCAACTGAACCAGAATGCAAATCAGGCTGGTTCTCATTCTGTTTTTTGTGTTTTTCTAGAATGGACTGACCACTTTGTCCACAGGGGAGGAGTCATGTTCGAGGTTCGACCCAAAAAGTTATGGACAAGTGGCTTGGGAGGTTACCTGTGCGTACCTGAGTTTGGGGGCTGCTTATATATTTTGGCTTATTTGGGGCTATGGTGAAGGGAATTCAAATTCTAACATTTTCTCTTAGACCTTACAAGGGAGGCTCAGAAGTGTGATCCCCTGTAGCTGCAAAAACACTCTTTAAAATAGTAATAAATAATAAAACGTAATAACATGAAATGTTGGAATTTAATTGCTTGTTTCCAAATGAATGAGCATACTGAATTACTGCTGTTGGACACTGTTCAGCCAATTGTTTTACTTTCTTGTAGTAAAAGCAAATCCAACAAAACGTAATTGTTCGTCAACAGTGACGTATCACTTTTCAAATTAAGAAAGTAAATAAAATATAATCACTTGGTGTTTAGGGGTAAAAATCAAATCCTGAACTATAGATTTCACAGTTAGTTTTGTTGTAGCTCTCTTGGCTTTTATCAAAGCCTAAATTATTTGCGGCCTGTTGTGAGAATTTTTCTGCGTAGCATTTTTTATAAAAGAAGATTTGAATGTCTTAATGTGGGAAAATTATGTTGATCATGTTAAAGGTAAAAGTCTCTGTGTTAACTGAGATATGTATTGTTATGTTGAACCAACATGTGAGAAGCTCAAGAATACTCTCTGTGTCTTGGGTCACCAATTGTGAGATGTGTCTGCATGCTGACTGAAGGACGTGGAAACACTCCATTATCTTTTCTCATCCGTGTTAAATATTATTTCCATAATAGGCTTTTTAATGCATTTGACATGCAT
The DNA here is from genome assembly GCA_963556495.2 of Valencia hispanica. NCBI lineage: Eukaryota > Metazoa > Chordata > Actinopteri > Cyprinodontiformes > Valenciidae > Valencia > Valencia hispanica. The sequence continues at coordinate 59,298,339 of OY747705.1, read as the reverse complement.
TTAGTATCAGTGGATTGCTCGGGATCTCAGGATTATAAATATGTCATCGCTCTATCTGAAAAACTAAACGCAACAGATCTAGGAAACTGCAATCTTAACATCAAGTGATCTTGGATAAAAATAGATCAAATAAAACAGAGAATGTTACAATTTAAAGCATAATGAATTATGGATGATTATGATGTATATTGGTGCATATGAGTCAGATTTAATGTTTAAACTAAACCATATTATCTTGAAAACTTGCTATAGTTTTAATGGTGATAATATAATAATGATTAATTATCTAAACGTGACTCAGTGATTTACTGGAGAATAAATTCCTACATCAGTTTTGAAAACATATTTGCTGGAACACATTTCCAACAATCATTAATAATGATATTTTTCTGCAAGGTGCAAATATGAATAAACATTCTTTAGTCTATTTGATTTATTATGCTGGTTTTTCCAAGGCAATGCTTCAAATTAATGTGAGAGATGGAAATGACATTTACCTCATCAATCTAATATTTGAGTATTTTCTAACCTGAATCCATATTAATTTTATAGCCTATTAAATGGGTGAGCTGTACTCAGTGAGTTACAGCTGTTAGATTTGCGCTAATCAATAAAAGCCTCGGGGGAAATAATGCACAAAGGTAAATGGTAATATAACATTTGAACTATTGTAACTGATTCGACGTAAAACTATAACACTCTGTGTTCATGAGATAAGGGGCGGCCGCGTTCGGCCTGGGAACATTAGCTTTTAAAATCCTATGTGAAACGATGCAATTCAGCAATAAACTAGATGAACGATGGTTTCTATGTTTAACTAATACTTTTGATAAACGTAGCCTACTCCGCAGTAAATAGAAATAACACTGAAAACGCACGGTTAGAATCGGACATTTACATATTAAAATAAACTATAATACAAATCCGAGTGGCAGTATGAAAGTATTTCAGTCTTTTGAGTAATTTACAGAAAACGAATAGAAAACAACGCGGGTAAAAACTCTAAGGTTAATCTTAGCCACAAGTTATTAACTACAATGTGGTAAAAATGACCTGAAATAAAGTCTGTTGCAGATTTAATGCGACTCTCTTGTAGCTAATCAGCTAATTGAGCCACAAGCTTCTTTCTTACGACCGATTTGCTGCGATTCTCTGGTTGTAAACAATCATAGATCCCGACACTGATGAAGCGTTGATGGCGCTCTGCGGCTGGAAGTCTAAAAATAGGAACTTAAACACTTGTTTAGACGAAAAGTTTAGTCTTGAGTTTTCAGTTACTTCCTGGATGTTAACGAGTCCGGGTTAGTCAAACTGTTTGTTTTTTGCGCAAAACCACTTCCTGTTTCAAACATGAGCTTTCCAAATTAAAACACGGTAATGCTTAACTTCATGAATAATCCTTTTATTTTCCCAAGAAGGGGAACTTCTGCTGTACCGGCAGCAAAGTGACAGATAGAAGCATTTAGATCATAGACCGTATATACATTTAGATTCACACAAAGGAGGTAGAAAGCATAAAACAAATTTAGGATTAAAACATTAAATGATAAAGAATAAAGCTTTAGCCATACCTCGACCAAAAAGAACTTTTCCTTAATGATAGTAATGTTTAATAAAAATGTTAAATAATAAGGACACATTTGGGATACACTAGGCTACCTGTTTCAGCTGCATATGTGAGGGTTGTGTATTTGGTGCAATCTTTAAGCCAACAGGTGTGACCTACACACACAGTGGGGTTTAACTTGGTTTCTATTTTATAAAATTTAGTTTACTTCATTAAGACAAATGATGATAAAAATAGATTCAGAATTTCGGTCACTGTTCTAAAGATGGGAAAAATGTGGAAAATATTCAGTTAACACCTGTGTTATATGCTGTAGATCGCATAAAAACAGGGTGTCAGAATAATAAATGTGAGACCTACTATCAAACCGCAGTAAATTCTATTCAGTTGTAACACTTTATGATGTTTGAGGGTTTTTGTGTGTTCCTTTTAACAAAAGACTAAATGAGACAGGAGTAACAAGGCTAATTTAAAAATATAAGCAGTCTAAAGTACTGAGTAGAGGTAAAAGTGGGCAAATAGATAATTACTCCGGTAAAGTATAAAGTATAACTCAAGTCCTACACAGGTACTGAAATGAAGAAAAGTTTCTTTCTTAAGCAAGAGTATCAGGTACAGGTAAAAAGGTTACTTGACATCGTTGTTATTAAAATTGAAGTGGTATACTCAGATCTGAATGTGCAACTGAGTTAGATAAATTGAATTAGAGATGTTTTACAGTTGTACAGGCTTTATAATTGTGCATTTAGAATAAATGTTTTTTTTTTTTCAAGGAGTTAACAGAGAATAAACTGTAAGAAACAGAGGAGCAAATAACAGCAGCAGAGATATTAATTAGGTAAATAAACTGTGTCCTGAGTAAAACAATTTTAACTAAGGTGGTTGCAAAGATAATCCTTACTGTAACATCAATTAGATTCTGGAAAAGCAGGGTCTGAAGAAGTTGTCTAATTCAACTCAAAATACTTTATTGATCCCAGAGGGAAATGAAGTGTTGTTGTAGCTCATGCAAGTAGGACTAAAATTCTTAAATACATTAGGTAACTATGTGGGGAACTTATTAGTTTGTTTTTGCAAGGCAAGGCAATTTTATTTGTATATCACACTTTCAACAACAAGGTAATTCAAATATAAGAACCTAATTGCAAACCTAAATGATTGGGATATGATCATCTGGGGGTTGAAGCTGCCTCAGCAGCGACAGCAGCAGGATACACAGGTTCTGAGGTTGTGTCTTATGCATGACCTTAAACCTACTAAGTTTCTTTTCTTGACACTGGAGAAGCGGTTGAAGTTATTGTTTCTTTGTTTCTTGATTTTTAAGGCATGTGCAAGATGCCTTAAAAAAAGGGGGGGAATTGGATTTGATAGTAATTGGAACAGAGTTTTAAGGGATTATGAAGAGAATTGTAACTTGTAGGTTTAATTGAGTTTCTTGTGAATCATAACTCCGTCATAAATTAATGAGGGTTTTTACGACCTGGACTTGACATCTGACTTCATATTCCATTTCGGTTTGGGTTCAGACTTGTAGTACATATTGTGTCTGGGAACTTTACAAAGTTTTAATTTGATCTGAAAACCTTCTTTACTTCTTGCGGGGAGTAGTTGATTCTTGGGATTTTTTACTCTCACAAGTTGGAATGGTTGGTTGTCTTTTTCTTGGCATGGATTTAGTACAGAGTGATTTGGAGACATTTACCTTAATTATAATCTAGCTTCAGTTAATGAGGTTTGGCTCATTAACCAGGTTGTGAGTTGTTTAGAATTGCTTTTGCACACAGTTGCATCAGGTTGATCTGAAACCATACTCCGAGGGTGTGGGTTCCACTTAATCACTTGTCATAATCATCCTATTCATCTTTAGTGAATTGGCTCACCTGTGTTTGAACATCAATTCTCTAATACCTAATTAGCTCAGCTCCCAAGGGTCGCATTGGGAGGTTCTCACTGAAGGACCTTCTGAGGGGTGACCACTCTCTCCTTTCTGAGGAAGGACTGATCGGTGGCTACGGGTCACTGGATGCTGGCGGAGGCTGACTTCACGGCAACAGAAAACAAACAGCGCAAGGGAAGAGTATACATTTCAACATCTAGTGTTGATGTAATACCCTCTGAAGTGTACTGGAAGATGCTACATAATTTCTCCTTTGTTCTGTGTTTTATCTAGAACATCCTGACCGATGACGAGACCTGTGGATGGCCGCCTCTGGGGCGAGGGGCTGTTGAGATGACATTTTGCCCACAAGAAAATGGCGTAAGAAGACCCCGTGGGTTTTCGGTCTCAATGCACAGGAGTCTCAGCAAAGTCATCTGGAAGGATCTAATATTTGTCACTGTGAGCTAATTCCATGGCCAAGCATGTCTCATGTCTGATTGTAATTTGGGTTTTGAACATTGTCTTTTTTCTTGATCAACCTACCAACCTTTTAGGGAGATTTATGATAGCACTGTAGAATTTTCCCTTTATATTTATGGTATTAATTAAGTTAATAAAAGCAGGGAATTGTGGTGGAAAATTGTTATGTAATTAGGAATTAAGTGTATATTCTCTGTTTAGTGAATGCATCTAGGGTAAAATGACAAGCTTATTGTTCCAGCTTAATGTTATGAGAAAGATATATGTGTCAGGTCACCAGAGAGACAGACGCCGGGGCAGTAAGATAACAGTCTGGCCTTCGGATGAGCTGCTTTATGCGTTGCTATGACTCGCGTGAAGCAGTTACTCTGGAGGCGGTGCGTGAACGTTGGAGAAGACATCTACAGAGATAAACAATGATTGCGGAATACTATTTAAGCGGTTAGTTAGAAAGGTTGGTTAGGGTGATGCACGAGTAACTCTGTCCCCTCCATGTTCTGGCCAGATATGTTTGAATTAAATACTTAAACGCCTTCTTGGACTCAAGTCTTCTTTATAATGGAAACCCTGAGATACTATTTTTTGCCATTACACTGTCCTTCAAAAAGTAATCCAAAAAAAGGAAATCTGGTCTCATACAGCAACTCCAGAGGCTGGTTGTATAAAGTAACAAAGAAAAGAAAAAGAAACTTGAGAACAGAGAATAAGGCGAGAGATCTTATCAGTGTGAGGTAGAATAGTATTTCAGTAACTCTGAGAGGAAAGTTCAATGTACAATAGTTTTAAAGCTCAAATAAAAAACTGCTTATAATCAAACCAAAGTTGTAAACATTAGAAGATATGCAGCCATAATCATTATTTTATAGACAAGTGACTGAAATTGAGATTTTTTTGTTGTTGTTTCTGTCTGCTCATAATTTACTATCGGTCAAGTATTACATGAAACCGTCTTTTTTTTAATTTCTCTTGTGTCTCATGTAAGTTCCAATATGAGACTATGTAAGTTGTGTTTGTGTAGATGAGTTAATAAGTAATTAATTAATTAATTAGTTAATTAATTAGTTAATAAAACTCTGAATTTCTTTATGACACGCTTTGGTGTAAAACTTTTAATGTCAAGTTTTTATTCTAAAATTGTTCCCATCCCGCAGGACGACGGATGCTAATTAGCCCTTAGCAACAATCTAGCATGTTTACAATCATGTATATCATGTTTTGTCCATTAATATGCCTCAGTGAAATAAATCTATGTACTTTTATTGATCAAATATCAGACTGATCAGTTTCAAAATAATAAGATTTAAATTGATTTGATTAATTCTTTGAGTTGAGGATCCGTTCTATTTGTTGGGTTTGGTTTCATTAATCAGGTTTGGCTTGATGGGATTAAGATCACTGTTCTGGTTTGCTTCTGATCAGCTTCTCTCCAGCTTTTCAGCCAGTTGGTTCTGGTTCATCCTCCTCAGGGTCTCCTCTGCGACCTCCTTGGCTCCCTCAGGATGGTACTGCTGGATCATCAGATCGATGGTTCTAATGGTGTCGGCATTCTCCAACCGACTGATGGGGATGGGACTGGGTCGCAGAGTCAGGAGGTGCTGGAACGTCTTCAGGTCTTCAGACTTGAGATCAATCAGGATCTGAAACAGTTGCATGGACACCTCTGCCGGCTCAGTGCTCCGACCTGTCGCTGAAGACAACAGAACACGATTCGGACCAGAAGAACCCACCGTGAATCGCGTACCAGTCCGTTTTGTGACACTGACTCACCTGTCAGCCTGACCTCCCGACTCCAAACCTCATAGTCTTCAGAGCCAAAAAGCCAACCAATCACAGGGTGCAACGCCACGTGATGCGTCAGCTCCAGCATCACCGTGGTAACATCGGGTGGCACCCGAACCTCAAATGACGGCAGGAAGTTGTTGTAGTCGGTGAAGTTCAGGAACTTGGAAATCTAAAATGGTGAGTAACAGAAAGGTAAGGAGGGGCGGAGCTTAAGCAAATGTGTCAAAGCTGTAAGGAGAGGGGCGGAGCCTACAGTGTGTCAGGTGTAAGTGGGGCGGGACTTGGTAGGGATGAAGCTGTACCTTAGGTTGGATGGCGGTGACGGGCGCTCCGGTCAGTTTGTACATGTGATTTGGGATCAGTTCACAGTCTGGAATCACTTCCAGATATTCGGCTCTAATCCGTCGTTTGAACTCCTTCCTCACCTGAACAACAAGTGAGATGCTCAGTTGAACATTCAGACCAGAAATAGTCTAATTAATGTCTGGTATTTTCAAATAATGCATTTTCCTCAGCTAAGATGTTTACCTATTTTTAACCCCAGGACTTCAGATTTATGACTAGACAGGATCAACCAAAGGCTCACCCAATAAACCCAAGTTATTATCCTGGGGGCCACCGGGGGCTTTTGGCACCGGGACGGGGGCCACCGGGGCAGGGCCTAGCTTACCTGTGTGAGACACACATTCCTGGGCAGCAGCACCACAAAGGTGGAGAAGTCTGAAGGCTGAAAAAAGAGTAGCACTAAGCCAGCGATGGTCTCACTGGATCCTGCCGATGTGACCAAACCGAAGCATGAGAAACCAAAGATCTTGATGATCACATGACTATCTGTCACCTGACAAGGTGGGATGAAGTCCATGTAGTCCCCGGTGACATGAGCCACAAACAGCGAATTTTTACCTTTATTTGCAAACAGAAAGATTTCTTGATCAGAGACTCATCAGGAAAATGGCGGCTGATGTTACCTGACAGAGTTTCCTGCTGGCCCTTCTCCACTAGCACCTACTCAACGCGCTTCGACTCGGTTATTGGGGTTTTCCACCAGTAACAGCCACATTTACTTTAGTTTAATTAGTTCATTTGAACGTGAAAGCAGCTATGTTTTTTTAGAACCTACTTCTCTGTGGTTCCAAGCGTGCCGAGTAGGGCTGAAAGCACGACATCACAAGATTATTGGTCACTGATTGGCTAGGGGGAGGAGTCACTGGGTGCATCATTGGAGTGACTCGCCTGTTCCTTTTCTGGTTCTCAGCCACAGACTGAGCAGAACATTTATCATGGCTTACGGGTCCTTGACGTTGTGTTTGTGTCGCAGATCACGGAGCGCTAGTCTTCAGACTCTGGGGGTCGCCGTCCCATGACGACCCCAACCACTAGAGCTGGTACCAAGGGCTAGGGTAGGGCTGAGCCGAGTTGCAGAGGTGCAGGTGGAAAAGGGCCATAACAGACAGGATTCAGCTCAATGACATCATCACTGAATAATATCGTGTTTTACACCAAGATGTGAGAAAATGTTCAATCATGTACATTGTCTGCTAAGATACTGGAGACATCATGAAATCATGACTGGAATCAGGTTCCTTCACTGCTTCATCAGGGGAAGAGACGAAGTATAACTGTAAAATGAAACAAGATGGATTAAACATCACAACACCTTTGCTGTCCAGGCGACCTTTACTGACCTGGGAGCAGCTGGCAGTGAGGCAGCTGGAGTTTGACAAAGACTCCCGTCAGCAGAGTGAAGCGGAACAACGGGCCGGCTGGTCTCAGACCTTTACTGGACAAGAAGTCCACATCCCAGGGAACCGTCTCATAGAGCACATCACCGAAGCCCTCCAACACCAGACCAGTATAAGGACAGCTGTACGTATCCGCTGTCCAGCAATTCAACCTAACAAGTCCAATGGGATAGAATAAAAATATCCTTTATTGTCTTCTATTCAGAATTATAATGACAGATATCAACATGAAACAACAACCAAGATCAGCCTCCAACACTGAGGATCATTCATTGCCGTAGCGTGTTGTACCTGAACACGCTGTCCCTCATTCTGAAAACATGCGGGAACTTGGCCTAAACAAAACCAACATGTCCATATTAGTGAACGAATCCATAAACCAATGAACAGCAAGCAGCAATAAGGTCTCACCGGAGGACAGTCCATCAATTTTCTCCTGCTCGATGAATAGTCAGCACCTGGAATGAGTGACATCACCGATCAACATCTTTATTAAAGTTGTTTGTTCTCGGTTTTATATCCCAAAATAAAATAAAAAACAGTTTGGATAGCTTAGCAGACCAACGGGGAGAGAAAGGAAAGCACAAGCAAAGCCTGACGGCATCACTGGGAACCATTAGAGGACCCCAGCTTCTGCTGACGTACACAGTACCGGGGCAATCTTCATCACAAACTCTTTTGTGATTCTTGCTGCCTGTGTGGATCCGAGTTCTTCCTGGAGATGTTTCATGGTGCTTGGACCATCTGCATCCTCCAGCTCATCCAAGGAAACCCGAGAGAAATACGGTGGCGGCAGGTAATCTGCGACCACCCACCGGAAACATCTCAGTTCTTCTGAGACCAGACAGTCCAACAAGTCTGGGGAGTCTGGGAAATTCTAGGAATCAGAAACAGGACAGATGACATCATGGCTCAAGTTTAATGACATCATGGCTCAAGTCTGACATCATGGCTCAAGTCTGATGACATCATGGCTCAAGTTTAATAAGATCATGGCTCAAGTCTGATGACATCATGGCTCAAGTTTAATGACATCATGGCTCAAGTTTAATGACATCATGGCTCAAGTCTGATGACATCATGGCTCAAGTCTGACATCATGGCTCAAATTTGATGACATCATGGCTTAAGTTTAATGACATCATGGCTCAAGTTTGATGACATCATGGCTCAACTGTCAACAGTCTGACATCATGGCTCAAGTCTGATGACATCATGGCTCAAGTTTAATAAGATAATGGCTCAAGTCTGATGACATCATGGCTCAAGTTTAATGACATCATGGCTCAAGTCTGATGACATCATGGCTCAGGTCTGATGACATCATGGCTTAAGTCTGATGACATCATGGCTAGGGTTAGGGTTATGGCTCAAGTTTAATAAGATTGGGGCTCAAGTTTAATGACATCATGGCTCAAGTTTAATGACATCATGGCTCAAGTCTGACATCGTGGCTCAAGTCTGATGACATAATGGCTCAAGTTTAATGACATCATGGCTCAAGTTTAATGACATCATGGCTCAAGTTTAATGACATCATGGCTCAAGTCTGATTACATCATGGCTCAAGTCTGATGACATCATGGCTCAAGTCTGATGACATCAGGGCTCAAGTCTGATGACATCATGGCTCAAGTTTAATAAGATCATGGCTCAAGTCTGATGACATCATGGCTCAAGTTTAATGACATCATGGCTCAAGTTTAATGACATCATGGCTCAAGTCTGATGACATCATGGCTCAAGTCTGACATCATGGCTCAAATTTGATGACATCATGGCTCAAGTTTAATGACATCATGGCTCAAGTTTGATGACATCATGGCTCAAGTCTGATGACATCATGGCTTAAGTTTAATGACATCATGGCTCAAGTCTGACATCATGGCTCAAGTCTGATGACATCATGGCTCAAGTTTAATAAGATAATGGCTCAAGTCTGATGACATCATGGCTCAAGTTTAATGACATCATGGCTCAAGTCTGATGACATCATGGCTCAGGTCTGATGACATCATGGCTTAAGTCTGATGACATCATGGCTCAAGTCTGATGACATCATGGCTCAAGTTTAATGACATCATGGCTCAAGTCTGATGACATCATGGCTCAAGTTTAATGACATCATGGCTCAAGTCTGATTACATCATGGCTCAAGTCTGATGACATCATGGCTCAAGTCTGATGACATCAGGGCTCAAGTCTGATGACATCATGGCTCAAGTTTAATAAGATCATGGCTCAAGTCTGATGACATCATGGCTCAAGTTTAATGACATCATGGCTCAAGTTTAATGACATCATGGCTCAAGTCTGATGACATCATGGCTCAAGTCTGACATCATGGCTCAAATTTGATGACATCATGGCTCAAGTTTAATGACATCATGGCTCAAGTTTGATGACATCATGGCTCAAGTCTGATGACATCATGGCTTAAGTTTAATGACATCATGGCTCAAGTCTGACATCATGGCTCAAGTCTGATGACATCATGGCTCAAGTTTAATAAGATAATGGCTCAAGTCTGATGACATCATGGCTCAAGTTTAATGACATCATGGCTCAAGTCTGATGACATCATGGCTCAGGTCTGATGACATCATGGCTTAAGTCTGATGACATCATGGCTCAAGTCTGATGACATCATGGCTCAAGTTTAATGACATCATGGCTCAAGTCTGATGACATCATGGCTCAAGTTTAATGACATCATGGCTCAAGTTTAATGACATCATGGCTCAAGTTTGATGACATCGTGGCTCAAGTCTGATGACATCATGGCTCAAGTTTAATGACATCATGGCTCAAGTTTAATTACATCATGGCTCAAGTTTAATGACATCATGGCTCAAGTTTAATGACATCATGGCTCAAGTCTGACATCGTGGCTCAAGTCTGATGACATCATGGCTCAAGTTTAATGACATCATGGCTCAAGTTTAATTACATCATGGCTCAAGTTTAATGACATCATGGCTCAAGTCTGATGACATCATGGCTCAAGTCTGATGACATCATGGCTCAAGTCTGATGACATCAGGGCTCAAGTCTGATGACATCAGGGCTCAAGTCTGATGACATCATGGCTCAAGTTTAATGACATCATGGCTCAAGTTTGATGACATCATGGCTCAAGTTTAATGACATCATGGCTCAAGTTTGATGACGTCATGGCTCAAGTTTGATGACGTCATGGCTCAAGTCTGATGATGTCATGGCTCAAGTCTGATGACATGAATGTGACATTTTAGTTTAACCGGCGGACTAGAAACCTTTTCCCTGACTTCATCGATCACCTCCTTCAGCATGAATGGATCGGATTGGCTGAGGATCTGGAAGAACGCCAGTTGGGCCTTATGTCCCTTCCTTAGAACCAGGTCCACCAGAGCCCGGTTCTTGTGCTTTCTGATGGCGTAGATGCTCACTGCCTCTCTGTTTGCTACATTCAGGATCCCGTCGTTCTGCAGGGCATCAAGGACTGCGTCGGGTCTCTGAATCTGGCTGATGAGCCTCGCGCGGAAAGTCCTCACAAACTGTGACCTGATTTCGGGTTCTAGTTGTGGAACCAGTTCTGACAGCAGCATGTGGACAGATTTGGGTCTTGTAGGACTCATGAATCCTGGATGTTCTAGGCCCATCAGGTTCAGGGCTGCAGCCAGAACCTTAAGCGCTCCGTCCTCACGGTAGCACAGAATCATGGTTTTGGCCGTTTTGAGGGCATCGGCAGAACAGAGACAGTGTCTGGGAATGGGAGGAGAGTCCGGCAGGAGGTTCTGGCTGAGACAACATTGGACCCTCCAGAGCTCCACCTCTGACAGCTCAGAGAGGTGGTGCAACAGCTGCTGCTCCACCTGCTCCTGCTTCACCTCCTGAAGGTTTTCCACCGTGCTTCCAGCCTGATCCACCATCAGGCCGTTTCCCATGATCCGCAGTTCTGGGAAGGAGATGAGGACATAACTCAGTTAGTCTGGTTCTGTTCTTACAGGTCAGCCAGAATCAGCAGATGAGATGTTTGCTGAAACTGACCAATAAGGAACTGATCTGGAGCGAGGCGTGGCTAAGCCCACAAGTATTCATACCCCTGGCAGATATAGGTTCAACATGATCTGTTAATGGAAGTCATGTTACTCAGACCAGGGAGCTGAAGATTAGGGTGATGGCAAGGAGACCTTCCTAACTCAAGGACTTGGAGTTCATCACCAGAGTTCAAAGGTCACAATTCCAGAGGAAACATAAAAAAAGCTGCTCAGTTGTTATATGAAATGTTTGAGTTCTGTGATGATCTTATGAATGATCTCCACCATGACAGTGATGAGAGAAGCAGCTCTTAAAAAATGAATAAACAATGTAACAGGAATATCTGCTTCTCAATAACCAAACCTTTACTGGTTTTCTAGTCTTACAGTTACTGACTGGTTTTCTGACCATCAGGTCCAAATCATTGACGTGACAATCGCTTTCCTCTACCAGAAAACCCACAACAAATTAAAAGGTTTTATTTTGAAAACTCCATCCATCCATTCATCCATTCCATCCATTTTCCATACCCGTCCATCCTATGTAGGGTTGCGGGGCGGCTGGTGCCTATCTCCAGCAGTCATGGGGCGAGAGGCAGGGTACACCCTGGACAGGTCGCCAATCCATCGCAGGGCAACACAGAGACATACAGGACAAACAACCATGTACGCACACACTCATACCTAAGGGCAATTTAGAGCAACCAATTCACCTAACAGTCATGTTTTTGGACTGTGGGAGGAAGCCGGAGTACCCGGAGAGAACCCACGCATGCACAGGGAGAACATGCAAACTCCATGCAGAAAGACCCCAGGCTGGGATTTGAACCCACGACCTTCTTGCTGCAAGGCAACAGTGCTACCAACTGCGCCACTGTGCAGCCCTATTTTGAAAACTATTGCTGGTAAATATTTTATAAACGTTTCATCCCAGAAAAAGTTGAAATAAATGATTTATAATCTTCTCACTGTGTCGTCTTTCTATAGAAAGCAGTCCTGGCCTCAGGGTTCTGATCCTGCTGGAGCGTTGCCCTATTCTTCTCTATGAGGCCATTTTAAGTGAACTTACCCATGATCCTCTCTGCAATCTTTATGTATTTGTATTGTATTACTGTTATCAACTTTTTACTTTCTGTAACATAGAAAGTTCTCTTATATCAGATCTTCTGTTCCTTCTGTGTCTCTGCTCTGTCTTCTCAAACCCCCAGACGGTCGTGGCAGATGGCCGCTCCTACTGAGCCTGGTTCTGTTGGAGGTTTCTTCCTGTTAAAGGGGAGTTTTTCCTCTCCACCGTCGCTACATGCTTGCTCAGTATGAGGGATTGCTGAAGGATTGCTGTGGTTGGAAAGTCTGCATCAACGGGGCCCAACCTCACGCCAATGACTGACGCAATCTGCTGGGATTCCTTAAATAGGAAACTTTTTAACTGATTGGAATGTTTGTATAAATGTATTGAAATGACTTCTTGTTAAGAGCCTTGAGATGAAACATCTGTTGTGAATCGGCGCTATATAAATAAACTGAATTGAATTGTATTTTATTTTAGTTGGAGCTATTTTAGAATAAAACGGATTTATACTCTCAGTGGGATTATTCCTGGTAAAATAAAGGTTTGATTTTATGATCAGCTGGTTCTGTCCGTAGCTGTGTGGATCTGGACTCGGACTGAGCCGGTCCTGCAGAACTTTATTTCCTTCTGACCTGTAGGGTTGAGCTGATCTGAGAACAGCAGCTGCTGCTGGATCTGAAGCTAAAACAACTCTGCCAGTTCCAGCATGGTTTCTCTGGGCTGCAGGGACCGCGGAGAGCCACAAGGTGGCGCCAACATTAGAGTAAAATGACTAACAGGCAGAGCTGGGAATGAATTCAGGAGCAGAGAAATAATAACAGGTCCCTCTGACAGATTAATAAATCATAAATGAGTTCCCTCTGATTCTCTAAACAATCCAACAAGCTCAGTTCTGTTTACATCCCTGCTGTAATTTAACTCCTTTAACATTTCTGTGGCTATTTGCACGTCTGTTTTTCTCGGTTTATATTCTGTTCACTTCTTGTAAATAATACGTTTTACTTTTTATTGCACAACATTCTGTTTTTAAATGATCCTACTTAGTTGCATCTTCTAATCTGAATATACCATTTTATTTTTTAATAACTGTCCAGTACTTTGGTTTTTGTAATTGTCCTTAATGATGATCGTGAACGCCTCTGTTATCCGTCGCTTTGTTGCTGATGCAGCTGAATTTCCCTCTTTGTGGGACAATAAAGGATTATCGTCGACGACGCTGAAACATCCAGAATTGTTGCTCTCTTACGGTTATGACCTTTCTGATTTAAACCAGAACAGTCATTGGTTTTTCTGCTCTGGAGTTTATTACCAGCTCTGCCAGTTAAACGCTCCAGTAGCTTCTAATGAGAAACACTAAGCCCGGCTCCATCAGCCAGATTTGGACCGTCCCAGGGGCCACAAATGGCCCCCCGGCCCCACTTAGAGGATCAGAACCAGATCTTACCTGATGTGATGCTGCTGCAGTCTGAGCAGAAAAGCTCTCGCCTCGTCTTTCTTTCAGACCGGACGGGTTCTGGACCGCAGACACAAACATTCATGTAAACAGCGAATAAAAACCGGCTGAAACCAGCTGGAGACCACACAGGAAACTGTTCAAGCATCCGCTGTAGAAAGCTGCAGCTGGGGGCCTCCAGGCCTGAACATGCAGCTGGTCCCAGGGCCGCTTCCAGACAGGCGTATGTAAGGGTGGAGGCCGAGTGTAGCACCACCACCCCCCCCCTGGTCATAATAAGGTGGCAGAAACTAAATAATAAAAGCACAAAAATAAAATATTCCTACCTTCACTGGATGGTCAAGTTATTAAACATCTATTCACCCAGTCTTGAAAATAAAAAAGAATAAAAAATATCCATCCAGATCTTTACAACCACCAACATGAAACTGATCTTAATTGGAAGGAAGGTCTAATTCTCAAATAAATCTCAATTTAGGAAATATTTACTAAACTAAAAAGGGTTGTCATGGTGACTAAAAACAATTTTCCTACATCTCACAGTATGTGATGATAATTGGCCCCGACTAAGCCCTGTTTAAAGACGTCCTGGATACGGCCCTGCTCAGCAGTAAGCTGATATAATTATTATTTTAACATTATTACCAGCAGTTATTTTAAATATGATGCTGAATAAAAACTCTGCTTCTGTTTGTTCATCACTCTGCTCCGCCTGTTTCAAAGCTCCGCCTCCACCCGCCGCCGCCGTCCTCATCATCAATGCGACTGCTGAAGGTTCTGGTGCTGCTGAGGGGAGAAGCAAAGCGCCACACCTGGTTCTGGTGTCGGGTCAGCTTTAAACGGGTCAGGCTATGTGGTTTCCAGAACTTTCTGGTTATTTCTGCTCCCATTAACGCCAAACTGGGTCATGGCGGTTCTGACCCGCCCACAGGTACGAATGAAGGCCACAGGAGACCCGCTTTGTTTCATAACTCTTTATTTTTGACCTACAGGTGACTCACAGCTCTGATCAGTCTGCCTCACCTGGTCTGCAGGTAAAATCTCACACAGCCGCTGGTTTCAATAGTTCCTAACAAGCTACAGTCGTCCAGCAGAGAGGCACGAAGAAGAAACACCCCAAGCCCCGCCCACAGTCCCACGGCCAGGTACAGCTAGTGTGTCAGGGCCCGCCTCCTTCAAAGAAACATGGAAAGGTTCTGGTTCTGGATTCCTGGTTCCGGTTCTGGGCAGCCCATGCACAAGACTGATGTTGCTGCTGATCAATTATTGATCATTTTATCTCAATCGACAGGCCACGCCTTTAAGAGGCGGAGTCTGAGCAGCTACACTGATCATGCCCTCAGGAGGCGGAGCCTGATCAGTGACACAGACCACGCCCTCAGGAGGCGGAGCCTGATCAGTGACAGCAGTCAGAACCAATCATCTCGCTCTGCTGTTTGAAGCATCTGATAGGTCATCCAGCTTCCTATTCTACCACCAAAATCAAAGCAGATTTAAAGAGTTACATTTATGCTTCAGTCTGTCAGAATCAGAACCAGAACCAGAACCAGAACCAAAACCAGAACCAGAACCAGAAGCGGTCCCGGGTCAATCGGGTCGATGACCAGAGCCGATTTGGGATCGATGCATTGATGTGTGACATGACAGTGTGAGCCCATTTTGGGCTTCCAGACGGGTCAGAACCACAGCTCACCTGTGGGCCACACCTGGAGCATCTTCACCTGCTGAGCATGGGGGGAGGGGCTTCCCACCGATCAGCTCATTAATTAGTTAATTGATCGATCAGTTCATGAATTAATTGGATTAACTGAAGTAAAGTGCAGCTCTGACTGATCAGCTGACCGTCTGAAGCGTCCAGGTGACACGATGATGTCAGCAGCAGCTCACCTGGACACTCATGATGTGCTGAGGGGGGCGGAGCTCTGTTGCTGCTGCTGCCCAGGTGAATCGCAGTCTGTACCAGAACGCCGAGGGGCGGGGCTGTCTGTCTGAAGGGCGGAGACCTCTGAAGGCTCCGTCTTTTTGTCAAGCTCAGCCCCCGGGCACCTGCTGTCTCCAGATGAATCTTCGACTCCGCCCACTGCAGCTTTATCTTCCAATGAAACTTCAGGAACTCCACCTGCTGCTCCTGCAGATGTTGCTGTTTCCGATGCGCCTCCCACTCCCAAAACTCCTCCTCCTGAAGTTTCTTCTCCTGAAGCTCCTCCTCCCATCCTGAACTCCACACTGACCTCTGCTCCTGCTGACCCCTGACCTCCAGCTCCTCCTCCCGCGTCGACGGAGGAGCTGAGCGCCTCGGTGATGATGGCGGCCGTCTGAGCGACCCAGTTTAGCTCCGCCCTGACCTCCCCGGCTCCGCCCGCTGCAGCAGAGGATGATGGGAGTGGGTCGGCCTGCAGTGGGTCGTTGCCAGTGTCTCCCGACTGACCGGTTCCGGCGGGTCCCGGACCGGCGCCGGCGGCCGCGGTGTTGTTGTTGTTGAGGTTATCCTGCAGAGCCGTCTGGTTCTGGGCCGCCTGCTGGTTCTGGAGAAGCATCTCCTGGATCCGGATCTGCTGCAGGATGGCCGGAAGCTCGTAGTGGTGGAAAAAGTAGATCATCGAGTGCTGCAGAAAAGAGAATCATCCAATCAGAAACAACCCGGCCAGGTAAGAAGGGGCGGAGCTCCACAGAGCTGAGAGGATGAGGAGGTTCTGACCTGGATGAAGAGCCAGGACGTGACCAGAGCCAGGCTGCTGTACTGGCCGTTGAAGCGGTAGTGGTAGGCGTAGAAAGCAAAGTGGTACAGATAGAAGAACCTGCAACCGAACAGAACCAGGTGAGACCAAAGGTCACGTGACCTGCTGGGTGTTCCTCTGGTTTCCATGGTTACCAGGAGAGCTGCAACCCAGCACCATAAACTAGAACGTGGAAGAGGGTTTAAACCAAGCTAACCGCTAGCTTGGGGGTCACGACCCCATTTAGGGTCACAGACATAAAACAGCAAAGAGAAAGAATCTGCATTTTACAAAGAGTAAAACATAAAAACAGGACTTGGATTGATAATTTAGGCTGATGTTGTTGTTGCCATTGTACCAATTTATAACTGACTCCACTAGGAGTCGGCCTCTTAAATGTTTTCTTAGTTGGGGAACCACTGGTCTGACATTTCAGAGATGACCCGGTTTGGACCGACAGGTGGAGGTAAGCTGGAGCGAATCCTCGATCAACTCTACGTTTTAGCTTTGATCTGCGACCATCGGGGAGAAACCGGCTGGTTGAGCAGAGCAATGAGAGGAGCAAAATGTTCACATCAATGCGAAGACAAACAGTAAGCCAATGAAGAGATTTCAGGGGTGGAGTTAGAGGTTTATGCTTCTTTGTAGCAGTTTAAAGACGAGCTGCAGGCTTTGATTTATCTGGAAACGCTTCAGGTTGGTCCAGCCTGGCGCATAAAGCATAACAGGTAATAAAAGCACAGACGACCTTCTGTAGGTCCTTGAACCGGAGATACGACTTCGCTTTGGCTGGGAGTCGTGGCTGAAATAAGTTTGACTTAATAACAGCAGTTAGCTGTAGGTCTAATCTATTCTAAGATTAGAATAACAGATTCCTCCCTGCAGACCGACTGTAAGCAGTCAGAGAACATCAGCTGAATCAGACGACCTCCGTCTCCAGCCAGACGGTTTAACAGGGCTGGGAGAATTACTGTTGCTCGGTTCAAGTGGTAAATATTCCTGAATGTCATCAGCAAAGCAATGAAAAGGTAAATTATGTTTCCTAGAAGGAGAGTGGTCCCAGTACTGACCCCTGGGGAACCCCACAACGTAGAGTAAGAGAACCCTAATGGACAGTAGCTGCCTGTGAGGTAGAACCAGAACCAGGAGAGACGTACCTCTGACCCAAACATGTTCCAGCCGCACTAACAGAAGGTTCTGGTCTCTGGTGTCTCTGGGTGGTGACGGAAAACCAGACTGAAGCTCCGCCCAAATGTCATACAAGCTTTTGAAGCTCCGCCCAAATGTCATACGGGCTTCTGAAGCGCCGCCCAATTGTCATACGGGCGTCTGAAGCGCCGCCCAATTGTCATACGGGCTTCTGAAGCTCCGCCCAAATGTCATACGGGCGTCTGAAGCTCCACCCAAATGTCATACAGTTTCTGAAGCTCCGCCCAAATGTTATACGGGCGTCTGAAGCTCCGCCCAAATGTCATACAAGCTTTTGAAGCTCCGCCCAAATGTCATACAGTTTCTGAAGCTCCGCCCAAATGTCATACAGTTTCTGAAGCTCCGCCCAAATGTTATACGGGCTTCTGAAGCTCCACCCAAATGTCATACAGTTTCTGAAGCTCCACCCAAATGTCATACAGTTTCTGAAGCTCCGCCCAAATGTCATCCGGGCGTCTGAAGCTCCACCCAAATGTCATACAGTTTCTGAAGCTCCGCCCAAATGTCATCCGGGCGTCTGAAGCTCCACCCAAATGTCATACAGTTTCTGAAGCTCCGCCCAAATGTTATACGGGCGTCTGAAGCTCCACCCAAATGTCATACAGTTTCTGAAGCTCCGCCCAAATGTCATACGGGCGTCTGAAAACCACTGGAGGTGAACAAAAACACTTCCTCTAAACCTTTGGAGAGAAAAGGCAGCTTGGTCCAGGTGAGGTCTACCTGAGCAACACACACAGAACCCTGGATCAGGAAACCAGGAGCCCGCAGGTGTGTTTAAACACAGGTATGACAGGGGCGTGGCCTGATCAGACGCCGACCAATCAGAGCCAACAGAGAGGGAACAGTGCACTCACCGCAGCCAGTGGCGTTTGCTGGTGTTGGTGTGGCAGCAGATGGCGTCGTACTGGTCGGCCAACCAGACGATGAGGATGATGTAGAAGGCCGTGGTCGTGTCATTGAAGAACTCCGACATTATGGCCTCCATGCCTGACAACACCAAGTGACATCACGGATGAGTCAGACCTAAAAGAACCGGATCCTCCGACTGGATCAGAACCACAACGGTCGGATGTTCTGGAGGAACTCACCAACCAGCGCCAGGATGACGGTGAGCAGAGGGGCTGCTGGGAAGGCGATGGTCATGTTCATCTCCAACATCTGCAGAAGATCCACTGAAAACAACGAGAGAGCAGCTTAGGTCCACATCAGGCATTACTGACAGAACCGGGTCAGAACCAACTGGACCTGGAAACCTGAGACCTGAACTGTTCTGGTCGGGATCAGGTCAAACATTTATTTATTGGATTTTTATTTAACCTTTATTTATCCAGGTAAACAGTTGGAGAACCACGTCTCATTTCCAACCATGACCTGGACAACAGTGTGCATGAATAAGTAACAACATACAATATAAAACATACCACAAATATTTATATTAAAACAAGTAAATATGAAAAAAGATCAAACTGCTAATGCCTAAAATGACTCGGTTTAATAGCCAGTCAGACCGGACCGGACCGGACCGGACCGGACTTCTGAGCGACAGAGGAGACCAACCGATGAAGACGAAGATCTGATGGTGGGAGTATCTGAGCAGCATCGACACCGACAGCGTCTGAAAGACAGAACAAAGACCCGGCTTCAGTGTCTAACCGGATCCGGATCTGGATCCAACAGGTAAAAAACACATTTTAACCCGGTTATCGTCGCCTGCAGTCGGGTTGAGTTTAGTTTGACTGAACTAGTGCTGTGATGAGAAAAAGATCGATTCTCTGATTCTGAATCGATTCTTGTTCAAATTCCTAAATATCGGTTCTTACGTTCAAAAATCGATTTAATCGTTTTTGTCTTTTTTACAGCTTGAATAGGACGGAAAAGTCCAGACGGCCATTTTGAGGCTTGGGTCTTTTTAATAGATCCAAATCAAACAGATTGGATCGGTTCTAACTGTAGAATCGATCCCCAGCTCTAGACTGAACCTACCGTTAAATTTTAAGTTTTTCATCTTTAATGAAGATATTTTCTGACTTCCTACAGAACAAATTCTTCCGCTGTGGGACAATAAAGGACATTTCTATTCTACTCTATTGTCAAATTAAAAGGTAAAATTTTATTTTCTGACCAACTGATGATAAATAACCGTTTTTTACTTTTAGATTTTTTTTCTAAATAAGATCTTAAATAGAATCAACTAAAGTGAAACGATCAGAAGTTTGCTTAGAGTCCATCATCATCATTAACCTGCTGATTTTAACCGCTGACCGTCTTCTTCTTCTTCTTCTTCTTCATCATTAAACCAGATCCCTGATCTTCTTCACAGTGAGAGCACATCCTCTGCAGCAGCTCCACATGATGCCACTTCCTGTTGGTCCAGGCGGATCTGAGATGGTGCTGCTGATATTGTCTCTGATCCAGGTCGAGCTGCCACCATGACTCCACATAACCCCGGACGCTTACTGTCATTGACCTGCTACCAGTCTGGAGGACCGAGCCTGGTTGGCAGGGACCGCTGGAGACGGGTCTAGCTGTTACAGCGACGCAGTCAGCAGGAGGAGCAGGTACCTCCAGGTACCTCCAGGTACCTCCAGGTACCTCCAGGTACTTCCAGGTACCTCCAGGTACCTCCAGGTACCTCCAGGTACTTCCAGGTACCTCCAGGTACCTCCAGGTACTTCCAGGTACCTCCAGGTACTTCCAGGTACCTCCAGGTACCTCCAGGTAACCGGGCTCAGAGACGCAGCCATAAACAATCCATGGAGACTTTGATTTACTAACAGTCACGGTTCTAGTCTTTTCATTAGTTTTTAGTTTTCATTTAGTTTGTTTTTATTCAGGTTTTATTCTGTTTATTTCTTAGTTTTTATTCAGTTTGAGTTTTTAATTCATGTGTTTTTATTAAACTTTCAGTTCATTTTTCATTTAGTTTTTGGTTTCAATTTTCATCATAGCTACATCTCAACTGTGAGAGACAGAATGTGACAGAAAAATCCAGGAAATCACATTGTATGATTTTTAAGTAGTTTATTTGTATAATGGTGCAGAAAGTATTTAACACCTACAAACAACCAAGACTTCTGTCCCTCACAGACCCGTTACTTCTCCTTTAAGAAGCTCTTCTATCCTCCACTCGTTACCTGTATTAATGGCTCCTGTTTGAACTGGTTATCTGTATAAAGACACCTGTCCACCTTCAGACAGTCAGACTCCAACCTCCACCTCCAAGACCAGAGAGCTGTCCAAGGACACCAGGGACAAGATGGTCCACCTGCACCAGACTGGATGAGCCGAGCTACAATAGGCAAGCAGCTTGGTGAGAAGAGATCAACTGTTGGAGCAATTATTAGAAAATGAATCCCTGATAATCTCCCTCTACCTGGGGCTCCATGCTGGATCTCACCTGGTGGGGAACACATGATCTAGAGAACGGTGAGGAAACAGCCCAGAACCACACGGGGGGAACTGGTCAATGACCTGAAGAGAGCTGGGACCATGGTAACAAAGGTTACTATAGTAACACACTATATGGATTAAAATCCTGCAGCGCTCCAAAGGTCCCCCTGCTTAAGCCAGCATATGTCCAGGTTCGTCTCAAGTTTACCAGAGACCATCTGGATGATCCAGAGGAGGATTGGGAGAAAGTCATGTGATCAGATGAGACCAAAATAAAACTCTTCGGTATAAACGCCACTCGCTGTGTTTGGAGGGGGAAGAATTTTGAGTTACATCCCAAGAACACCATCCCTACTGTGAAGCATGGGGGTGGAAGCATTATGCTGTGGGGCTGTTTTTCTGCTAAGGGACGAGGATGTCTGATCCGTATGAAGGAAAGGATGAATGGAGCCATGGATGGTGAGATTCTGGACTAAAACCTCCGTCCATCATTGAGAGCATTGAAGATGAAACGTGGCTGGATCTTCCAGCACGACAATGATCCCAAACACGTCGCCTAGGCAACGGAGGAGGGGCTACATAAAAAGCATTTCTAGGTCCTGGAGCGGCCTAGCCAGCCTCCAGACCTCCATCCTATAGAGAATCTGTGGAGGGAGATGAACGTCTAAACATCCCAGCTGTAGAGAAGATCTGCATGGAGGAATGGGCCAAAATACCAGCTACAGTGTGAGAAGACCTACAGGTGACCTTTGACCTCTGGCACTGACAACCAAGGGTACATTACAAAGGATTGAGGGCAGCTTATTTTATTGACCAAATATTTATTTTCTGCACCAATTATAGAAATAAAGTCTTGAAAAATCATAAAATATGATTTTCTGGATTTTTCTCTTACATTCTGTATCTAACAGTTGATGTGTAACTATGATGAAAATGACAAACTTCTCATCTTTTTATGTGGGACAACCTGAAACATCAGTTCCACTGTCCGACCATTTCATTCAGTTTAAAGTTTTCTATCTAAGGAATCCCAGCAGATTAACTTTTAGCATTCATTCCTCCTGGACCAACATGGAGCCACAGCAGACAGTCGCTGCTTTGTGTCGTTGATTCACAGCAATCCCTCATACTGAGCAAGCATGTAGCGACGGTGGAGAGGAAAAACTCCCCTTTAACAGGAAGAAACCTCCAACAGAACCAGGCTCAGTAGGAGCGGCCATCTGCCACGACCGTCTGGGGGTTTGTTTAGTTTTCATTTCAGTTTTAAGTTTTGAATTTAGTTCTAGTTTTTAGTTTGTTTTCATTTTCTCCTTCTGGTTGTTGTTGAAATAAAAGATGAAATATTTGTATCCCTGTTTCAGTTAAATGAGCTCCGGTTCTGATGAGGCCCGTTGGGTCGAGCTCCGATGAACTTACAAATATGACCATGATGACGAAGGCAGCCAGGTACGACGTTCTGGCCATCCACATGCTAACGAAGCGATAATGTTCTCCGGACACCACGTTCCTTAGGAAGCCTGCAGAGAACCACAGAGACAGAGATACAGACTGATGCCTCTACCTGCTGGAAACACACCACAGGTGAGCCATCTCAGAGTGGGCGGAGCCTGGGTACCTTTATTCTCCTCGTTCTCAGCGAGCGCCTTCACGCTCGACATCAGGATGTCGTCGTAGCCCAGGAACTCGTCGAGCAGGAAGCGACTGAAGCCGTCTCCGAAGCACTCGTCCTTGGTGGGATCTACACACAGAACAGGCGTTAGCGAGGTCATGTGACCCAGCGAGGTCATGTGAAGCGGCGCCGGCGGCGAGGAGTCTGACCCAGAGTGACGACCATGACGGGGATGTTGAGTCTCTGCCTGGTGCTCTGGGAAAGCCGCAGGAAGCCGTACTCCAGGGAATACTCCACGATGTACTCGTCCTGCGGCCACACTGCAACCATGGCAACAGCAGAGCGT
The DNA here is from genome assembly GCA_963556495.2 of Valencia hispanica. NCBI lineage: Eukaryota > Metazoa > Chordata > Actinopteri > Cyprinodontiformes > Valenciidae > Valencia > Valencia hispanica. The sequence continues at coordinate 59,275,077 of OY747705.1, read as the reverse complement.
AAACAACAACGAGCGACGGAAGACGGTCAGCAGGTGTGAAGGAGGAAGAGTCTGAGTGGGCGGAGTCACAGTAGGAAGAGGCGGGTTTACCTGCTCTGGTCATCATCTCCAGCTCTGACACTGAGTCCTGCAGCGGCTGCATACCTTTAGAGGCGGGGCTAAACGACACGTCCTGGCTGTCGTTGACTCTTCCTCCTCCAGAACTTCCTCCAATCACAGAAGGCTTCAGACGCGGCTCAATGTCCAGTTCAAACTGCAGACAGGTGAGGACAGATGGGTGAGGACAGGTAGAGACAGACAGGTAGAGACAGACAGGAGAGGACAGGTAGAGACAAACAGGAGAGGACAGGTGAGGACAGGTAGAGACAGACAGGTAGAGACAGACAGGAGAGGACAGGTAGAGACAAACAGGAGAGGACAGGTGAGGACAGGTAGAGACAGACAGGTAGAGACAGACAGGTAGAGACAGACAGGTAGAGACAGACAGGTAGAGACAGACAGACAGGAGAGGACAGACAGGTAGATCAAGATGGCGCCGCGTACGGACGCCTCGGTACTTCGCTCTCTAGTATTAGTTACTGTTTTACTTTTTTGCGTAGTTTTCTGCACTCCCTCTGCTATTAAAATGAGGAGAGAGGAACAAATAGGGCTATCCAGTGCCGGACTTTTTTCACCGGGTTTTACTCAACCAGACTGCTTTCTGGAGATTCTGATCGGAGGAGCAGCAGCGCTCTGTGGATTTAGACGGAGACGCCGACGAGGGAAACGAGCTGGAGTGCTCTCCCATCCATACACCTGGGGAACGTCCGCTCTCTGCCTAACAAAATGGATGAATTGCTCCTTCTCCTATCCAGGAACTCAGACTTTCGCCGTTCTGCCGCCTTTTGCTTCACTGAAACCTGGTCCAGTGAACCCATCCTGGACAGCGCACTAAAGCTGCCAGGCTTCCAGCTGTTCCGAGCGGACCGCTGCGCGGAGCAGTCTGGGAAGTCAAAGGGAGGAGGAACGTGCTTCTACATAAACGAAGGGTGGTGTACAGATGTCACAGTGTTAAAGAAGACATGCAGCCCTCACCTAGAGTCTTTTTTCATAAACTGTAGACCATTTTATTCACCGCGGGAGTTCGCCTCGTTTGTGCTGGTCGCTGTATACATTCCACCGCAGGCGTGGTAACTGAGGCGTTACATCACCTCGCCGACCAGATCACAGACGTGGAGAAAACTCACCCGGACTCTCTGCTAATCATTCTCGGGGATTTTAATAGAGCAAATCTCAAACTTGAACTGCCTAAATATAGACAACACGTGACGTGTCCCACCAGGGACATGAACACTTTAGACCACTGCTACACCACGATAAAGAATGCATATCGCTCTGTCCCCCGTGCTGCTTTGGGACTCTCTAACCACTGCCTGGTCCACCTCATCCCATCTTACAGGCAGAAGCTGAACTCTGCTAAGCCTGTAGTAAGAACTGGGAGGAGATGGACTGATGAGTCAAAGATGCAATTACAGGCCTGCTTTGACTGCACTGATTGGAGCGTCTTTGAAGCAGCAGCCTCAGACCTGGACGAACTGACCGACACTGTGACATCTTACATCAGCTTTTGTGAGGACGTGTGTGTGCAGACCAAAACCTTCTGCACGTTCAACAACAACAAACCATGGTTCACTGCAGAACTGAGACGGCTACGCCAGGACAAGGAGGAGGCCTACAGGTGGAGATCGGGTCCTCTACAAGCAGGTCAGGAACAAGCTGACAAAGGAGATCAAGGCAGCAAAAAGGAACTACAGTGCAAAGCTGAAGGAGCGTTTTTCTGCCAACGATTCTTCTGCAGTTTGGAAGGGCCTGCAGACCATTACCAACTACAGGAGACCATCCCCCCACCCTGTGGGGAGCCCCCGCCTGGCTGAGGACCTCAACGACTTTTTCTCCAGAATTGAAACGACTTTCAAACCTTCCACCTCCCCCACCATCTCCATTACAAAAGGCCTAGCATCACCCCAAACCACCCCCGTACCTGACCCCCTGCCTGCGCTGAGGATCTGTGAACAGGATGTACGTCAACTATTTCAGAGACAGAGGATTAAGAAGGCATCAGGTCCTGATGGAGTGTCTCCGTCCTGTCTGAAAGTCTGTGCTGGACAGCTGGCTCCCATCTTCACTCAGATCTTCAACAACTCCCTGAAGCTGTGTGTGGTCCCCTCCTGCCTCAAACGCTCCGCCATCATTCCGGTTCCCAAGAAGTCCCCCGTCACAGGATTAAATGACTACAGACCAGTCGCCCTGACATCTGTTGTCATGAAATCCTTTGAGCGACTGGTGCTGACCCACCTGAAGGACATCACGGATCACCTGCTAGACCCCCTGCAGTTCGCCTATAGAGCAAACAGGTCAGTGGATGACGCAGTCAACATGGCTCTCCACTACATCCTGCACCACCTAGACTCTGCAGGTACCTACGCTCGGGTCCTGTTTGTGGACTTCAGCTCTGCATTCAACACCATCGTCCCAGAGCTCCTCCATCAAAAAATGTCCCAGCTCACCGTGCCTCCCTCCACCTGTCAGTGGATTACCAGTTTCCTGACTGACAGGAGGCAGCAGGTGAACCTGGGTAACTTCACATCCAGCTCCCGGTCCCTCAGCATCGGCGCCCCCCAGGGATGTGTTCTCTCCCCACTGCTCTTCTCCCTTTACACCACTGACTGCACGTCAAGGGACCCATCTGTGAAACTCCTGAAGTTTGCAGATGACACCACCATCATTGGACTCATCCGTGACGGTGACGAGTCTGCATACAGAGGGGAAGTGGAACAGCTGGTCCTCTGGTGCAGTCAGAACCACCTGGAGCTAAACCCGCTCAAAACTTCAGGAAGAGACCCCCATCAACATCTCCTCTCATAATCATCAACAGGCCAGTCCCCACAGTGGAGTCTTTCAGGTTCCTAGGATCCACCATCACACGGGACCTGAAGTGGACCTCCCACATTAACTGTATAAGAAAGAAGGCCCAGCAAAGGCTGTACTTTCTGCGTCAGCTCAGAAAGTACAGCCTGCCTCAGGAACTGCTGACCATCTTCTACACAGCAATAGTCCAGTCTGTCCTGACCTCATCCATCTCTGTCTGGTTCGGATCCGCCACCAGAAAAGACAAGGACAGACTGCAGAGAACAGTCAGGTCCTCAGAGAGGATCATAGGTACTGATCTTCCCTCCATTCAGGACCTGTACCAGTCCAGGGTCAAGAAGCGGGCCAGAAAAATCACCACAGACCCCTCACACCCTGGCCACAATCTGTTTAGGCTCCTCCCGTCAGGCCGGCGTTACAGAGGGTTGTACGACAGGTAGAGACAGACAGGTGAGGACAGGTAGAGACAGACAGGTGAGGACAGGTAAAGACAGACAGGTGAGGACAGGTAGACAGACAGGTGAGGACAGGTAGAGACAGACAGGTGAGGACAGGTAGGGACAGACAGGTGAGGACAGGTAGAGACAGACAGGTGAGGACAGGTAAAGACAGACAGGTGAGGACAGGTAGGGACAGACAGGTAGAGACAGACAGGTGAGGACAGATAGGTGAGACAAACAGGTAGAGACAGACAGACAGGTAGAGACAGACAGACAGATGAGGACAGATAGGTGAGACAAACAGGTAGAGACAGACAGACAGGTAGAGACAGACAGACAGATGAGGACAGATGGGTGAGGACAGATAGGTGAGACAAACAGGTAGAGACAGACAGGACAGGTAGAGGCAGACAGGAGTTGACAGATGGGTGAGGACAGGTAGAGACAGACGGGTGAGGACAGGTAGAGACAGACGGGTGAGGACAGGTAGAGACAGACAGGTGAGGACAGGTAGAGACAGACGGGTGAGGACAGGTAGAGACAGACAGGTGAGGACAGGTAGAGACAGACGGGTGAGGACAGGTAGAGACAGACGGGTGAGGACAGGTAGAGACAGACGGGTGAGGACAGGTAGAGACAGACGGGAGAGGACAGACAGGAGAGGACAGATGGGTGAGGACAGGTAGAGACAGACAGGTGAGGACAGGTAGAGACAGACGGGTGAGGACAGGTAGAGACAGACAGGTGAGGACAGGTAGAGAAGACAGGTGAGGACAGGTAGAGACAGACGGGAGAGGACAGACAGGAGAGGACAGATGGGTGAGGACAGGTGGAGACAGACAGGTGAGGACAGGTAGAGACAGATGGGTGAGGACAGGTAGAGACAGACAGGTGAGGACAGGTAGAGACAGACGGGAGAGGACAGGTAGAGACAGACGGGAGAGGACAGACAGGAGAGGACAGATGGGTGAGGACAGGTGGAGACAAACAGGTGAGGACAGGTAGAGACAGACAGGTGAGGACAGATGGGTGAGGACAGGTAGAGACAGACAGGTGAGGACAGGTAGAGACAGATGGGTGAGGACAGGTAGAGACAGACAGGTGAGGACAGGTAGAGACAGACAGACAGGTAGAGACAGACAGACAGGTAGAGACAGACAGACAGCAGCTCACCTGAACTGAGCTGTTTTCAAACACCATCATCTCCTCCTCTTCATCATCTTCTCCCAGGTGTATCCCAGCCACCACCCCGGCCCCTCCCCCTGCCCCGCCCCCTCCTGTTTGTGGGCGGAGCTCCTCCAGCTCCTCCTGGAGGCCAGCAGAGTCATAGTGCTGCAGGAAGACGGCGGCTCGGCTCGAGTTCCTCTGGATCTCCACCCTCAGGATGCCGTCCCGAGGCCAGCGGTCCCGGACCGCCTCCAGGCAGTTGATGGGGGAACGGGAGAAGGCGATGTGGATGTAGGCGAGAATGAAGAGGACGAAGAGTGCCTGAGACGGAGCAGGAAGAGACAACATCAGGTTAACCAATCAGGAGCTGCTCTCTGACACACCCTGTTTCCTGATATCATGTCGCTCTGGAAACGGCACCAATGACCCGTTAAGATGTTGGGACAGAATCTGAAAGATGTCTGGATCAGAGGAACACATCATCATCATCACAAATGAAACTATGTAGTTTAACCCTCCTCTCTGCAGCTGCTGTACTGTTACCCGCCCATTACCCCATAGAGACAGTGTTTTACCCACGGCCAAAACCAAATGGATTAAAAGTTAAACTAACGAGAGAAAATCATCGAAATACGACTTTGACTAAACAGAAAAATAAAACTAATGAATGCGGTTTATTAAACATAAGATCTGTCTCCTCAAAGACTGTTAGTGAATGACTGAATTTGAATTAATCTGTTTTGTCTCACAGAAACTTGGCTGCAGCGGGAGGATTATGTCAGTATAAATTAGTCATTTTTACATTCCTAGAAGTACTGGGCGTTGCAACCATTTTTCATTCCGATTTACTAATTAATCCCAGACAATTCTTTTGAACATCTAACCTTAGTTTTCCTCATCCAAGATGGATTAAGACCACTTTGGTTTGTGGTTTTGTATCGTCCACCTGGCCCTTACTCTCAGTTCTTAGATCAGATCTTCACATCTGTTCGCCGGGTGAAGATGGGGGCGGAGCTCTTCATTGACCACTACCTGGTGAGGAGTCGGCTCCGATGGTGGGGGAGGGTACCGGTCACACCTGGCAGACCCAAACGTGTTGTGAGGGTCAGAATCTCCTGTCAGAAGGAGCTTCAGCTCTCGCCTCCAGCAGAGCTTTGAACAGATACCAGGGGAGGCGGGGCACATTGAATCAAAGTGGGCCATGTTCTCTGCCTCCATTGTCGAGGCGGCTGATCGGAGCTGTGGCCCCGAGATAATAGATGCCAAAGATGATAGGCGGCAACACTGCAACCCGCTGGTGGACACCGGCGGTGAGGGATGCTGTCAAGCTGAAGGAGTCCTTTCAGGTCTTTTTGGTCTGTGGGACCCCGGAAGCAGCTGATAGGTACCGGCGGGCCAAATGGGGTGCGGCTCGGATGGTTGCTGAGGCAAAAACTCTGCCGTGGGAGGAGTTTGGAGAGGCCATGGAGAACAACTTCCGTGCGGCTTGGAGGCGATTCTGGTCAACCATCCGGCGTCTGGGGGAGGGGGGGCGGTCCACCACAAGCACTGTTTACAGTGGTGATGGCGTGCTGCTGACCTAGACTAGGGACATCCTGAGTCGGTGGGCGGAGTACTTTGAAGACCTCCTCAATCCCACCAGCACGCCTTCGTTTTCATCAGCTTCCTGAACAGAGACTCTTGGATGAAGAATCTGCAGGATATGTCGTCTCTTGGTTGCTCACCTATGTGTCCAACTGGTCTAAGCATCTTCAGGCAGATGGTTTCATTCAGACCGCTGAACGTTTTGAGGGATGCGACTCAGGGCTCAGTCCTCGGACCGCTTTAGAGACTGAGCCAGAAGGTGGACCAATGTCTCACCAGCAGCTAATGAAGACATGTTCAACTGGGCTTTAATGTCCAAATCTGTCCTTATTCTCTTCTGAAGACGTTTATATCTGTCGTTGATCTTGGAGACATGTTGTTCGTGTTGCTCCCTCTCAACCAGTCTTGATTCTTACTCACCACCGTACGTCCTAGAGACACTTCAGTGACATCTACAGACACTTTAGAGACATCTCAGAGAGACTTCGGAGAAACTTCAGGGACACCCTGAAGACACATCAGAGACCACTCTAAGTTGCTGGCAGAAGTGGATCAGGCCCTCTCTTTGTCTGGATGATGATCCTGTTTCAGAGACATGCTGTGATGTCTCCATGTCCCTGAAATAGACCGAGGACCCTGAAGAGTTTTGTGACTAGGTGTGTGTTTATTACTAGATATATGCCTACAAAGACTCCTCAAAGACACATGGACAGCTTTACTGAGCTCAGACCAGCTCCTCCTGCCTGACACCTACAGGTAAAACTGTTGAACTACAGGCAGCAGTAACACAAAGCAACATTAAACTGGATTACAGCCAGTCGGAAGGTGGAGGAACCACCACCCTGAAGAACAATACACCCTCTGATCCGCTCCAGGTGCGCTGTACGACATCTCACCTTTAGCAAGACGAAGAACTCAAAGACTCTCCTGAAGGACGGCGGGAAGAGTCGGGCGTAGGTGACGGCCATCTTGAAGAAAAGGGCGTGGAAGAGGCGGTCCCGGACGTTGATGAGCGGGTTCTGGTTGATGTTGGGATTTCGGATCCTGTTGGGCCCCATGTTGTTGTTGTTCAGAGGAACATTGTTGTTGTTAGCCTGGTTCTCCGACATGGTCGTAGTTGCTGCAGGACTCTGGTGCTCCTGAATTGGTTCCTAGGTCAGCATGGTTCTGGTAGGGTTCATGAAGGTGGAACTCTGATACAGTTCACAGGGGTACCTTCTGGAACCTGGATCCACCTGAAGAGTTTAAAGAGAAACACAGTTCAGCCAGTTACAGAGTAGAATTCTATCCTAGAACCTGTGCCGGACCTGAACAGTTGGGTCTGAGTTCTGGTTGGGATTCTGTTTGGTGTTTGGTGGTTTTAGTCTAAAAGAGCAACTGGTGTAGTTCTTCTGGTTTTATTACGTTTCAGTTGTTGCAGAAAGTAAACTTTGACCGAAGACCCTGATCCTGAAAAAGACCCAGAACCTGAAAAAGACCCGGAACCTGAAAAAGACCCGGAACCTCAATTCAATTCAATTCAGTTTATTTATATAGCGCCAATTCACAACAGATATCATCTCAAGGCACTTAACAAGAAGTTATTTCAATACAATTATACAAACATTCCAATCAGTTAAAAAGTTTCCTATTTAAGGAATCCCAGCAGATTGCGTCAGTCATTGGCGTGAGGTTGGGCCCCGTTGATGCAGACTTTCCAACCACAGCAATCCTTCAGCAATCCCTCATACTGAGCAAGCATGTAGCGACGGTGGAGAGGAAAAACTCCCCTTTAACAGGAAGAAACCTCCAACAGAACCAGGCTCAGTAGGAGCGGCCATCTGCCACGACCGTCTGGGGGTTTGAGAAGACAGAGCAGAAACACAGAAGGAACAGAAGATCTGATATAAGAGAACTTTCTATGTTACAGAAAGTAAAAAGTTGATAACAGGACACAGTGGATGTTCAGTTACTGGGAGGATCATCCCAGTCGATGCCCCCCGTCCAACAGGGCATTGCAGCCAAGCAGGATACCAGACCTGGTATATCTTCTATGGAGAGAAAAACACTGAGAGAAAACAAAGTTAACAGTCGAAATAACAGAATGTACTGTAATACAACTGGAGAGTAGTAGGAGAGAAAAGTAGCAGAGTGAAGAAAATTGGTAAGTCTGTCCTCCAGCAGTCTGAGCCTATAGCAGCATAACTACAGAGATAGCTCAGGATGACCTTAGCCACTCTAACTATAAGCTTTATCAAAAAGGAAATTTTTAAGCGTGGCCTTAAAAGTAAACAGAGTGTCTGCCTCACGGACTAAAGCTGGGAGCTGGTTCCACAGGAGAGGAGCCTGATAACTAAAAGATCTGCCTCCCATTCTACTTTTAGAAATCCTAGGAACTACAAGTAAACCTGCAGTCTGAGAGCGAAGGGCTCTGTTAGGAACATATGGACCAATCAGATCTCTGATGTATGATGGAGCTGATTATTATGGGCTTTATATGGAAGAAGGAGGATCTTAGATTCTATTCTGGATTTAACAGGGAGCCAATGAAGGGAAGCTAAAACAGGAGAAATGTGATCTCTCTTTTTAATATTCATCAGAACTCTTGCTGCAGCATTTTGGATCAACTGAAGGCTTTTAATGGCATTTTGTGGACTCCCTGATGGTAAAGAATTACAGTAAGTCCAGCCTTGAGGTAACAAATGCATGGACTAGTTTCTCAGCATCACTCCTGGACAGGATGTTTCTAATTTTAGCAATATTCCTGAGGTGAAAGAAAGAAATCCTAGAAACCTGTTTAATATGGGATTTAAATGTCAAGTCTTGGTCAAAAATAACGCCGAGGTTCTTTACGTTATTACTGGGGGACAATTTAATGCCATCCAGATGAAGTGATTGACTAATCAGTTTCTGTTTAAGAACTTCTGGTCCAAAGACAGCAACTTCTGTTTTGTCAGAATTTAAAAGCAAAAAGTTTAGATTCATCCATGTTTTTATGTCTTCCAGACATGCCTGTAATCTACCTAACTGACTGGGTTCATCAGGATTTATGGATAAATATAGTTGTGTATCATCAGCATAGCTGTGGAAATTTATCCCATGCTGTCTAATGATTCTACCAATTGGGAGCATATATATGGTGAACAGAATTGGTCCAAGCACAGAACCCTGTGGAACTCCACAAGTAACCCTTGAGAGTGAAGAAGATTTATCATTTAGATGAACAAACTGGAATCTATCAGACAAATATGATTTAAACCAGCCTAGTGCTGTTCCTTTGATCCCTGCAACATGTTCAAGCCTTTCTAAGAGAATATTATGATCGACTGTGTCAAAAGCAGCACTGAGATCTAACAGAACCAGAACAGACACCAGTCCATTATCTGAGGCCATGAGAATATCATTAGTAACCTTCACCAGTGCTGTTTCAGTGCTATGATGAGCTCTAAAACCTGACTGAAACTCTTCAAACAGCTCGTTACTGTTTAGATGCTCACAGACTTGATTAGCAACTATTTTCTCAAGGACTTTGGATAAGAAAGGAAGGTTAGATATAGGTCTGTAATTCACTAAGTCATCTTGATCAAGGGAAGGTTTCTTGAGTAAAGGTTTAATTACAGCTATTTTAAATTCCTGTTGTACGTATCCGTTTACTAAGGATAGATTCATCATATCCAAAATGGGGCCAGGAACCAAATGGAACACTTCTTTAAATAATTTGGTTGGAATTGGGTCCAACATACAAGTTGAAGGTTTAGATGAGGCTAATATTTTTGATAATTCAGAAAGCTCGACTGAATCAAAACAGCCTCAGCACAACTGAGGTTCTACAGTTCTTTCCGATACTGCCTCATTTACTGAGGAAGAAGTAATCATGTTTGGGAGGATGCCAATGATTTTATTTTTAATAGAATTTATTTTATTTATGAAGAATCTCATAAAATCATCACTGCTAAGAGCTGGGGGAATAGTTTGCTCAACAGAGCTATGACTCTGTGTAAGTTTGGCAACTGTACTAAAAAGAAACCCAGGATTGTTTTTATTTGCCTCTATTAATGATGAAAAATATGCTGTTCTAGCTTGTCGAAGGGTCTTTTTATACAGCAGTAGACTGTTATTCCAGGTTAAATAGGAATCCTCTAGATGTGTAGAGCGCCATTTTCTCTCCAACTTCCTAGTATTCTGCTTTAAAGTACGCAACTCTGCGTTAAACCAAGGAGTCAGCCTCCTATGGCTAGCCACTTTCTTTTCTAAGGGGGCTACACTATCTAATGCCAAACGCAATGAGGACGTAACGCTGTGAACCAGACCATAGATTTCTGAAGGGTTAGAGATAGAATTGCTGCCATCCACTGTGTTACCCTGAGACACTGAGGAAAGTAAGAATGGAACAGATTCTTTAACAATTGTTACAGCATTGTCTGATAGAGCTCTACTATAATGACATTTTCTTTCAGATTTAAGATGGTCAGTTAAAGTAAATTCAAAAGTTATTAAGAAGTGGTCAGACAGGACCGGGTTATGTGGGTGGACTGTTATTTCCTCACACTCAATACCGTATGTCAGTACAAGGTCCAAAGTGTGTTTACCCGAGTGGGTCGATCCCTGTACTTTTTGAGTAAAGCCAGTTGAGTCTAAAATAGCATTAAAGGCTGCATTTAGGCTATCACTTTCTGTATCCACATGAATATTGAAGTCCCCCACTATAATAACCCTATCAGTATTTAATACTTAATCAGATAGAAAATGTGAGATCTGATCCAAGAATTGAGAGTAAGGGCCTGGTGGACGATACTAAACCACAAACAAAAATGGTCTTAATGTTTTGCAACTTGGATGAGGAAAATTAAGGGTTAGATGTTCAAAAGAACTGTAGCTATCAATTGGTCTGGGACTAATTAGTAAATCAGAACGAAAAATGGCTGCAACTCCTCCTCCTCGCCCAGTAACCTGAAGAAAGCCCGGATCCTGAAGAAGACCCGGATCCTGAAGAAGACCCGGAACCTGAAAAAGACCCGGATCCTGAAGAAAACCCGGAACCTGAAAAAGACCCGGATCCTGAAAAAGCCCCGAACCTGAAGAAAATCTGGACCCGGATCCTAAAAAAAACCCCCGGATCCTGAAGAAGATCCGGATCCTGAAGAAAACCCGGATCCTGAAGAAGACCCGGATCCTGAAAAAGACCCGGATCCTGAAAAAGACCCAGAACCTGAAGAAGATCCGGATCCTGAAGAAAATCCGGAACCTGAAGAAAACCCGGAACCTGAAGAAGATCCGGATCCTGAAGAAAACCCGGATCCTGAAAAAGACCCGGAACCTGAAGAAGACCCGGAACCTGAAAAAGACCCGGAACCTGAAGAAGACCCGGATCCTGAAGAAAACCCGGAACCTGAAGAAGACCCGGATCCTGAAAAAGAACCGGAACCTGAAAAAGAACCGGAACCTGAAAAAAACCCGGAACCTGAAAAAGACCCAGAACCTGAAAAAGACCCGGAACCTGAAAAAGACCCAGAACCTGAAGAAGACCCGGATCCTGAAGAAAACCCGGAACCTGAAGAAGACCCGGATCCTGAAAAAGACCCGGAACCTGAAGAAGACCCGGATCCTGAAAAAGACCCGGATCCTGAAAAAGAACCGGAACCTGAAAAAGAACCGGAACCTGAAAAAAACCCGGAACCTGAAGAAGACCCGGATCCTGAAAAAGACCCGGAACCTGAAAAAGACCCGGAACCTGAAAAAGAACCGGAACCTGAAAAAGAACCGGAACCTGAAAAAGAACCGGAACCTGAAGAAGACCCGGATCCTGAAGAAAACCCGGAACCTGAAAAAGACCCGGATCCTGAAAAAGCCCCGAACCTGAAGAAAATCTGGACCCGGATCCTAAAAAAAAACCCCGGATCCTGAAGAAGATCCGGATCCTGAAGAAAACCCGGATCCTGAAGAAGACCCGGATCCTGAAAAAGACCCAGAACCTGAAGAAGATCCGGATCCTGAAGAAAATCCGGAACCTGAAGAAAACCCGGAACCTGAAGAAGATCCGGATCCTGAAGAAAACCCGGATCCTGAAAAAGACCCGGAACCTGAAGAAGACCCGGAACCTGAAAAAGACCCGGAACCTGAAGAAGACCCGGATCCTGAAGAAAACCCGGAACCTGAAAAAGACCCAGAACCTGAAGAAGACCCGGATCCTGAAGAAAACCCGGAACCTGAAGAAGACCCGGATCCTGAAAAAGACCCGGAACCTGAAGAAGACCCGGATCCTGAAAAAGACCCGGATCCTGAAAAAGAACCGGAACCTGAAAAAGAACCGGAACCTGAAAAAAACCCGGAACCTGAAAAAGAACCGGAACCTGAAAAAGAACCGGAACCTGAAGAAGACCCGGATCCTGAAGAAAACCCGGAACCTGAAGAAGACCCGGATCCTGAAAAAGACCCGGATCCTGAAAAAGAACCGGAACCTGAAGAAGACCCGGATCCTGAAGAAAACCCGGAACCTGAAGAAGACCCGGATCCTGAAAAAGACCCGGATCCTGAAAAAGAACCGGAACCTGAAAAAGAACCGGAACCTGAAGAAGACCCGGATCCTGAAGAAAACCCGGAACCTGAAGAAGACCCGGATCCTGAAGAAGATCCGGAACCTGAAGGCGTGGAACGGGCGATCCATATAAACGACAAATATATCTCTTTCTTTCCAGTATTTACCAACATGAAGAAATATACAGAAAAGTGACGATAAAACAGACGCGAGTTTAAAGACAGTTTCTCCATCAGTTGACCAGCAGGTTGCTGTTCGTACTAACGGCCACTAGATGTCGTCCAAGAGATCCGTGTTAGAAAGTTCGGAGTAACGAAACGTTTTCTGATACGAGCTTCAGTGCTTCAGAAAGCTTCATTTGGCCGTCATCACTTCTAATAAGAAGATCTTCATGACGGGTTTAAGGAACACGAAGGTTTTCTGAGCAGAGAGAAAACACCGTCTGTCAATCAGCTGATTGAACCGGAGCAGACAGCCTGACTAACTAAGCAGCTGAGTTTGATAAGAAATGAACCGACTGCTGATGAGAACCAATCAGGTGTAAGTTTAGCTTGGAGAGGCAGGATGAGTGAGTATCAGCCAATGGGAGCAGAGATGGAGGTGGCGTCTTCCTGCCGTCTGCAGCGGGACCAGAACTAAACCAGGTTCTTCCAAAGACCCGGATGAAGAAGTTCTGTCCAAATGAACCAGAGAAGTTTCTAGATGCTCTGATCAACCAGCTAGACACCAGAACTGGACGGGTTTCCCTCGATCCGTTCCGATCGGTAAAAGTTCTTCTAGAACCCGAGTGTCATTGAATGCATCAGAGCTAAGAACTCGGACCAGAACCGGTCCACAAACGCATCAAACAGCTTTGACCTTTCTCACTTGGATCAGATGAAGGTTTGGGAATAATTCCTCCTAGGCCAAACCGAGCGATAAACTCCGGATCAGTACCAGAATACCTGCTGGTTTTGATCCGGTTCGGTTAATTAGTGAGTAGTTCTAACAGAACCATGGTGTTTCTACTGAAGGATTTCACCCAATAAAACAAGTTTTCTTTTGCTTTGGTAAAACGGATCGGATCCATTCCGACTGATCAGAACCAAAACCTGGAGGTTCTGGTTCTGATCCAGATGTCAGGATTGATCTGGAGGAGCAAAATGTTGGGAGTAGATCTGAACCAACAACAGGTTCCAGCAGGTAGAACATCTCTGGTCCACCTGGAACCCAGAGAGAATGTAGCTTCCATCTTCAGGCGCTCAGCGGTTCTGGTTCTGCTGGTTCTGCTGGGCCCGCTATGGTTCTGTTCAGGAACCTGCTCAGGTGAGGAGGGTCTCCGGGGTGTAAGCCTCCCCCAGGTGTGTTAGGAACGCTGCAGGTGCGTCAGACTCACCTGTCACTGAACTTTTCCTCGCGATGTTTTCATCAGCAGGAAGCTAGCTGCTAGCTCGATGCTAACTGGAACGACCGGCGGCTGGAGCTCGATGACGCCCCGCGTTAGCGCACAGCTAGCGGCTCTGAACCGACCGAGGGGCGGCGTCAGGCGGACTCAGCTGGAAGAGGAGGCCGGAGAGCCGATCGGGGTGTCCGGGAGATGAAATCCGCTCTGGGCTGCAGCTAACGGCTGCTGCTAGCCACCGATCACAGCCCGAAGTATGGAAGTCCTGCTGCGGAACTGGAGCTTTCTGCGCCCAGCGCGCTGACTGACAGGGGGAAGAGACTGTAAACCCAGAGCGCTGACTGACAGGAGGAAGAGACTGTAAACCCAGAGCGCTGACTGACAGGAGGAAGAGACTGTAAACCCAGCGCGCTGACTGACAGGAGGAGGAGACTGTAAACCCAGCGCGCTGACTGACAGGAGGAGGAGACTGTAAACCACTGACTGACAGGAGGAAGAGACTGTAAACCCAGAGCGCTGACTGACAGGAGGAGGAGACTGTAAACCCAGCGCGCTGACTGACAGGAGGAGGAGACTGTAAACCCAGAGCGCTGACTGACAGGAGGAGGAGACTGTAAACCCAGCGCGCTGACTGACAGGAGGAGGAGACTGTAAACCAATGACTGACAGGGGGAGGAGACTGTAAACCCAGAGCGTTGACTGACAGGAGGAAGAGACTGTAAACCCAGAGCGCTGACTGACAGGAGGAGGAGACTGTAAACCCAGAGCGCTGACTGACAGGAGGAAGAGACTGTAAACCCAGAGCGCTGACTGACAGGAGGAAGAGACTGTAAACCCAGAGCGCTGACTGACAGGAGGAAGAGACTGTAAACCCAGAGCGCTGACTGACAGGAGGAGGAGACTGTAAACCCAGAGCGCTGACTGACAGGAGGAGGAGACTGTAAACCCAGAGCGCTGACTGACAGGAGGAGGAGACTGGAAACCCAGAGCGCTGACTGACAGGAGGAGGAGACTGGAAACCCAGAGCGCTGACTGACAGGAGGAAGAGACTGTAAACCCAGAGCGCTGACTGACAGGAGGAGACTGTAAACCCAGAGCGCTGACTGACAGGAGGAGGAGAAACCCAACCGCTGACTGATAGGAGGAGGAGACTGTAAACCCAGAGCGCTGACTGACAGAAGGAAGAGACTGTAAACCCAGAGCGCTGACTGACAGGAGGAGACTGTAAACCCAGAGCGCTGACTGATAGGAGGAGGAGACTGTAAACCCAGAGCGCTGACTGACAGGAGGAGGAGACTGTAAACCAATGACTGACAGGGGGAAGAGACTGTAAACCCAGAGCGCTGACTGATAGGAGGAGGAGACCGTAAACCCAGAGCGTTGACTGACAGGGGGAGGAGACCGTGAACCCCGAGCGCTGTCTGACAGGAGGATGTGACCGTAAACCCCGAGCGCTGACTGATAGGAGGATGTGACCGTAAACCCCGAGCGCTGACTGATAGGAGGATGTGACCGTAAACCCCGAGCGCTGACTGACAGAAGGATGTGACCCTGTGGATGGGTGCAGAGATTGTTGTCCTTCTGGAAGGGTCTCCTCTCTCCACAGAGGAATGCTGGAGCTCTGACATAGTGACCATTGTGTTCTTGGTCACCTCCTTGACTAGGGCCCTTCTCCCCCGATCGTTCAGTTTAGATGTCTAGCCCGCTCTAGGAAGAGTCCTGGTGGTTTCAAACTTTTTTTATTTTTAGATGATGGAGGCCACTGCCCTTATTGGGACCTTCAAAGCAGCCGACATGTTTCTGTAACCTCCCCCAAATTTGTGCCTCAAGACAATCCTGTCTCAGACGTCTCCTTTGACTTCATGCTTGGCTTGTGCTCTGACATGCTCAACTATGAGACCTTATATCAGGGGTGCCCAATTCCGGTCCTCAAGGGCCGGTCTCCTTCATGTTTTTGTTCTTTCCCTGGTTCAGCACACCTGAATCAAATGATGGCTCATTAGCAGAACCTTTGCAGAACTTTGACTTGCTGAGGAGGTAGTTGGATGATTTGAATCAGCTGTGTTTGACCAGAGACGCATCTAAAACTGTCTGGAGACGGGCCCTTGAGGCCCGGAATTGGAGACCCATGCCTTATATGGACAGGCGTGTCCCTTTCCAAATCTTTCCTATCCACTGTACTTACCTGTATTTACCACAGGTGGACTCCAGTGAAGCTGCAGAAACATCTGAGAGATGATCAGTGGAAATAGGATGCAGCCAAAAGCTGTGAATACTTATGTTCATATTTTTAACAAATTTGTAGAATGTCATTATGGGGTGTTGTGTGTAAAATTTTGATGAAAATGAATTTAATCCTTTTAGGAATAAGCCTGTAATATTACATGTGGTAAAATTATTTAAAGAAGTGTTCCATTTGGTTCCTGGCCCCATTTTGGATATGATGAATCTATCCTTAGTAAACGGATACGTACCACAGGAATTTAAAATAGCTGTAATTAAACCTTTACTCAAGAAACCTTCCCTTGATCAAGATGACTTAGTGAATTACAGACCTATATCTAACCTTCCTTTCTTATCCAAAGTCCTTGAGAAAATAGTTGCTAATCAAGTCTGTGAGCATCTAAACAGTAACGAGCTGTTTGAAGAGTTTCAGTCAGGTTTTAGAGCTCATCATAGCACTGAAACAGCAGTGGTGAAGGTTACTAATGATATTCTCATGGCCTCAGATAATGGACTGGTGTCTGTTCTGGTTCTGTTAGATCTCAGTGCTGCTTTTCAATTCAATTCAGTTTATTCATATAGCGCCGATTCACAACAGATATTTAATCTCAAGGCTCTTAACAAGAAGTCATTTCAATACATTTATACAAACATTCCAATCAGTTAAAAAGTTTCCTATTTAAGGAATCCCAGCAGATTGCGTCAGTCATTGGCGTGAGGTTGGGCCCCGTTGATGCAGACTTTCCAACCACAGCAATCCTTCAGCAATCCCTCATACTGAGCAAGCATGTAGCGACGGTGGAGAGGAAAAACTCCCCTTTAACAGGAAGAAACCTCCAACAGAACCAGGCTCAGTAGGAGCGGCCATCTGCCACGACCGTCTGGGGGTTTGAGAAGACAGAGCAAAAACACAGAAGGAACAGAAGATCTGATATAAGAGAACTTTCTATGTTACAGAAAGTAAAAAGTTGATAACAGGACACAGTGGATGTTCAGTTACTGGGAGGATCATCCCAGTCGATGCCCCCCGTCCAACAGGGCATTGCAGCCAAGCAGGATACCAGACCAGGTATATCTTCTATGGAGAGAAAAACACTGAGAGAAAACAAAGTTAACAGTCGAAATAACAGAATGTACTGTAATACAACTGGAGAGTAGTAGGAGAGAAGGAAGTAGCAGAGTGAAGAAAATTGGTAAGTCTGTCCTCCAGCAGTCTAAGCCTATAGCAGCATAACTACAGAGATAGCTCAGGATGACCTCAGCCACTCTAACTATAAGCTTTATCAAAAAGGAAAGTTTTAAGCCTGGCCTTAAAAGTAAACAGAGTGTCTGCCTCACGGACTAAAGCTGGGAGCTGGTTCCACAGGAGAGGAGCCTGATAACTAAAAGATCTGCCTCCCATTCTACTTTTAGAAATCCTAGGAACTACAAGTAAACCTGCAGTCTGAGAGCGAAGGGCTCTGTTAGGAACATATGGACCAATCAGATCTCTGATGTATGATGGAGCTGATTATTATGGGCTTTATATGTAAGAAGAAGGATCTTAGATTCTATTCTGGATTTAACAGGGAGCCAATGAAGGGAAGCTAAAACAGGAAAAATGTGATCTCTCTTTTTAATATTCATCAGAACTCTTGCTGCAGCATTTTGGATCAACTGAAGGCTTTTAATGGCATTTTGTGGACTTCCTGATAGTAAAGAATTACAGTAGTCCAGCCTTGAGGTAACAAATGCATGGACTAGTTTCTCACCATCACTCCTGGACAGGATGTTTCTAATTTTAGCAATATTCCGGAGGTGAAAGAAAGAAATCCTAGAAACCTGTTTAATATGGGATTTAAATGTCAAGTCTTGGTCAAAAATAACGCCGAGGTTCTTTACGTTATTACTGGGGGCCAATCTAATGCCATCCAGATGAAGTGATTGACTAATCAGTTTCTGTTTAAGAACTTCTGGTCCAAAGACAGAAACTTCTGTCTTGTCAGAATTTAAAAGCAAAAAGTTTAGATTCATCCATGTTTTTATGTCTTCCAGACATGCCTGTAATCTACCTAACTGACTGGGTTCATCAGGATTTATGGATAAATATAGTTGTGTATCATCTGCATAGCTGAGGAAATGTATCCCATGCTGTCTAATGATTCTACCAATTGGGAGCATATATATGGTGAACAGAATTGGTCCAAGCACAGAACCCTGTGGAACTCCACAAGTAACCCTTGAGAGTGAAGAAGATTTATCATTTAGATGAACAAACTGGAATCTATCAGACAAATATGATTTAAACCAGCCTAGGGCTGTTCCTTTGATCCCTGCAACATGTTCAAGCCTTTCTAAGAGAATATGATCGACTGTGTCAAAAGCAGCACTGAGATCTAACAAAACCAGAACAGACACCAGTCCATTATCTGAGGCCATGAGAATATCATTAGTAACCTTCACCAGTGCTGTTTCAGTGCTATGATGAGCTCTAAAACCTGACTGAAACTCTTCAAACAGCTCGTTACTGTTTAGATGCTCACAGACTTGATTAGCAACTATTTTCTCAAGGACTTTGGATAAGAAAGGAAGATTAGATATAGGTCTGTAATTCACTAAGTCATCTTGATCAAGGGAAGGTTTCTTGAGTAAAGGTTTAATTACAGCTATTTTAAATTCCTGTGGTACGTATCCGTTTACTAAGGATAGATTCATCATATCCAAAATGGGGCCAGGAACCAAATGGAACACTTCTTTAAATAATTTGGTTGGAATTGGGTCCAACATACAAGTTGAAGGTTTAGATGAGGCTAATATTTTTGATAATTCTGAAAGCTCGACTGAATCAAAACAGCCTAAGCACAACTGAGGTTCTACAGTTCTTTCTGATGCTGACTCATTTACTGAGGAAGAAGTAATCGTGTTTGGGAGGATGCCAATGATTTTATTTTTAATAGAATTTATTTTATTTATGAACAATCCCATAAAATCATCACTGCTAAGAGCTGGGGGAATAGTTGGCTCAACAGAGCTATGACTCTGTGTAAGTTTGGCAACTGTACTAAAAAGAAATCCTTCAATTCATTTTTCCAATCAGTGTTTAAAGTCTTTCTACCAAAGAATCCCAGCAGGTTACATGGAGTTGTTCTCTCCTCCTGAACCAACATGGAGCCTCAGCAGACAGTCGCCTGCGTTGTGTCGTTGTTGTCATGGTTTTCAGACGTCACCAACCAGCCTACACCAAAAACGGCCTTACCTGAACCTTCCTGCTGGGGGTGCAGCTCCCTCAGAACCTCCTGGTCCATCCCGGCCGTTGTTGAGCCGGGCCTTACTGCTCCATAATGATGATGATGGTTTCAGGATTTGTTCTGGTTCTGCTCATTGATCCGTTTCAGGATTTGTTCTGGTTCTGCTCATTGATCTGTTCTGGTTCTGCTCATTGATCCGTTACAGGATTTGTTCTGGTTCTGCTCATTGATCCGTTACAGGATTTGTTCTGGTTCTGCTCATTGATTCGTTACAGGATTTGTTCTGGTTCTGCTCATTGATTCGTTACAGGATTTGTTCTGGTTCTGCTCATTGATCCGTTACTCACTGAACTGGTGGACTTTGTTGGTTCCGAGTTTCTGACAGTGACAGGACTGGTTCTGGTCCTGACAGTTACCCGTTCAGCCCGGTTTTAATGGCACAGAACCTTTGAGGCGCTTCATCCTGAAAGCATCCATTTAGTATCGGCTGCTGTTGCCATGGCAACTTGTGCTTCCAGGAGATACAAAGATGGAGAGGTGTGTGTGTGAGATGTTTAACCGTCTCTATGAGGACCGCTGGCATGTTCAGATGTGGTTCTGGTTCTGACCCGGTTAAATCTGTGGATTCTGAAGCTAATGAAACGGCAGCATCAGGTCCTGGGGAAGGTTCTGTTTCAGGATGAAACTTTTCAACGGAGCCGCTTCAGTTCTGGTTCAGTTCTGGTTCTGGTCCAGATTAGCAGCGTCTGCAGCTCCACAGCCGGACGTGTTCAGTGTTCCCAGAACCAGAACCAGAACCAGAACCAAACCAGGTGAGACAGCGTTTAGTTTCTGGGCTCATCAGATCTGGAGCAAACAGCCTGAAAACCTGAGATGTTCAGAACCGGCTGGTTCTGTTCAACATGTTGGACCAGAAGCTCTGAGTCCATCTGGATCTAAAGTTGCATTTTTTCCTCTAACGTCTGTTTTCTACAATATGAATCATTTATTTCTGTTTCCTGCAGATCCCAGTTTGGCTCTTTAGAGGAACCATCATCATTTGTTTTTATCTATGCAGCAGCTGGTTGTCATGGAAACTGTGTAATGTGCCTGAAAAGGCAGGAGGCCTTGTGTGTTCGCAACAGAAAGGTGAGATGTCCTTTAGGCTCCGCCTCCATCAGGAACTCCGCCTACCTACCTGTTCTCCTCACACAGGTTCATCTTCACCAACAGATGAAAACCAACCCAACCTTTCATCAACGCATCCTGCCCCAGGAAGTCAGCTGCTTCTGGAGGGGAAGTTCCTGCACTTCTTAGAGTCAGTGAACGTCTCACACATTCCTCCGTTTACAGAAGTGAAGGTTTCACGAGGCAGAGAACGTTTCCTGTTTGGCTCCTTGATCTGAATCTACGCTGATTTAGACCAAATGTTTCTGCAGACAGTTTGTGTTTCATGGCGTCTGCAGGACCACTTCCTGTAGTCACACTTCATTCTGATTCACATTGGTGTGCAGAGAAACAACCAGATGCAAATGAACTCATTATGAGGAGCTTAATGAGCTAAACTACTTATAGTTGGACCTTTAGCTGCTTTGTAACCATGTTGTGTTTAAAGGGGACGTATCATGAAAATTCCACTTTTTTACCCCTTAAATTCTTTGTGTAGTGAACTTAGGAGGACAGAAAGCATCAATCTGTCACTCCATGTGTTGTGGAGATATTTTTGTAAAATGTTTTGGGTCATATTTTTTAAGCTGTTCAGTTTCCTCTATTATCTATTACCTTTTTTGAACTGTTACATCACATCTGCCGAGCGAATCCGCCATCTTTATTTCTCGCTATGAGTTTGTAGTCCAAGTTTAGGTATGCTGAAAGCACAAAATGTGTCGAAATGTTCTGTTGTTGGGTGTATTAACCCACACAACTGTTTACACGTCTCCCAGCATCAGATCCACTTCGAAGTGTGTGGTTAGGTTTTATTTTTGATGGGAGTGTGTCCCAATCTGTGTTTTAGTTTGAGTGCTTCAGTAACCTCCACCAGTATCAACAAGGGTTTTATGAAAGACTCAATCCCTTCTGAATGGGAACATGGTGACACAGCACAGTGGGAAGCAACAATTCATTGTATTTTTGGACATTCATTTAATGCCTCTCGGACAGTTTTGATAGCATTAGCATCAGACTTTCTCTTTATGTTAGCGCTATGTGCTAGATGTTTTAGCTCCCCAATTATGTCTTTTTTAATCCTACCATCACAGGTAAAGGCAGAGTATCATTTATTACGTATGCCTATCTGGTTATGTACCCGTGTCTGTGTTTGTTGACTGTAAAAGGGTTCATATAACGTTTTTCCCTTTCTTCATGTACTATACCTGCTAAGAAAACAAAGTTGTCATGATTTAGTTTAATCTTTTCTCTTTATATCATAAGAAAACCCACTTTATATAACTTTGAAGTTCGTATTGTTTTAGCTGTGTTATTTCAGATCGATGTGAAGCACATTACTATTTTTTTTAAACGAGGTTTTGGGTCATTAAACAGTCGTCTTATTTGTTAGCGTCTCTTCCAACAAATATTGCTGAATAAAGTTTCTGCAGTGCTAGGATGCTGGTTATCTATCAAACTACAAAAATGGCTGAATGGGGTCGGAGTGGAAGGTTCAGCGACCTGAAAGGGGGCGTGGCCTGCAGCACATCCTACACATTTAAAGGGACCTCACCAAAACGAGTCGTTCCGCAGATAGAAGAGGAGCCTATAGAACTACTATAATAAAAAATACCCACCTAATAACTGCAGTTCCACTATATATAGACCACAACTACATGATTTAGATGTAAAAATGAATAATTAAAAACCATGATATGTCCACTTTAATTATGCTGGGCAATCAAGAGATTATGAGCAGAACCTTTCAGGATTGGTAGAAAGGTTTGAATCCCATGTCCTCTGCACAACCTGCTGCTGGCAGGTCAGATCACACCTCCGGATCCTCTGCTCTGTGTTCAAGCCTCATTAAAAGTCAAAGCGCTTCCTAAGGAACTGTGAGGAGGTGATCACGATGAGCTGAAGAAGCTCTGCAGAGAGAAGGGAGTGATGCTGTGACCTGATCTGATGAAGACATCCTGCTTCATCAGATCAGGTCACAGCATCAGCAGACTTTCCAGGGACCAGCCGGGAGTCGTGTAGTGAGGATGAAACATTTTCAGGATTATTACACAGAGATCGTCCACAATGAGTGTTTAGAAAAGCTTGGTGTGGGATCCTGGGTCTGCAGTGAAGCTGGTGAACAAACTGATCACATCTCAACGTCGACGTCTCTGCAGAAACATCTGATTATGCAATAAAACAATAATAAGGTGACATCAAGCTGGTGATGAAGAACAATTTTATTTTAGACTCTTCATCATGACGAGAACAAAGCATGCAGCATCATCTTCAGTCTGACAGATGGAGATCTTTTTATAGCAGCAGTTAGTCACATGATGTAGTGAAGCTTCAATTTTACATTCAGATGGAAACAGAGATTTCAGGTTACATGCAGCAGCAGCAGCACAGAGACACAAGGACAGCAGAAACACGGTAGTTATCAGCTCATGGACAGATCCTCGTCCTGGTTGGAGATCCTCCGAGGAAACTTTATTTACAACATCAACTCCTGACATGTCAGGCAGGGAACGACTGGCATGCTTCTGATCAATAATCGCTCCGTTCTGAATTATCACGGATATCTGAATAAACGTGAGTCTGAGGCGCGCCGAGAAACAAACCGTTTTCACAATAAATCACGAGAAGAACAACAGAACGATAAACAGTCACCAGGAGCTGTCAGCCAATCAGCAGGCACCAAACACACCACAACAACGACACGTCACCACAGCAACGGAGCCATCACCACGGCAGCAGAGCGGCCACCCTTTCAACCAAGAGGTCACCACGACAACAAAGCTGTTCCCATGCCAGCTGAGTTGTCACCATAGCAACAGTGAGCCATCGCAACAAAGAAGTTGTCCAGGACCAGTGAGAGCTAGCATGTATCATCTGGACCCAGGGTTCTGGTTCTGGTGTTTGGTTGCTTCTGCACAGTTCTGGTTCATGTGACCTTTGACCTCAGACCCATCACTGGTGGATGACACGATGGATCTGATGCCAGGTGTCCCGGCGAGTCCTGGCCAATGACGTAATCATTTCACCTGTAATGAAGCTAACACGCTGACATCACTTCCTCTGCGCCGAGGTGCCAACTGACCCTAACGGTTCCACCTGGAGGACGGTTCTGACCCATTTACAATAATGTAAAGAACTTTTTGAGCCAATAACATGAGAACAAGAACACAACATAGGTTATTACATTCCTAACATAGTGTACAAAGTTCCTTAGTGTAGTGATAAACGTATGGCCTGCATTTCTATAGCGCTTTTTCAGTCAGAGCACCACAAAGCACTTTACACACTACATTCACACGCTGGTGGCGCTGAGCTACGTCGTAGCCACAGCTGCCCGCTAACAGAAACAAGGCCGCCGAACACTGGCGCCCCCCTCTGACCACCAGCAGCAGGCAGCGAGGGTGAAGTGTCCTGCCCAAGGACACAACGACCGAGACAGAAAGAGCGGGGGTTTGAACCACCAACCCACTGGTTACAGGATGAGCTCCTACCTCCTGAGCCTCTAGTTATAGTGATAACTAGTTATAGTGATAACTAGAGCTGATAATGTAATAATACATAAAGACTGCATTTCAACCATGGTTAAAGTCGATGTCATACAACATAGGTAGGCAACATTTAATTAGGGTTATAAAAGCTAATCAACAGCTAACATCTTTATAATAACTTTATGATCATGATAATTGGTCAAATGTTTTTGTTATTGGCTAAAAAGCTTTGCTACATTATTATCAAATTATTCCATTGTTAGCTTTATTACTTTAAAAATGGCCAACATATCATGTTATTGACCATAGTTATGTGATTGGTTGCTACAAATTGTTGCATCATCCAGATGTCATTTGGTCCAGTTGTCTTATTGTCAAAGTTTGTCATCCAGTTGTTGTATACAGTCCAATGGTCGTACGGTCCAGGTGTCGTACTGTCCCCTATGTCATAATGTCCAAGTGTTGTACCCTATAGGCGTCGTAGCGTCTAAGCATCTTACTGTCCCTACGTTGTAATGTCCAAGTGTTGTACTGTCCAAGTGTCGTACCATTCAGACATCATATCCTCAGTGTATTTCACTATTGGGTTGTTTTGAGGTGACAGTGATCAGTTTCAGGATAAGGCCTTTATCTTGCAGGGTAACAGGTTAATCCTTGAACCTTCGTCCTTGTAAACTCTTATAATAGTTCTCCTGTTCCGTCTGATTACGGATCTCTCGATCCAACAGAACTAGTGCCGTTTTGCGTCTCATGGCCATTTCCCTGCGCTGGGCTTCAGCCGACATCTCCACTTGTAAGCCGGGGTCAATGGCAGTAGATGGCGAGGCTGAGCGGCGTGGACAGAAGCTGCTGGCACGGGCAGATGAATCTCCCCTGGCAAGCTTGTTGAGGTTGTAGGAGTCTTGTGGGTCATCTCCATTGGACACTACAGCCCACTCCCATGGATTGCCGTTCCCAGCCAGGGGTGGGGCCTGTGGAGGGGGTGGAGTTTGTACAACAGGATGGTAGGGGGCGTGGGCATCCACGGTGACGATGCCTGGCCCATCCCGCTGGCGATCAGAGGGATGACGCCAGTGTGGAGAGTCTGTGTTAGAGGAGGTGCCAGAACCAGTGGAAGTGCTCTCAGAGGATTTCTCACCAGAGGAGGAGGAAGGAAGAAGACCTTGCTGTTTCGACATGGCAATGACCTGCATGAGGCGTGGCTGATTGGCAGCAGCTCTAACTGATCCCTCCCCACTTGTCTTCTCCCGGATGGCGAGCCACTTGGCCCTAGTCAAGGCGCTTTTTGGCGAGACTGGTGGGGGTCCAGCTTCAGGGATCTGTGGCGGTCTGGGTGTTGCCACAGCTTTGGACCCACCTGGGGGAGGGGTGGGGTTGCGACCAGAGCCTGCCCTCACAGTGTGCACTGAGGGCTGGTAGATTGGGGCCTGAGAACCAGCATCATCAGTTCCCACAGAGCTTACTTCAGAACCATCCTCACTGGGCTCACAATCTGCATCTTCCCGAGTCCCCAGGCCTCGCATCTCTATAGACTTCTGCTTCCATTCGGAAACCAGCTGCTGTGACCTCATTGGGTCCACGGGTACCTGCACAGCCTTCAAACGTCGCTGCACTGGTTGCATCGACGGCACCGGATCCCCCAGCACCTCGTTGGTACCCAGAGGACCGTTAACGTTCATGCTTGTTCTTGGCAGTGTGTTACTGAAAGTCAGCATGGTCTCTTTTCCCATCGGGCTCCGAGGGGCCAAGAGCTCCACATCAACGCTGGCCCTCTTCAGGGCCTCCATGGAGCCCTTCTCGCTCTGCAGGGGCCCGAGACCTTCCAGCCGCTCTATGGGGGCCGGAGCCGTCGCGATCTCATCATTGCTCTCAGAGGCAGAGGCGGGGCCCTTGTTGTATACCGACTCGTGTCCACGCTCTGTCAGTGCTCGCAGAGGATCTTCCATTGGAGGGGGAGGGGGTGCAGTCAGAGCAAACTCATCAGAAGACTTGAAGTTGGAAACTGCATGAAGCGCCTGCAAGACAAGAATAAAATAAAAGAACAGAACAGATCAGCAGGGTGGGTCAGAAGAAATGCAGCAGGTATTTTCAGGTGGACAGGTAGAGAGACGTTTCAAGGGGAGAAATGTTCCATGTGGAGAGAAGTAGAGAGATGTTTCAGATGGGGAGGTAGAAAAATATTTAAGGTAGAGAGCTGTTTTAGGTGGACAAGTATAGAGATGTTTCAGATGGTGAAGTAGAGAGATGTTTTAGATGGGGAGGTAGCAAGATGTTCCAGGTAAAGAGATGTTTCAAGAGAGTTAGAAAGATGTTCAAAGTAGAGAGATGTTTCAGGTGCAGAGATAGAAAGATATTTCAGGTGGAGAAGTAGAGAGATGTTTCGGATAGAGAAGTAGCGAGTTGTTCCAGGCAGAGAGATCTTCCAGGAGGACAACAGATAGAGAGGTTTCAGGTGGAAAGATAGCAAGTTGTTCCAAGTAGAGAGATGTTTCAGGTAGAGATGTTTCTGGTAGAGATGTTTCTGGTAGAGATGTTTCAGGTAGAGATGTTTCTGGTAGAGAGATGTTTCAGGTAGAGATGTTTCTGGTAGAGAGATGTTTCAGGTAGAGAGATGTTTAAGGTAGAGATGTTTCAGGTAGAGAGATGTTTCAGGTAGAGATGTTTCTGGTAGAGAGATGTTTCAGGTAGAGATGTTTCTGGTAGAGAGATGTTTCAGGTAGAGAGATGTTTCAGGTAGAGATGTTTCTGGTAGAGAGATGTTTCAGGTAGAGATGTTTCTGGTAGAGAGATGTTTCAGGTAAAGAGATGTTTCAGGTGCAGAGATAGAAAGATGTTTCGGATGGAGAAGTAGCAAGTTGTTCCAAGTAGAGAGATGTTTCAGGTAGAGATGTTTCTGGTAGAGATGTTTCTGGTAGAGATGTTTCTGGTAGAGAATTGTTTCAGGTAGAGATGTTTCTGGTAGAGAGATGTTTCTGGTAGAGAGATGTTTCAGGTAGAGATGTTTCTGGTAGAGAGATGTTTCAGGTAGAGATGTTTCTGGTAGAGAGATGTTTCAGGTAGAGATGTTTCTGGTAGAGAGATGTTTCAGGTAGAGATGTTTCTGGTGCAGAGATGTTTCTGGTAGAGAGATGTTTCAGGTAGAGATGTTTCTGGTAGAGAGATGTTTCAGGTAGAGATGTTTCAGGTAGCGAGATGTTTCAGGTAGAGATGTTTCAGGTAGAGAGATGTTTCAGGTGCAGAGATAGAAAGATGTTTCGGATGGAGAAGTAGCAAGTTGTTCCAAGTAGAGAGATGTTTCAGGTAGAGATGTTTCTGGTAGAGAATTGTTTCAGGTAGAGATGTTTCAGGTAGAGATGTTTCTGGTAGAGAATTGTTTCAGGTAGAGATGTTTCTGGTAGAGAGATGTTTCAGGTAGAGATGTTTCAGGTAGAGAGATGTTTCAGGTAGAGAGATGTTTCTGGTAGAGAGATGTTTCGGATGGAGAAGTAGCAAGTTGTTCCAAGTAGAGAGATGTTTCAGGTAGAGATGTTTCTGGTAGAGATGTTTCTGGTAGAGAATTGTTTCAGGTAGAGATGTTTCTGGTAGAGAGATGTTTCAGGTAGAGATGTTTCAGGTAGAGAGATGTTTCAGGTAGAGAGATGTTTCTGGTAGAGAGATGTTTCAGGTAGAGATGTTTCTGGTAGAGAGATGTTTCAGGTAGAGAGATGTTTCTGGTAGAGAGATGTTTCAGGTAGAGATGTTTCTGGTAGAGAGATGTTTCAGGTAGAGAGATGTTTCAGGTAGAGAGATATTTCAGGTGCAGAGATAGAAAGATGTTTCGGATGGAGAAGTAGCAAGTTGTTCCAAGTAGAGAGATGTTTCAGGTAGAGATGTTTCTGGTAGAGAGATGTTTCAAGTGGACAGGCAAGGAGATGTTTCAGGTAAATGGTAAATGGCCAAATGGTACTTGTATAGCGCGATTTATTTAGTCCCTGAGGACCCCAAAGTGCTTCACGTTACAGTCAGTCATTCACCCATTCACGCACACATTCGCACACTGGTGATGCTAAGCTACATGGTAGCCACAGCGGCCCTGAGGCAAACTGACAGAAGCGAGGCTGCCGAACACTTGCGCCACCAGGTCCTCGGACCCCATCAGTGGACGAGGCAAGGACACAACGACTGAAACGTGAGACAATCCTCCGATTACAAGACGAACTCCTACGCCACAGATACGCCCTAGAGATATGTTCCATGTGAAGAGATGTTCTATGTAGAGATATGCATCAGGTTGAGAGGTAGAGAGATATTCCATGTAGAGAAATGTTTCAAGTGGAATGTGATTCTTTGTAACACATTGGTCTTATTGAACAATGAAACAGGAAACAGACTAATATTCAGGCGAATTTCTGTTTCAGTTTCCATCGCAGCAGCTTGCCTTGTGTTCTCTCTCTATCAGCTGAAACATTGAATAAAGACCTGACGCTGCCACAGGGTTGGCCACTGTACCAAAGACTCCTGAAGACTGCTTGGCTGCAATGCCCTGTTGGACGGGGGGCATCGACTGGGATGATGCTCCCAGTAATTGAACATCCACTGTGTCCTGTTATCAACTTTTTACTTTCTGTAACATAGAAAGTTCTCTTATATAAGATCTTCTGTTCCTTCTGTGTTTCTGCTCTGTCTTCTCAAACCCCCAGACGGTCGTGGCAGATGGCCGCTCCTACTGAGCCTGGTTCTGTTGGAGGTTTCTTCCTGTTAAAGGGGAGTTTTTCCTCTCCACCGTCGCTACATGCTTGCTCAGTATGAGGGATTGGTGAAGGATTGCTGTGGTTGGAAAGTCTGCATCAACGGGGCCCAACCTCACGCCAATGACTGACGCAATCTGCTGGGATTCCTTAAATAGGAAACTTTTTAACTGATTGGAATGTTTGTATAAATGTATTGAAATGACTTCTTGTTAAGAGCCTTGAGATGACACCTGTTGTGAATTGGCGCTATATAAACAAACTGAATTGAATTGAAGAGTTATACTGATGCAGTCGCCATGACAACTGCATCACATAGTGAAGTTCATGACAAAAGCCAGACAGGTAAATCTTGATATTAAATCTTCCCCTGACTGATACTTAACAGGATAAACTCCAACTGGACGCTGTTCTGATTTCTCACCGACTGAATGATGGGATGTCGAACAGGTGTGGAGATCTCACCAGATACGCCGCGATGAAGGCCCCAATCAGGAAACCCACGTAGACGTCGATAGGATGACTGCGATGCTGTGTGATCTGAGTTAGGCCCGTCAGTGCCGCCGCAATAGCAAACGCAAACACCAGGACGGGCTTGAGCAGCTTGGTGGAGTCGGATATGGTGGAGTTAAAGTACATCTGAGAGGGAGAGAGCCAGCAGAGACAGGGAACAAAACCGACAGCCTTCAGACTCCAGCACTGCGAGGACAGGTAGTCACTTCTAGCAGAGCAAACCCAGTTACCGTTTGATCCATCACTCACCGAAACATAAACAGCGGCGAAGGCCGACAGAGTCGCATGCTGGGAAGGAAACGTCCTCCTGTCACAGAGACACCAACCTGTCATCAACAATCAGCCTTTACCTGAAGAACATGATGCAAACAGGAGGAGAGGTCTGTACCTGGCTGCCATGATGGCGTGCTGGTCATGTCCTGAGCAGATATCTTTGGTGATGTAAGCGTTTTGGTCACATGACACGCCTGCCAGAGTGTAGTTGGGTTTACATACAGTGAGGAAGAAAGGGGCGTGGTAACCTGTCGACAACTGGATGATGTCAGTTAGCAGCGCCGTCGCACAGAGTCCGAAGACGTGCACACCTGCAGAGGAAGTAGACATCAGACAGACGGGAGCCAGGCGAGTTAGATAGACAGAGGTGTAAGATACAGGTGAAATCGTACAAAAGTTCATTTATTTCAGTAAGTACCTTCATTAAGGATTATGTTTGTTAATCATCCACTAATGTTTGGGTAACACAAGTCACACCAGGTCAATAAGTCTATGAAAGTAACTGTTTCTAAAATAAGCCCTTTGCTGATTCCTGGTTATTGTTTCTATTTATTTGTATGATACAGGTCAAACTCTAAGAATTAGAATATTGTTCATTTATTTCAATAATTCAACTTAAAAGGTGAAACTAATATATGATATAGACTCATTCCATGCAAAGTGAGATATTTCAGCCTTTATTTGTTATAATTATGATGATTATGGTTTACAGCTTATGAAAAAAAATTCAAAATCTCTAAAAATTATATGACATGAAATCAATAAAACAAGGATGAGAAATGTGGGACCTGTGTAAAGTTTAATCCTGCATGTGTAGTCAGTAGTTGGTCTGGGCTCCTATTGCATCAATGCGGCGTAGCATGGATGCTAGCAGCCTGTAGCTCTGCTCAGGTGTTATGGAAGACCTTCAGCTCCTCTGCATTGTTCCGTCTCATGTCTCTCATCTTTCTCTTGGCAATGCTCCATAGATTGTCTATGGGGGTCAAAGGTCAGGCCAGTCTGCTGGCCCATCAAGCCCAGTAATCCCACGGTCATTGAAGCAGGTTCTGGTACTTGAGGCAGTGTGGGCAGGTACCAAGTCCTGCTGGAGAATGAAGTCAGCATCTCCATGAAGCTGGTCTGCAGAAGGAAGCATGCAGTTCTCCATCATGTCCTGGTAGATGGCGCCGTAGAGTCTGGACTTAATAAAGCTCAGTGGACCAACAGCAGCAGATGACATGGATCCCCACATCAACACACAGTGGAAACTTCCACCATCTTGGATTGTGTTCCTCTCCATTCTTCCTCCAGACTCTGGGACCTTTGGTTTCTTTTTCCTTTAGCCCAGGACAAGAGGAACAGGACATGTGAAGCTGATGTCCAGAGGAACAGGACATGTGAAGCTCATGTCCAGGACTAGAGGAACAGGACATGTGAAGCTCATGTCCAGAGGAACAGGACATGTGAAGCTCATGTCAAGGACTAGAGGAACAGGACATGTGAAGCTCATGTCCAGGACAAGAGGAACAGGACATGTGAAGCTCATGTCCAGGACTAGAGGAACAGGACATGTGAAGCTCATGTCAAGGACTAGAGGAACAGGACATGTGAAGCTCATGTCAAGGACTAGAGGAACAGGACATGTGAAGTTCATGTCCAGGACTAGAGGAACAGGACATGTGAAGCTGATGTCAAGGACTAGAGGAACAGGACATGTGAAGCTCATGTCCAGGACTAGAGGAACAGGACATGTGAAGCTCATGTCAAGGACTAGAGGAACAGGACATGTGAAGCTCATGTCAAGGACTAGAGGAACAGGACATGTGAAGCTCATGTCCAGGACTAGAGGAACAGGACATGTGAAGCTCATGTCCAGGACTAGAGGAACAGGACATGTGAAGCTCATGTCCAGGACTAGAGGAATTGGACATGTGAAGCTCATGTCCAGAGGAACAGGACATGTAAAGCTCATGTCCAGGACTAGAGGAACAGGACATGTGAAGCTCATGTCCAGAGGAACAGGACATGTAAAGCTCATGTCCAGGACTAGAGGAACAGGACATGTGACGCTCATGTCCAGGACAAGAGGAACAGGACATGTGAAGCTCATGTCCAGGACTAGAGGAACAGGACATGTGAAGCTCATGTCAAGGACTAGAGGAACAGGACATGTGAAGCTCATGTCAAGGACTAGAGGAACAGGACATGTGAAGCTCATGTCCAGGACTAGAGGAACAGGACATGTGAAGCTCATGTCCAGGACTAGAGGAACAGGACATGTGAAGCTCATGTCCAGGACTAGAGGAACAGGACATGTGAAGCTCATGTCAAGGACTAGAGGAACAGGACATGTGAAGCTCATGTCAAGGACTAGAGGAACAGGACATGTGAAGCTCATGTCCAGGACTAGAGGAACAGGACATGTGAAGCTCATGTCCAGGACTAGAGGAACAGGACATGTGACGCTCATGTCCAGGACTAGAGGAACAGGACATGTGAAGCTCATGTCCAGAGGAACAGGACATGTAAAGCTCATGTCCAGGACTAGAGGAACAGGACATGTGACGCTCATGTCCAGGACTAGAGGAACAGGACATGTGAAGCTCATGTCCAGGACGAGAGGAACAGGACATGTGAAGCTCATGTCCAGGACTAGAGGAACAGGACATGTGAAGCTCATGTCCAGGACAAGAGGAACAGGACATGTGAAGCTCATGTCAAGGACTAGAGGAACAGGACATGTGAAGCTCATGTCAAGGACTAGAGGAACAGGACATGTGAAGCTCATGTCCAGGACTAGAGGAACAGGACATGTGAAGCTCATGTCCAGGACTAGAGGAACAGGACATGTGAAGCTCATGTCCAGGACTAGAGGAATTGGACATGTGAAGCTCATGTCCAGGACTAGAGGAATAGGACATGTGAAGCTCATGTACAGAGGAACAGGACATGTAAAGCTCATGTCCAGGACTAGAGGAACAGGACATGTGAAGCTCATGTCCAGGATGCGTCTGTGTGTGGAGGCCCTTGATGCTCTAACTCCAGCTTCAATCCGCTCCTTCTAAAGGTCCCCAACACTTTTCTATGACCTTTTCCTGACGATCCTCTCCAGGCTCCACTCATGCCTGCATCTTTTCCTTCCACACAACTTTCTATTAATGTGCTTTGAATCAGCACTTTGGGAACATCCAAAGACTTGTTGAGGCTTTCCCTCCTCATGGAGGGGGTCAATGATTGTTTCTGCTGTCAGGTCTCAGTCTGATTCCTACTGAACCAGACTGAGACCATTTAAAGGGACAGGAACCATTTAGAGCTGATTAGAGTCGGAGACTTTGAGACTAATATATTCAAGTTTTTCACAATATTCTAATTTTCTGAGATTTTGATTTGGGCTTTTCATAAGCTGTAAATCATAACAAATAAAGGCTGAAATATCTCACTTTGCATGGAATGAGTCTATATCATTTATTAGTTTCACTTTTTAGGTTGAATTATTGAAATAAATGAAGTTTTGCACAGTATTCTAATTGTTTCACCTGCAGACCGGTGTATAAGACAGACAGGTGTATGAGACAGACAGGTGTGTGAGACAGACAGGTGTATGAGACAGACAGGTGTATGAGACAGACAGGTGTGTGAGACAGACAGGTGTGTGAGACAGACAGGTGTGAGACAGACAGGTGTGAGACAGACAGGTGTGTGAGACAGACTGGTGTGTGAGACAGACAGGTGTGAGACAGACAGGTGTATGAGACAGACAGGTGTGAGACAGACAGGTGTGTGAGACAGACAGGTGTGAGACAGACAGGTGTGAGACAGACAGGTGTGAGACAGACAGGTGTGAGACAGACCGGTGTGTGAGACAGACAGGTGTATGAGACAGACAGGTGTGTGAGACAGACAGGTGTGAGACAGACAGGTGTGAGACAGACAGGTGTGAGACAGACTGGTGTGTGAGACAGACTGGTGTGTGAGACAGACTGGTGTGTGAGACAGACAGGTGTGAGACAGACAGGTGTATGAGACAGACAGGTGTGAGACAGACAGGTGTGTGAGACAGACAGGGGTGTGAGACAGACTGGTGTGTGAGACAGACAGGTGTGAGACAGACAGGTGTGTGAGACAGACAGGTGTGAGACAGAGAGGTGTGCGAGACAGACAGGTGTGAGACAGACAGGTGTGTGAGACAGACCGATGTGTGAGACAGACCGGTGTGTGAGACAGACAGGTGTATGAGACAGACAGGTGTGTGAGACAGACAGGTGTGTGAGACAGACAGGTGTGAGACAGACAGGTGTGTGAGACGGACAGGTGTGTGAGACAGACAGGTGTGTGAGACAGACCGGTGTATGAGACAGACAGGTGTGTGAGACAGACTGGTGTGTGAGACAGACTGGTGTGTGAGACAGACAGGTGTGTTAGACAGACAGGTGTGAGACAGACAGGTGTGAGACAGACTGGTGTGTGAGACAGACTGGTGTGTGAGACAGACAGGTGTGAGACAGACAGGTGTGAGACAGACAGGGGTGTGAGACAGACTGGTGTGTGAGACAGACAGGTGTGAGACAGACAGGTGTGAGACAGACTGGTGTGTGAGACAGACAGGTGTGAGACAGACAGGTGTGAGACAGACAGGTGTGAGACAGACAGGTGTGAGACAGACAGGTGTGTGAGACAGACTGGTGTGTGAGACAGACAGGTGTGAGACAGACAGGTGTGTTAGACAGACAGGTGTGAGACAGACAGGTGTGAGACAGACTGGTGTGTGAGACAGACTGGTGTGTGAGACAGACAGGTGTATGAGACAGACCGGTGTGTGAGACAGACAGGTGTGTGAGACAGACAGGTGTGAGACAGACAGGTGTGTGAGACAGACAGGTGTGTGAGACAGACAGGTGTGAGACAGACAGGTGTGTGAGACAGACTGGTGTGTGAGACAGACAGGTGTGTGAGACAGACTGGTGTGTGAGACAGACCGGTGTATGAGACAGACAGGTGTGTTAGACAGACAGGTATCAGGTGGAGAGACAGACTGATGTGTGAGACAGACAGGTGTGAGACAGACAGGTGTGTGAGACAGACAGGTGTATGAGACAGACAGGTATCAGGTGGAGAGACAGACAGGTGTGAGACAGACAGGTATCAGGTGGAGAGACAGACAGGTGTGAGACAGACAGGTATCAGGTGGAGAGACAGACAGGTGTGAGACAGACAGGTATCAGGTGGAGAGACAGACAGGTGTGAGACAGACAGGTATCAGGTGGAGAGACAGACAGGTGTGTGAGACAGACAGGTGTGTGAGACAGACAGGTGTGTTAGACAGACAGGTGTGTTAGACAGACAGGTATCAGGTGGAGAGACAGACTGATGTGTGAGACAGACAGGTGTGAGACAGACAGGTGTGAGACAGACAGGTGTGAGACAGACAGGTGTATGAGACAGACAGGTGTGAGAAAGACAGGTGTGTGAGACAGACAGGTGTGAGACAGACAGGTGTGTGAGACAGACAGGTGTGAGACAGACAGGTGTGTGAGACAGACAGGTGTGAGACAGAGAGGTGTGCGAGACAGACAGGTGTGAGACAGACAGGTGTGTGAGACAGACCGATGTGTGAGACAGACCGGTGTGTGAGACAGACAGGTGTATGAGACAGACAGGTGTGTGAGACAGACAGGTGTGTGAGACAGACAGGTGTATGAGACAGACAGGTGTGTGAGACGGACAGGTGTGTGAGACAGACAGGTGTATGAGACAGACCGGTGTATGAGACAGACTGGTGGAGAGACAGACAGGTATGAGACAGACTGGTGTGTGAGACAGACAGGTGTGTGAGACAGACAGGTGTGAGACAGACAGGTGTGAGACAGACTGGTGTGTGAGACAGACTGGTGTGTGAGACAGACAGGTGTGAGACAGACAGGTGTGAGACAGACAGGGGTGTGAGACAGACTGATGTGTGAGACAGACAGGTGTGAGACAGACAGGTGTGAGACAGACAGGTGTGTGAGACAGACAGGTGTATGAGACAGACAGGTATCAGGTGGAGAGACAGACAGGTGTGAGACAGACAGGTATCAGGTGGAGAGACAGACAGGTGTGAGACAGACAGGTATCAGGTGGAGAGACAGACAGGTGTGAGACAGACAGGTATCAGGTGGAGAGACAGACAGGTGTGTGAGACAGACAGGTATCAGGTGGAGAGACAGACAGGACTTGTGTGAGACAGACAGGTGTGTGAGACAGACAGGTGTGTTAGACAGACAGGTATCAGGTGGAGAGACAGACTGATGTGTGAGACAGACAGGTGTGAGACAGACAGGTGTGTGAGACAGACAGGTGTATGAGACAGACAGGTATCAGGTGGAGAGACAGACAGGTGTGAGACAGACAGGTATCAGGTGGAGAGACAGACAGGTGTGAGACAGACAGGTATCAGGTGGAGAGACAGACAGGTGTGAGACAGACAGGTATCAGGTGGAGAGACAGACAGGTGTGTGAGACAGACAGGTGTGTTAGACAGACAGGTGTATGAGACAGACAGGTATCAGGTGGAGAGACAGACAGGTGTGAGACAGACAGGTATCAGGTGGAGAGACAGACAGGTGTGAGACAGACAGGTATCAGGTGGAGAGACAGACAGGTGTATGAGACAGACAGGTGTGTGAGACGGACAGGTGTGTGAGACAGACAGGTGTATGAGACAGACCGGTGTATGAGACAGACTGGTGGAGAGACAGACAGGTATGAGACAGACAGGTGTGTGAGACAGACAGGTGTATGAGACAGACAGGTATCAGGTGGAGAGACAGACAGGTGTGAGACAGACAGGTATCAGGTGGAGAGACAGACAGGTGTGAGACAGACAGGTATCAGGTGGAGAGACAGACAGGTGTGAGACAGACAGGTATCAGGTGGAGAGACAGACAGGTGTGTGAGACAGACAGGTGTGTTAGACAGACAGGTGTATGAGACAGACAGGTATCAGGTGGAGAGACAGACAGGTGTGAGACAGACAGGTATCAGGTGGAGAGACAGACAGGTGTGAGACAGACAGGTATCAGGTGAGAGAGACAGACAGGTGTGTGAGACGGACAGGTGTGTGAGACAGACAGGTGTATGAGACAGACCGGTGTATGAGACAGACTGGTGGAGAGACAGACAGGTATGAGACAGACTGGTGTGTGAGACAGACAGGTGTATGAGACAGACAGGTATCAGGTGGAGAGACAGACAGGTGTGAGACAGACAGGTATCAGGTGGAGAGACAGACAGGTGTGAGACAGACAGGTGTGAGACAGACAGGTGTGTGAGACAGACAGGTGTATGAGACAGACAGGTATCAGGTGGAGAGACAGACAGGTGTGAGACAGACAGGTATCAGGTGGAGAGACAGACAGGTGTGAGACAGACAGGTATCAGGTGGAGAGACAGACAGGTGTGAGACAGACAGGTGTGAGACAGACAGGTGTGTGAGACAGACAGGTGTATGAGACAGACAGGTATCAGGTGGAGAGACAGACAGGTGTGAGACAGACAGGTATCAGGTGGAGAGACAGACAGGTGTGAGACAGACAGGTATCAGGTGGAGAGACAGACAGGTGTGAGACAGACAGGTATCAGGTGGAGAGACAGACAGGTGTGAGACAGACAGGTATCAGGTGGAGAGACAGACAGGTGTGTGAGACAGACAGGTGTGTGAGACAGACAGGTGTGAGACAGACAGGTGTGTTAGACAGACAGGTATCAGGTGGAGAGACAGACTGATGTGTGAGACAGACAGGTGTGAGACAGACAGGTGTGTGAGACAGACAGGTGTATGAGACAGACAGGTATCAGGTGGAGAGACAGACAGGTGTGAGACAGACAGGTATCAGGTGGAGAGACAGACAGGTGTGAGACAGACAGGTGTGTGAGACGGACAGGTGTGTGAGACAGACTGGTGGAGAGACAGACAGGTATGAGACAGACTGGTGTGTGAGACAGACAGGTGTATGAGACAGACAGGTATCAGGTGGAGAGACAGACAGGTGTGAGACAGACAGGTATCAGGTGGAGAGACAGACAGGTGTGAGACAGACAGGTATCAGGTGGAGAGACAGACAGGTGTGAGACAGACAGGTGTGAGACAGACAGGTGTGTGAGACAGACAGGTGTATGAGACAGACAGGTATCAGGTGGAGAGACAGACAGGTGTGAGACAGACAGGTATCAGGTGGAGAGACAGACAGGTGTGAGACAGACAGGTATCAGGTGGAGAGACAGACAGGTGTGAGACAGACAGGTATCAGGTGGAGAGACAGACAGGTGTGAGACAGACAGGTATCAGGTGGAGAGACAGACAGGTGTGAGACAGGACAGGTGTGAGACAGACAGGTGTGTGAGACAGACAGGTGTGTGAGACAGACAGGTATCAGGTGGAGAGACAGACAGGTGTGAGACAGACAGGTATCAGGTGGAGAGACAGACAGGTGTGAGACAGACAGGTATCAGGTGGAGAGACAGACAGGTGTGAGACAGACAGGTATCAGGTGGAGAGACAGACAGGTGTGAGACAGACAGGTATCAGGTGGAGAGACAGACAGGTGTGTGAGACAGACAGGTGTGTGAGACAGACAGGTGTGAGACAGACAGGTGTGTTAGACAGACAGGTGTGTTAGACAGACAGGTATCAGGTGGAGAGACAGACTGATGTGTGAGACAGACAGGTGTGAGACAGACAGGTGTGTGAGACAGACAGGTGTATGAGACAGACAGGTATCAGGTGGAGAGACAGACAGGTGTGAGACAGACAGGTATCAGGTGGAGAGACAGACAGGTGTGAGACAGACAGGTATCAGGTGGAGAGACAGACAGGTGTGTGAGACAGACAGGTGTGTTAGACAG
Organism: Valencia hispanica; assembly: GCA_963556495.2. Lineage (NCBI taxonomy): Eukaryota > Metazoa > Chordata > Actinopteri > Cyprinodontiformes > Valenciidae > Valencia > Valencia hispanica. Next base: position 59,236,628 of record OY747705.1, on the reverse strand, counting down.
ACAGGTGTATGAGACAGACAGGTATCAGGTGGAGAGACAGACAGGTGTGAGACAGACAGGTATCAGGTGGAGAGACAGACAGGTGTGTGAGACAGACAGGTGTGTTAGACAGACAGGTGTATGAGACAGACAGGTATCAGGTGGAGAGACAGACAGGTGTGAGACAGACAGGTATCAGGTGGAGAGACAGACAGGTGTGAGACAGACAGGTATCAGGTGGAGAGACAGACAGGTGTATGAGACAGACAGGTATCAGGTGTGTGAGACGGACAGGTGTGTGAGACAGACAGGTGTATGAGACAGACCGGTGTATGAGACAGACTGGTGGAGAGACAGACAGGTATGAGACAGACAGGTGTGTGAGACAGACAGGTGTATGAGACAGACAGGTATCAGGTGGAGAGACAGACAGGTGTGAGACAGACAGGTATCAGGTGGAGAGACAGACAGGTGTGAGACAGACAGGTATCAGGTGGAGAGACAGACAGGTGTGAGACAGACAGGTATCAGGTGGAGAGACAGACAGGTGTGTGAGACAGACAGGTGTGTTAGACAGACAGGTGTATGAGACAGACAGGTATCAGGTGGAGAGACAGACAGGTGTGAGACAGACAGGTATCAGGTGGAGAGACAGACAGGTGTGAGACAGACAGGTATCAGGTGGAGAGACAGACAGGTGTATGAGACGGACAGGTGTGTGAGACAGACAGGTGTATGAGACAGACCGGTGTATGAGACAGACTGGTGGAGAGACAGACAGGTATGAGACAGACTGGTGTGTGAGACAGACAGGTGTATGAGACAGACAGGTATCAGGTGGAGAGACAGACAGGTGTGAGACAGACAGGTATCAGGTGGAGAGACAGACAGGTGTGAGACAGACAGGTGTGTGAGACAGACAGGTGTGTGAGACAGACAGGTGTATGAGACAGACAGGTATCAGGTGGAGAGACAGACAGGTGTGAGACAGACAGGTATCAGGTGGAGAGACAGACAGGTGTGAGACAGACAGGTATCAGGTGGAGAGACAGACAGGTGTGTGAGACAGACAGGTGTGTGAGACAGACAGGTGTGAGACAGACAGGTGTGTTAGACAGACAGGTGTGTTAGACAGACAGGTATCAGGTGGAGAGACAGACTGATGTGTGAGACAGACAGGTGTGAGACAGACAGGTGTGAGACAGACAGGTATCAGGTGGAGAGACAGACAGGTGTGAGACAGACAGGTATCAGGTGGAGAGACAGACAGGTGTGAGACAGACAGGTATCAGGTGGAGAGACAGACAGGTGTGAGACAGACAGGTATCAGGTGGAGAGACAGACAGGGTGTGTGAGACAGACAGGTGTGAGACAGACAGGTCAGGTGAGACAGACAGGTGTGAGAGACAGGACAGGTGGAGAGACAGACAGGTGTTAGACAGACAGGTATCAGGTGGAGAGACAGACAGGTGTGAGACAGACAGGATGTGTGAGACAGACAGGTGTGAGACAGACAGGTGTGTGAGACAGACAGGTGTATGAGACAGACAGGTATCAGGTGGAGAGACAGACAGGTGTGAGACAGACAGGTATCAGGTGGAGAGACAGACAGGTGTGAGACAGACAGGTATCAGGTGGAGAGACAGACAGGTGTATGAGACAGACAGGTGTGTGAGACGGACAGGTGTGTGAGACAGACCGGTGTATGAGACAGACTGGTGGAGAGACAGACAGGTATGAGACAGACTGGTGTGTGAGACAGACAGGTGTATGAGACAGACAGGTATCAGGTGGAGAGACAGACAGGTGTGAGACAGACAGGTATCAGGTGGAGAGACAGACAGGTGTGAGACAGACAGGTATCAGGTGGAGAGACAGACAGGTGTGAGACAGACAGGTGTGAGACAGACAGGTGTGTGAGACAGACAGGTGTATTAGACAGACAGGTATCAGGTGGAGAGACAGACTGATGTGTGAGACAGACAGGTGTGAGACAGACAGGTGTGAGACAGACAGGTATCAGGTGGAGAGACAGACAGGTGTGAGACAGACAGGTATCAGGTGGAGAGACAGACATGTGTGAGACAGACAGGTATCAGGTGGAGAGACAGACAGGTGTGTGAGACAGACAGGTGTGTTAGACAGACAGGTGTATGAGACAGACAGGTATCAGGTGGAGAGACAGACAGGTGTGAGACAGACAGGTATCAGGTGGAGAGACAGACAGGTGTGAGACAGACAGGTGTGAGACAGACAGGTGTGTTAGACAGACAGGTGTATGAGACAGACAGGTGTGTGAGACAGACAGGTGTGAGACAGACAGGTGGAGAGACAGACAGGTGGAGAGACAGACTGGTGGAGAGACAGACCCATACCTACAAAGCGGACGGTTCTCCTCAAGAAGGAGTTGAAGCTGCAGCCTCCAGCGTTGATGCTTCCTTCGGCTCTGTGGATCTTCAGGCGGGGCTGCAGGCAGTACACCACCGCTTCCACCAGCATGATCTGGCACACAAAACAAGCGCACCCTTAGCTGATCCTGGGTCAGGTTCTGGTTCTGGTTCCTCAACCTGTCACTCTGGTTGGGTTCTTCATTGTTCTTCCAGCATTTCACTATCATTACAATCTAACCAAAGTAAATCAGCTTCTACTGGGGAAAATAGAAATGAAAGATGAAAAAGGAAATAAATAAAATACAGAATGAGTTTAAAGGATGAGTCTGAGATAAACATGCTTCATGTTGGAATAATGAGGAGAAGCTTTGACTCCTGTCTGGCTGAAAGGTGAATAGTTGATCCGTACCGAGGCAGCCGGGCCGGCGAAGGCGAGGCTCAGCAGCATCAGCAGCGGGATCAGCTCGTCTCCTCCGTCTACGTACGGCATGCTGAGGTCTCGGTCATGGCACCGGAACCCCACCTGGGCCGGCTGCACCACGTCCGTCAGCTCCAAGAAGTACAGCGACACCATAGAAGAAGCCACGATGGGCAGCTGAACACACACAACACAGACAGGCAGTCAGGTTGTGGTTCTGGTTCTGTGGGACCGCTCCAAGTGGACCCAAACATCCTGAGGAGAGAAGAACCTGCTGCAGGTTCACCTTCCTGAGGAAAAGGAATCCTCCCTGTGGCATAATCCTGAATCAGCTGGGAGTCCAGTTTCAGCCGGACAGAACCGGTCCGATAACAGGAGGTAACGTCCTGATCAAGACCCGCTTCCAGAACCATCTCTGAGGTTCTCAGAACCATGATCCACTCATGAGAATGAGGGATTGCTAAAGGATTGCTGTGGTTGGAAAGTCTTCCCAACCTCACGCCAATGACTGACGCAATCTGCTGGGATTCCTTAAATAGGAAACTTTTTAACTGATTGGAATGTTTGTATAAATGTATTGAAATGACTTCTTGTTAAGAGCCTTGAGATGAAACATCTGTTGTGAATCGGCGCTATATAAATAACCTGATTTGAGATCTCCAGGAGAACCCAGAACCACATGCAGAGCTCTGCAGGCCCCAGCTAAGGTCAGAGGTCAGGATTTAACAGAAGAGAAAATGGCCTCCATGGGGGAGTTCTAAGACCAGAACCTCTGCTGACCCAGAAGAACCCAAAACCATCCTGGGCCGGCCGTGGCTCTGGTGGTAGGAGCTCATCATGTAACTGGTGGGTTGGTGGTTCGAACCCCTGCTCTGCCGTTGTGTCCTTGGGCGAGACACTTTATGGTGTGTGCCTGGTGGTGGTCAGAGGGGGGCGCCAGAGTTCGGTAGCTACGATGGAGCTCAGCACCACTAGGCGCTCTGAGGGCCTCTGGCTACAAATACAGACCATGGGTAGACCCGGGGTAGAACTACCACAGCACAACCAGAACGTCGTCCCTACAGTCAGACACAGTGGTGGTAGGGTGATGGTCTGGGCTGCTTTACAGGGTCAGGACCTGCAGGACCGGCTGTGGAACCCCGAGTTCTGGAGTCTCAGACCTGAAGCTCAGTCGGGTTCTGGAGGAGGACAACGATCTAGATAAAGGTTTAGTCTTTGGAGCGGCCTAGTCAAAGTCTGGACCTTCAACAGGAACATAGAGTCATCGATACTTCCTCAGGTTCTCTTTGATCCTAAAAGCAGAAGAGAAGAACCAGTTTAAACCAACAGGAGGTTCCCAGAACTGGTCTGAACCGGAACCTCCAGGCAGTGGTTGGGTGGTCATGTGACTGTGGGTCATGTGACGTTTCTAACCTCGACAAAGTAGAAACATGGCAGAAGAGTCAGACTGTCCTTCGGAGGTTTCTTCTTCATCTTCTCTGTGGACGAGGAGCTCATCATCATCATCCTCATTCACCTGGAACACACACACAGGTTTACTGGTTCACGAGTCTCTGGTTTGACTGGGAGGCGGAGCTTTAATCAGCTCTGGTCCAGATGTTCCTACCAGAACGCTTTGGTTCCAGAATCCTGTTGGTTCCTAGAGGTTCTAGAATGGGAGGCAGATCTTTTAGTTCTCAGGTTCCTCTCCTGTGGAACCAGCTCCCAGGTTTAGTCCCAGAGGAACTCTGACTACTTTTAGGCCAGGCTTAAAGCTGTTAGACTGGCTAAGGTCATCCTGAGATATCTCTGCTGCTATTGGCTGAGACTGACCACTCCCCCTCACTCTGTACTTTCTCCTACTACTCTCCATTATTCATGCCTCCATCATCTGGTGATAATGTGTCCCACAGGGACCAGTACCAGGACCCCTGAACACAGCTAGGAACCGACCCAGAATCTAGAACCATTTGGATCTTAGTGAGACTGATGGTCTGTTACACCAGAACCAGAACCAGATCTACGTCTCCAGAACTTTCTCTATCATCACCTCCTATAATCACATCCGGTCCAATCAGCACCAAACATTTGGGGAATAGTGTTCTGGGTCTGGTTCTGAGTAAGTCCAGTTCTTCCTGAAACAAGGAAGTCTCAGAGCGCAACAGCTATTGAATTTGCTTGGACTGGACCGAAAACTGGACCGGTACCACCTTCAACTGTTTGATCCAGAATCTGTTTATTTACACTGAGATCCAGGCTAGTTCTGGATCAGCTCTGACAGAACCGGGTCCAGTTGGGTCCAATAATGGTCCGGATTAAAAGCCCTGTAGGACCCAGGTCCATTAGTGGACCGGAGTCTTCATCACATCATCATCCTCAGACAGACCACCAGCACCTTTATCTGCTAATTAACCTCCGACCAATCAGAAGAGGCAGAACCGTTCCTGCAGACGGAACATCTGGATCAGACCGGGGCGGTTCTGGTTCTGACCCGCGGAGCGTGCACGCAGCAGAACGGGTCGGTCTCACCTCAGATCCTGGACCGGTTCCGATTTAGGCTTTCTGCTGCAGAAGCAGAACCGTCTCTGCAGGAGTCACCCGGTCCGGCGGATTGGTGCTGTTCGTTCTGCTCCAGTCAGTTCGGCTGCTGGGAGGCTCGGTTCCGACCCATCCGGTTCTGGTTTAGACTACGTTCCCCCGCAGCCTCTGCAGAACCGCCAACGTTTTCTGTCTGGTGGGGATGCGGCTGCACGGCGGGAGCGTGCGTCTGCGCGTGCACGCGTGTGTGTGGGGGAGAGAGAGAGAGAGAGAGAGAGAGAGAGAGAGAGAGAGAGAGAGAGAGAGAGAGAGAGAGAGAGAGAGAGAGAGAGAGAGAGAGAGAGAGTGGAGCGCCCCCTGTTGGTGTGTGAGAGGGAAACAGCAACGTCTCAGGACAAACGGGTTCTGACTGATTACACCTCCAGAACCTCCAGTTCTGATTGTTCTGATCCAGAACCTACAGACAGCGGCTTTCAAAAGTATTTCAGATCTTGCCACAGATTCTGGATTGGATTTAGATCTGGACTTTGACTGGGCCATTCTAACACATGGATATGTTTTGTTTTAAACCGTTCCATTGTTGCCCTGGCTTTATGTTTAGGGTCGTTGTCCTGCTGGAAGGTGAACCTCCGCCCCAGTCTCAAGTCTTTTGCAGACTCCAAGAGGTTTTCTTCCAGGATTGCCCTGTATTTGGCTCCATCCATCTTCCCATCAACTCTGACCAGCTTCCCTGTCCCTGCTGAAGAGAAGCACCCCCAGAGCATGATGCTGCCACCACCATATTTGACAGTGGGGATGGTGTGTTCAGAGTGATGTGCAGTGTTAGTTTTGCATTTTGGTCTCATCTGACCAGAGCACCTTCTTCCACATGTTTGCTGTGTTCCCCACATGGCTTGTGGCAAACTGCAAACGGGACTTCTTATGGTTTTCCTTTAACAATAGCTTTCTTCTTGCCACTCTTCCATAAAGGCCAACTTTGTGCAGTGCACCACTAATAGTTGTCCTATGGACAGATTCCCCCACCTGAGCAGTAGATCTCTGCAGCTCATCCAGAGTCACCATGGGCCTCTTGGCTGCATTTCTGATCAGCGCTCTCCTTGTTCGGCCTGTGAGTTTAGGTGGACGGCCTTGTCTTGGTAGGTTTACAGTTGTGCCATACTCCTTCCATTTCTGAATGATGGCTTGAACAGCGCTCCACCTCCACCTGTTGGCTGAGTAGGAACCCTTCCCACCACTCTGATAGATCATCTGGACCAGAACCAGCAGAACTGATTCTGGTGGAACCAACAAACTGATGGAACTGATCTTCACTGACAGACTTTTGACATTTTATTAGAGAAACAGGTTTTATTTACAGCAGACAGGGGGCGCTGCAGCCTGGCAGCAGCAAACACAGGTGAACACAGGTTCTGGAGCCAAGGCCCGGTTCCTTTAGAACCTTGGCTCAGGTGTGTTCAGGAGAAGGTGGGCGGGATCCTCCTCCACAGACCTCCACACAGACAGTTCTTGATCCAGCGCTGCTCCCACTGCTTCATGGCGTTCGTCTTGTTTGGAGAGCGAAGCATCGTCACACAGCCACACCTGGAAGGGGCGGAGTTTCAACAGAACAATCAGGTTCTGATCCATACCTGGGATCTACCCAACGACGTCACTTCCTGCGGACTCACCTGGTGCACGCCTTACTCTCCTCGGTGGGACTGACCCCCATGTGAATACAGCGCAGGTTGTCCATCTTCTGAGCTCCTGGACTCCTGAACACAAACACGCATCAGTTCCCCTGCAGCCGGACTCCACCCTGCTCAGAGTGGCCAGGTGAGCTTTACCTGGTGAACACATCCAGGGGGGCGGAGCCTCCTGCTGCCTGCAGCGACGAGGCTCTTCCAAACTGCAGCCGCAGCGGCAGCTTTCCCTGCAGTTTCACGATGATGCCGTCGTTCACTGGCAGCCAGTCCATACTGGGAACCAGCAGCTGGCTGGGCAGCAGGCAACACTCGTCTATGAGACTCTCATCGGGCTCCTGGGGGGGGCCGTCGTCTGAGCGTGCTGCCAGACAGGGGACAGGAGGCAAAGGTAAGATTATTCAAAAAATCTCATTTATGAGCCACAACAATAAATCTGTTGCCCTCAACATGTGATGCAGTGGAGGCTTTTCCTATTGCTCCTGAACACAACACCACTCACCCCCATGTTACAGTTATAGAGCACAATAACGTTACAGTAACACTGTTGTGGCTAAAAGTTTTGAGAATGACACAAATATTCGTTTTCACAAAGTTTGCTGCAAAACTACTTTTAGATCTTTGTTTCAGTTGTTTCTGTGATGTACTGAAATATAATTACAAGCACTTTATACGATTCAAAGGCTTTTATTGACTATTACATGACATTTATGCAAAGAGTCAGTATTTGCAGTGTTGGCCCTTCTTTCTCAGGACCTCTGCAATTCGACTGGGCATGCTCTCAATCAACTTCTGGGCCAAATCCTGACTGGTAGCAACCCATTCTTTCATCATCACTTCTTGGAGTTTGTCAGAATTAGTGGGTTTTTGTTTGTCCACCCGCCTCTTGAGGACTGACCACAAGTTCTCAATGGGATTAAGATCTGGGGAGTTTCCAGGCCATGGACCCAAACTTTCAACGTTTTGGTCCCCGAGCCACTTGGTTATCACTTTTGCCTTATGGCCCGGTGCTCCATCGTGCTGGAAAATGCATTGTTCTTCACCAAACTGTTGTTGGATTGTTGGAAGAAGTTGCTGTTGGAGGGTGTTTTGGTTCCATTCTTTATTCATGGCTGTGTTTTTGGGTAAAATTGTAAGGGAGCCCACTCCCTTGGATGAGAAGCAACCCCACACATGAATGATCTCAGGATGCTTTACTGTTGGCATGACACAGGACTGATGGTAGCGCTCACCTTTTCTTCTCCAGACAAGCCTTTTTCCAGATGCCCCAAACAATCTGAAAGAGGCTTCATGGGAGAATATGACTTTGCCCCAGTCCTCAGCAGTCCATTCACCAGACTTTCTGCAGAATATCAATCTGTCCCTGATGGTTTTTGGAGAGAAGTGGCTTCTTTGCTGCCCTTCTTGACACCAGGCCATCTTCCAAAAGTCTTCGCCTCACTGTGCGTGCAGATGCACTCACACCTGCCTGCTGCCATTCCTGAGCAAGCTCTGCACTGGTGGCACTCCGATCCCACAGCTGAATCCTCTTTAGGAGACGATCCTGGCGCTTGCTGGACTTTCTTGGACGCCCTGAAGCCTTCTTAACAAGAATTGAACCTCTTTCCTTTAAGTTCTTGATAATCCTATATTGTTGATTTAGGTGCAATTTTAGTCGCCACAATATCCTTGCCTGTGAAGCCATTTTTATGCAACGCAATGATGGCTGCACGCGTTTCTTTGCAAGACACCATGGTTAACAATGGAAGAACAATGATTTCAAGCATCACCCTCCTTTTAACATGTCAAGTCTGGCATTCTAACCCAATCAGCCTGAAATAATGATCTCCAGCCTTGTGCTCGTCAACATTCTCACCTGAGTTAACAAGACGATTACTGAAATGATATCAGCAGGTCTTTTAAAGACAGCAATGAAATGCAGTGGAATTTTCCTGGCAAAGAAGGACTATGCAATTCATCTGATCACTGTTCGGAACATTCTGGAGTATATGCAAATTGCTATTATAAAAACTTAAGCAGCAACTTTTCCAAATTTCTAATATTTACGTAATTCTCAAAACTTTTGGCCATGACTGTGTTACTGTAACATGTACGTTACTGTAACATGTAACGTACATGTTACATGTTACAGTAACATACCTGTTATATGTTACTGTAACATATAACAGGTACGTTACTGTAACATGTATGTTACTGTTACGTTACTGTAACAGGTATGTTACTGTAACAGGTACGTTACTGTAACATGTAACAGGTATGTTACTGTAACAGGTACGTTACTGTAACATGTAACAGGTATGTTACATGTACGTTACATGTTACTGTAACATGTACGTTACTGTAACATGTAACGTACATGTTACAGTAACATGTACGTTACATGTTACTGTAACATGTAACAGGTATGTTACTGTTACGTTACAGTAACATACCTGTTACAGTAACGTAACAGTAACATACCTGTTACATGTTACAGTAACGTACCTGTTACATGTTACAGTAACATATAACAGGTATGTTACTGTAACATGTTACGTTACAGTAACATACCTGTTACGGTAACGTAACATTAACATACCTGTTATATGTTGCAGTAACATATAACAGGTATGTTACTGTAATATGTAACATGTACGTTACATGTTACAGTAACGTACATGGTACAGTAACATGTAACAGGTACGTTACTGTAACATGTAACATGTACGTTACATGTTACAGTAACGTACCTGTTACAGTAACATGTAACAGGTACGTTACTGTAACATGTAACAGGTATGTTACTGTTACTGTAACGTAACAGTAACATACCTGTTACATGTTACAGTAACATGTAACAGGTATGTTACTGTAACATGTACGTTACATGTTACAGTAACGTACATGTTACATGTTACAGTAACGTACCTGTTACATGTTACTGTACCATGTACGTTACTGTAACATGTAACGTACATGTTACATATTACAGTAACATACCTGTTATATGTTACTGTAACATATAACAGGTATGTTACAGTAACATACCTGTTATATGTTACAGTAACATACCTGTTACAGTAACGTAACAGTAACATACCTGTTACAGTAACGTAACAGTAACATACCTGTTACATGTTACAGTAACATGTAACAGGTATGTTACTGTAACAGGTACGTTACTGTAACATGTAACAGGTATGTTACTGTAACAGGTACGTTACTGTAACATGTAACAGGTATGTTACTGTTACGTTACTGTAACAGGTATGTTACTGTAACATATAACATGTACGTTACTGTAACATGTATGTTACTGTAACATGTACGTTACTGTAACATGTAACGTACATGTTACATGTTACAGTAACATACCTGTTATATGTTACTGTAACATGTAACAGGTATGTTACTGTAAAGTTACTGTAACAGGTATGTTACTGTAACGTAACATACCTGTTACATGTTACTGTAAGATGTATGTTACTGTAAAGTTACTGTAATGTCTAACATGTAACGTTACTGTAACATGTGTTAATGTAACAGTAACGTATGTTACAGTAACATACCTGTTAGGTATGTTACAGTAACATGTAACAGGTACGTTACAGTAACATGTAACGTTACTGTACATGTTACTGTAACATGTAACAGGTACGTTACTGTAACATGTAAAAGGTATGTTACTGTAACGTATGTTACAGGTAACATGTTACTGGTATGTTACTGTTACGTTACTGTAACATGTACGTTACTGTAACATGTAACGTACATGTTACATGTTACAGTAACATACCTGTTATATGTTACTGTAACATATAACAGGTACGTTACTGTAACATGTAACAGGTATGTTACTGTTACGTTACTGTAACAGTATGTTACTGTTAGGTGTTACTGTAACATGTAACAGGTATGTTACTGTAACAGGTACGTTACTGTAACAGGTATGTTATGTTACAATACGTTACATGTTACTGTAACATGTATGTTACTGTAACATGTAACGTACATAACATGTTACAGTAACATACGTTATGTTACTGTAACATGTAACAGGTATGTTACTGTTACGTTACAGTAACATACCTGTTACAGTAACGTAACAGTAACATACCTGTTACATGTTACAGTAACGTACCTGTTACATGTTACAGTAACATATAACAGGTATGTTACTGTAACATGTTACGTTACAGTAACATACCTGTTACGGTAACGTAACATTAACATACCTGTTATATGTTGCAGTAACATATAACAGGTATGTTACTGTAATATGTAACATGTACGTTACATGTTACAGTAACGTACATGGTACAGTAACATGTAACAGGTACGTTACTGTAACATGTAACATGTACGTTACATGTTACAGTAACGTACCTGTTACAGTAACATGTAACAGGTACGTTACTGTAACATGTAACAGGTATGTTACTGTTACTGTAACGTAACAGTAACATACCTGTTACATGTTACAGTAACATGTAACAGGTATGTTACTGTAACATGTACGTTACATGTTACAGTAACGTACATGTTACAGTAACATACCTGTTATATGTTACAGTAACATACCTGTTACAGTAACGTAACAGTAACATACCTGTTACAGTAACGTAACAGTAACATACCTGTTACATGTTACAGTAACATGTAACAGGTATGTTACTGTAACAGGTACGTTACTGTAACATGTAACAGGTATGTTACTGTAACAGGTACGTTACTGTAACATGTAACAGGTATGTTACTGTTACGTTACTGTAACAGGTATGTTACTGTAACATATAACATGTACGTTACTGTAACATGTATGTTACTGTAACATGTACGTTACTGTAACATGTAACGTACATGTTACATGTTACAGTAACATACCTGTTATATGTTACTGTAACATGTAACAGGTATGTTACTGTAAAGTTACTGTAACAGGTATGTTACTGTAACGTAACATACCTGTTACATGTTACTGTAAGATGTATGTTACTGTAAAGTTACTGTAATGTCTAACATGTAACGTTACTGTAACATGTGTTAATGTAACATGTAACAGGTATGTTACTGTTACGTTACTGTAACAGGTATGTTACTGTAACATGTAACAGGCACGTTACAGTAACATGTAACAGGTACGTTACTGTAACATGTAACAGGTACGTTACTGTAACATGTAAAAGGTATGTTACTGTAACTGGTATGTTACTGTAACATGTAACAGGTATGTTACTGTTACGTTACTGTAACATGTACGTTACTGTAACATGTAACGTACATGTTACATGTTACAGTAACATACCTGTTATATGTTACTGTAACATATAACAGGTACGTTACTGTAACATGTAACAGGTATGTTACTGTTACGTTACTGTAACAGGTATGTTACTGTAACAGGTACGTTACTGTAACATGTAACAGGTATGTTACTGTAACAGGTACGTTACTGTAACATGTAACAGGTATGTTACATGTACGTTACATGTTACTGTAACATGTACGTTACTGTAACATGTAACGTACATGTTACAGTAACATGTACGTTACATGTTACTGTAACATGTAACAGGTATGTTACTGTTACGTTACAGTAACAGGTACCTGTTACAGTGTAACAGTAACATACCTGTTACATGTGTACAGTAACATACCTGTTACATGTTACTGTAACATGTAACAGGTATGTTACTGTAACATGTACATGTACGTAACATGTTACAGTAACTTACCTGTTACATGTTACTGTAACATGTAACAGGTATGTTACTGTAACATGTAACATGTACGTTACATGTTACAGTAACTTACCTGTTATATGTTACTGTAACATATAACAGGTATGTTACTGTAACATGTAACATGTAACGTACATGTTACATGTTACAGTAACATACAGTAACTGTTATATGTTACTGTAACATGTAACAGGTATGTTATGTTACTGTAACATGTAACAGGTATGTTACCTGTTAATGTTACTGTAACATGTAACAGGTATGTTACTGTAACATGTACGTTACATGTTACAGTAACGTACATGTTACAGTAACATACCTGTTATATGTTACAGTAACATACTGTTACATACGTAACTGTTACCTGTTACAGTTACTGTAACAGTAACATGTTATGTTACTGTAAATGTTACTGTAATGTAGTTACTGTAACATGTAACGTTACTGTAACATGTATGTTACTGTAACATGTAACAGGTATGTTACTGTTACGTTACTGTAACAGGTATGTTACTGTAACATATAACATGTACATTACTGTAACATGTATGTTACTGTAACATGTACGTTACTGTAACATGTAACGTACATGTTACATGTTACAGTAACATACCTGTTATATGTTACTGTAACATGTAACAGGTATGTTACTGTAAAGTTACTGTTACAGGTATGTTACTGTAACGTAACATACCTGTTACATGTTACTGTAACATGTAACAGGTTTGTTACTGTAAAGTTACTGTAATGTCTAACATGTAACGTTACTGTAACATGTGTTAATGTAACATGTAACAGGTATGTTACTGTTACGTTACTGTAACAGGTATGTTACTGTAACATGTAACAGGCACGTTACAGTAACATGTAACAGGCACGTTACTGTAACATGTAACAGGTACGTTACTGTAACATGTAAAAGGTATGTTACTGTAACTGGTATGTTACTGTAACATGTAACAGGTATGTTACTGTAAAGTTACTGTAACATATAACAGGTATGTTACTGTTACGTTACTGTAACAGGTATGTTACTCTAACATGTAACAGGTACGTTACTGTAACATGTAACAGGTATGTTACTGTAACATGTAACAGGTATGTTACTGTAACATGTAACGTACATGTTACATGTTACAGTAACATACCTGTTATATGTTACAGTAACATACCTGTTACAGTAACGTAACAGTAACATACCTGTTACATGTTACTGTAACATGTAACAGGTATGTTACTGTAAAGTTACTGTAACATGTATGTTACTGTAACATGTAACAGGCACGTTACTGTAACATGTAACAGGCACGTTACTGTAACATGTACGTTACTGTGACATGTACGTTACAGTAACATGTAACGTACATGTTACATGTTACAGTAACATACCTGTTATATGTTACTGTAACATGTAACAGGTACGTTACTGTAACATGTAACAGGTACGTTACTGTAACATGTAACAGGTACGTTACTGTAACATGTAACAGGTATGTTACTGTAACTGGTATGTTACTGTAACAGGTATGTTACTGTAAAGTTACTGTAACATATAACAGGTATGTTACTGTTACGTTACTGTAACAGGTATGTTACTCTAAAATGTAACAGGTACGTTACTGTAACATGTAACAGGTATGTTACTGTAACATGTAACAGGTAAGTTACTGTAACATGTAACGTACATGTTACATGTTACAGTAACATACCTGTTACAGTAACGTAACAGTAACATACCTGTTACATGTTACTGTAACATGTAACAGGTATGTTACTGTAAAGTTACTGTAATGTCTAACATGTAACGTTACTGTAACATGTATGTTACTGTAACATGTATGTTACTGTAAAGTAACAGTAACATACCTGTTACATGTTACAGTAACATACCAGTTACATGTTACAGTAACATACCAGTTACAGTAACATACCTGTTATATGTTACAGTAACATATAACAGGTATGTTACTGTAAAGTTACTGTAACATATAACAGGTATGTTACTGTTACGTTACTGTAACAGGTATGTTACTCTAACATGTAACAGGTACGTTACTGTAACATGTAACAGGTATGTTACTGTAACATGTAACAGGTATGTTACTGTAACATGTAACAGGTATGTTACTGTAACATGTAACGTACATGTTACATGTTACAGTAACATACCTGTTATATGTTACAGTAACATACCTGTTACAGTAACGTAACAGTAACATACCTGTTACATGTTACTGTAACATGTAACAGGTATGTTACTGTAAAGTTACTGTAACATGTATGTTACTGTAACATGTAACAGGCACGTTACTGTAACATGTAACAGGCACGTTACTGTAACATGTAACAGGTATGTTACTGTTACATTACTGTAACTGGTATGTTACTGTAACATATAACAGGTATGTTACTGTAACTGGTATGTTACTGTAACATGTAACAGGTATGTTACTGTAAAGTTACTATAACATGTAACATGTTACTGTAACATGTAACAGGTATGTTACTGTAACATGTAACAGGTATGTTACTGTAACTGGTATGTTACTGTAACATGTAACAGGTATGTTACTGTAAAGTTACTGTAACATATAACAGGTATGTTACTGTTACGTTACTGTAACAGGTATGTTACTCTAACATGTAACAGGTACGTTACTGTAACATGTAACAGGTATGTTACTGTAACATGTAACAGGTACGTTACTGTAACATGTAACAGGTATGTTACTGTAAAGTTACTGTAACATGTAACAGGTGTGTTACTGTAACATGTTTTGTTACTGTTACAGGTGTGTTACTTTAACATGTTTTGTTACTGTTACAGGTGTGTTACTTTAACATGTTTTGTTACTGTTACAGGTGTGTTACTTTAACATGTTTTGTTACTGTTACAGGTGTGTTACTGTAACATGTTTTGTTATGGTAACAGGTATGTTAGAGCAGCTCTGGGCCTCTTACAGCACAGCCACAGCTTGGTGAGAAGCCTGAACAGCAGTAGCAGGCTGTCCTGGTTTTCTGACATGGCGGTGACGGTGGGGAGGCAGCCGGGTTTCAGCAGACCCCAGATCCGGATCATCACCAGCATTTCCCTCAGCATTCCCAAAGACGCCCCGTCTCTCATGAAGCCGAACCCGGGCCGAACAATGGAGCCCTGCGAGAGAACATGGGACCGACAGAGGTGAGAGGTCAACAGCTAAGCTTGAGGAAGGATCTAGAACCGGGTCATAGTTCTAATAAACGTCAGGCATCAAGACTAGATTTCAGTTCTGATGATTTTGTGTTTCTAATGTGTCTCAGGTAATCTGAAGGGGTGTCTTGCACCTTCTAAACCTGCTGTCAGCCGGTCCGTCTGGACCATCAGCTGAGTGTGTTGTTACCCACCTGGCTCACCTGGTTGGGCAGGTTAGCCAGCAGGTACAGGACAAAGTCTCCCACCCACTGGATGAGCTGCTGCAGTGACTGAAGAGGAGGACCGTCCAGCACAAACTCCTCCGTCTTCAGATTGAGCATCACCTTATCGATGTCTGAGGAGACATGCTCTTGTTAGCCACGCCCCTACACTGATGGCTGATCTCCAGGTGTCCTGGTCTCACCTGTGTCTGTGTTCTTGGCGCAGATCTCCGTCAGTCGGTCACCCGGACTCTTGTCAGGCGTATTGAGGACGTGTGGTCTGAGCAGAGACTTTAAGGTGGAGCTGATGGCGATCAGCAGCAGCTTGGCGTGAAAGTCACAAGCTCGCGCTGCCGTTGCCGTGGAGAGTTTACAGAGAGAGGCCTTGACGGCTACGATACGCGTGGCCAGAACCTGCAGAGATCACAATAATAAAATTAATGTGATTGGATCATCAGCGGCTGATTGGTGCAGCAGGGCGTGTTCTGACCTGCTGTAGGGCCTGGTTCTGCCTCATGTACTCCTCATGCAGCTTCTCCACCAGGTTGTGCACCATGGTGGGCTGAACATGCAGCAGCACGTCCCACCAGTCGTAGCCTGTCACCATGCAGTACTCCAGCAGGAACAACAGGTGGCGCAGCGTGGTGTTCATGTCCAGCACTTGGCCCATAGAGGGCGACACTCGCAGCATGTGGAGCTGAGGATCAAACAGCAGAGAGGCCATAAAGACGAGTCCTCAAGAGGTCCCAGCAGGAAGGTGGATCTAACTGGTTCACACTGGGTCAAGGATCAAACTGGTTCAAATTAGATCAAATTGGATCAAACTGGTTCACACTGGGTCAAGGTTCAAACTGGATCAAACTGGTTCAAATTAGATCAAATTGGATCAAACTGGTTTAAACTTGATAAAATTGGATCAAACTGGATCGAACTGGTTCTAACTGGATCTAACTGGATCTAACTGGTTCAAACTGGATCTAACTGGATCTAACTTGTTCAAACTGGATCTAACTGGTTCAAACTGGATCTAACTGGATCTAACTGGTTCAAACTGGATCAAACTGGTTCAAATTAGATCAAATTGGATCAAACTGGTTTAAACTTGATAAAATTGGATCAAACTGGATCTAACTGGATCTAACTGGTTCAAACTGGATCTAACTGGTTCAAACTGGATCTAACTGGTTCAAACTGGATCTAACTGGATCTAACTGGTTCAAATTAGATCAAACTGGTTCAAGGTTCAAACTGGTTCAAACTGAATCAAATATTTTTTAACTAGTTCAAACTGAATCTAACTGGATCAAACTGAATCTGACTGGTTTAAACTGGACCAAACTGGATCAAACTGGTTCAAACTGGATTGAATTGGTTCAAACTTAATTTAACTGGTTCATACTGGGTCAATTATTTCTAAACTGGTTCAAACTGAATCAAATATTTCTAAACTAGTTCAAACTGAATCTAACTGGATCAAACTGAATCTGACTGGTTTAAACTGGACCAAACTGGATCAAACTGGTTCAAACTGGATCAAACTGATTCATACTGGAACAAACTGGTTCAAACTGGATCTTGAATAGATGAACTAAAGCTAAATCTTTCAGTTCACTGGAAATAAATTCAAGCCCTGATGATGTTCTCTGATTGGTTTAAACCAGTAAACCAATCAGAGAACAGGTGCGTCCAGGTGTGCCACCTCACCTTGCCGTGACTGTCGACCCCAGCCAGAGCCAACGAGGTCCAGGAGAACTGCAAGGCCTTGAAGTGGAGGGCGGGGCCTGCGGTCCGCTGGCGTTTGATGGCGGCCTCGTCTCCGGGCCGCTGGGCGGAGGAGGAGGAGCCGTAGAAGACCCCCATGGTGTGGAGGGAGAGGCGGTGGAGGATCTGGATGCTGCCGTCGTGGAACGCCAAGGCCAGACCTGGAACCAGAACCGGACCGCTGGGTCACACCAAGCGAAACACCTGAGGCTGCTCACCATTTCAGACGGACGGTTCTGCTGGTTCTGCTCACCCAGGCCGGGGCAGAACTTGGTGTCTGACGCCACCTTCAGGTCGGTGTTAGAGATGGAGATGGGCAGTTTGGGCAGCGCCACGGCGGAGACCCGCTCCAGGTCGCCGGTGGTCGTCAGGATCCTCCACTTCAAGATGGTCGGCTGCTTCTCCCCCACTGCACACAGAAGGTCAGAGGTCAGGATGGAGCTGCCGGACCAGTAGGACCAGTAGAACCAGAGTGGCTTCCTTACCAACTGGAGATCGGTGCTGGAAGATGTTGTTGACAGGAAGTCCCTCCTTCCTCAGCGACCAGCACTCCACAATGCTGCCGCTCTGATTGGACGCACACAGCAGCACCTGAAACACAGTGGAGCAATCAGAGCGCTGCTCCTACTGGTGGAACCGGTGGTACTAGTAGAATCAGTGGAACCAGTAGAATTAGTGGAACCAGTACTACCAGTGGAACCAGTAGAACTAGTGTTACCAGTAGTACCAGTGGAACCAGTAGAACCAGTGGAACCAGTGGTACCAGTAGTACCAGTGGAACCAGTAGAACCAGTGGAACCAGTGGTACCAGTAGTACCAGTGGACCAGTAGTACCAGTGGAACCAGTAGTACCAGTAGAACCAGTGTTACCAGTAGAACCGGTGGTACCAGTAGAACCGGAGGTACCAGTAGAACCGGAGGTACCAGTAGAACCAGTGGTACAAGTAGAACCAGTGGTACCAGTAGAACCAGTATACCAGTAGTACCAGTGGAACCAGTAGTACCAGTGGAACCAGTAGAACCAGTGGTACAAGTAGAACCAGTGGAACCAGTAGAACCGGGGTTACCAGTGGAACCAGTGGTACCAGTGGAACCAGTGGTACCAGTAGAACCGGGGTTACCAGTGGAACCAGTGGTACCAGTAAAACCAGTGGTACCAGTAAAACCAGCAGTACCAGTGGAACCAGTACTACCAGTGGTACCAGTAGAATCAGTGGAACCAGTAATACCAGTGGAACCAGTAGAACCAGTGGTACAAGTAGAACCAGCTGTACCAGTATAACCGGTGGAGCAATCAGAGCGCTGCTCCTACTGGTGGAATCAGTGGTACTGGAAGAATCAGTGGAACCAGTGGAACCAGTTTTACCAGTAAAACCAGTGGAACCAGTCACCTGCTCAGAGTTCTCCCGGGTCAGGAACTTGAGGTGGGTGACGGCCGGGTACTTGTCCCTCCTCATCGGGTCGGTGGTGCAACGCAAGAACAGCGACGGCAGCAGTTCGGTGTCGATGCGACATTTCTCGCTCACGACGCTCACCACCACCTGGACACACACACCAAACAGTCGGCGTTGCCCGGGAGAAGGGTTACCGTGGCGACCGGCGCCCTCTCACCTTGTAGAACTGGACCGGGGAGGAGCTGCTGCCGTCGGTGGCGGCCACCACGATGTTCCCTCCTCCGGTGAAGGCGATGTCGGCCAACGCCACGCGTCCCCTCAGCCGGCACAGACTCTCGCTGGCCGTCAGCAGAGCGCCCCCTGGCTTCAGCAGCGACACGGTGACCAGACCGCTCACCGTCACCGCCAGCCAGCCCTCCATCGGCTTCCCGCCAAACAGCGTCAGAGACGGAGAGAACTTCACCCGCGAAAACTTCTCCCCGAAGTTGGTGGAGCCGGACTGAAGCGAGAGGAGACGGGATGAGGCACGGCGCCGTTACGCCGCGTTCTATTGGCAGACGGGAGAATGACCTCACCATCTCCACATGCAGAGCCAGCTTGACGCCGTTGTGCAGCCAGCTGAGCGCCACGATGGGATCTCCATCCACAGAGCTGCTGAGGACGCTCTCCCAGCTGTTCACCAGGTGCTCCGACATGGACCAGCATTTAATATGGCCGTCACCATCCGCAGACAGCAGCCGGGAACCTGCAGGACCAGGGGGTCAGAACCAGGTCAGAACCACAGGGAGACTGGGTCAGAACCCAGTGCTTCCCACACATAGACCAATCTGTGGCGGTCAAAGTTTAATCTGAGGTGGTGCGCCACAGATTAAACTTCGACCAAACAAAAATTAAACACCAACATGTTGCGTTTATCATCTGTCTAGATCACCTGTGAAGGCGGGGCCTATCACCTGCGGGGGTGTGGCCTGTGGGGGCGTGGCCTATCACATGTGGCCTATTTGGTGCAGAGAATACGGCTGGCGAAAGGTTGGTATCTCGTGAACATTTTTAACACAATCACAGATTAAAAAGTGCTATAAATTATTTAATATTCTGAATCCAATAGTTTCAGTGTGTTGATGTTACTGTAGGTCCCGACCCTTAGCAAACAAGCGATTGTTAGGAAGTTAACTATAGTCGCAAGTTTGCGGTAAAATATAGGGTGTGTATGTATAGGGTGTTAAAGTTAATGTAATACGCTCTGTGTAACCAATAATTAACTGTTTTTTAACTTATGAATACCTGTATGAATCAGTAATCCCTTTAGGAATCCTCCCACCCACCCCAGGCGGGCCAAACCTCTACCTCATACATACACATATATATATATATATATATATATATATATATATATATATATATATATATATATATATATATATATATATATATATATTAGGGCTGTCAAAATTAATGCATTTATTTTTTTAACGCAATTAACCCATGCACAGAATGATCTGCCCTGTTTACCCCACAATTAAACCCGCGCTGCTTTCAGTGCTCGCTTGTCACGTTAACAGCATGACAACTGTTTGATAACTGCAAATAATAACAGTGGGAACCAGGGAGTAATGTAAAGGTTCGGTGTTGATAAACAAATAATCCCTCTATTAGTCAGAAAATTTCAATTAAAAAATACTTAATTCCTCCCAGAGAGAAAATAAGTGTTGTTGTAGCTCATATTAATTAATTTTTCAAGGAGCTGTTGTAGATCCTGATGGCTGTAAACAGGAATGATCTCCTGTAGCAGTCTGTATCGCAGCAAAACCGAAGAAGCCTCTGACCGAAGACACTGTTGTTGTAGGATAGTCCCATGAAGAGGATGCTCAGGGTTGTCCAAAACTGATAAGAAACTGTCAGCTTTACATTTAGAAAATTTTTACCAGTTAGTTTGTCTTAGCAACTGGCTAAAAGATTAATAGGTAAAAAGCTCCACGTGTAAATGTGATGGTGGAATTCAAAACAAAAGTTCCAGGCATCTCTCCGGTATTTCCTTTAAAAAAAGAGCAACAGCTTCCGGTTTTGTCGTTTATTTACACCAAAAATTTTACTTTTTTGGTCATATTTGGGAATGTTAATTAATCGTAATTAATTTACAGCTACCCTGTGATTAATTAGATTAAAAATGTTTATTGTTTGACAGCCCTAATATATATATATATATATATATATATATATATATATATATATATATATATATATATACTACCGTTCAAAAGTTTGGGGTCACATTGAAATGTCCTTATTTTTGAAGGAAAAGCACTGTACTTTTCAATGAAGCTAACTTTAAACTAGTCTTAACTTTAAAGAAATACACTCTATACATTGCTAATGTGGTAAATGACTATTCTAGCTGCAAATGTCTGGTTTTTGGTGCAATATCTACATAGGTGTATAGAGGCCCATTTCCAGCAACTATCACTCCAGTGTTCTAATGGTACAATGTGTTTGCTCATTGGCTCAGAAGGCTAATTGATGATTAGAAAACCCTTGTGCAATCATGTTCACACATCTGAAAACAGTTTAGCTCGGTACAGAAGCTACAAAACTGACCTTCCTTTGAGCAGATTGAGTTTCTGGAGCATCACATTTGTGGGGTCAATTAAACGCTCAAAATGGCCAGAAAAAGAGAACTTTCATCTGAAACTCGACAGTCTATTCTTGTTCTTAGAAATGAAGGCTATTCCATGCGAGAAATTGCTAAGAAATTGAAGATTTCCTACAACGGTGTGTACTACTCCCTTCAGAGGACAGCACAAACAGGCTCTAACCAGAGTAGAAAAAGAAGTGGGAGGCCGCGTTGCACAACTGAGCAAGAAGATAAGTACATTAGAGTCTCTAGTTTGAGAAACAGACGCCTCACAGGTCCCCAACTGGCATCTTCATTAAATAGTACCCGCAAAACACCAGTGTCAACATCTACAGTGAAGAGGCGGCTGCGGGATTCTGGGCTTCAGGTCAGAGTGGCAAAGAAAAAGCCATATCTGAGACTGGCCAATAAAAGAAAAAGATTAAGATGGGCAAAAGAACACAGACATTGGACAGAGGAAGACTGGAAAAAAGTGTTGTGGACGGATGAATCCAAGTTTGAGGTGTTTGGATCACAAAGAAGAACGTTTGTGAGACGCAGAACAACTGAAAAGATGCTGGAAGAATGCCTGACGCCATCTGTTAAGCATGGTGGAGGTAATGTGATGGTCTGGGGTTGCTTTGGTGCTGGTAAGGTGGGAGATTTGTACAGGGTAAAAGGGATTCTGAATAAGGAAGGCTATCACTCCATTTTGCAACGCCATGCCATACCCAGTGGACAGCGCTTGATTGGAGCCAATTTCATCCTACAACAGGACAATGACCCAAAACACACCTCCAAATTGTGCAAGAACTATTTAGAGAAGAAGCAGGCAGCTGGTATTCTATCGGTAATGGAGTGGCCAGCGCAGTCACCAGATTTGAACCCCATTGAGCTGTTGTGGGAGCAGCTTGACCGTATGGTACGCAAGAAGTGCCCATCCAACCAATCCAAATTGTGGGAGCTGCTTCTAGAAGCGTGGGGTGCAATTTCTCCAGATTACCTCAACAAATTAACAGCTAGAATGCCAAAGGTCTGCAATGCTGTAATTGCTGCAAATGGAGGATTCTTTGACGAAAGCAAAGTTTGATGTAAAAAAAATCTTATTTAAAATACAAATCATTATTTCTAACCTTGTCAATGTCTTGACTCTATTTTCTATTCATTTCACTACGTATGGTGGTGAATAAGTGTGACTTTTCATGGAAAACACAAAATTGTTTGGGTGACCCCAAACTTTTTAACGGTAGTGTATGTTCATGGATCCACGTTTAGGTTTATGTCCCCTCGTATATTTTATGGTTCTACATGTATGTTTATGGCTCCATGTGTATGTTTATGGTTTTACATGTATGTTTATGGTTTTAAATGTATGTTTATGGCTCCACAAATATGTTTATGGCTCCCCGTGTATGTTTATGGTTTTACATGTATTTTCATGGATCCACGTCTAGGTTTATGTCCCCTCGTTATATGTTTATGGTTCTACATGTATGTTTATGGCTCCACATGTATGTTTATGGTTTTACATGTATTTTCATGGATCCACGTCTAGGTTTATGTCCCCTCGTTATATGTTTATGGTTCTACATGTATGTTTATGGCTCCACATGTATGTTTTTGGCTCCATGTGTATGTTTATGGTTCCATGTGTATGTTTATGGCTCCATGTGTATGTTTATGGTTTTACATGTGTGTTCATGGATCCACGTTTAGGTTTATGTCCCCTCGTATATGTTTATGGTTCTACATGTATGTTTATGGATCCACATGTATGTTTATGGCTCCATGTGTATGTTTATGGTTTTAAATGTATGTTTATGGCTCCACAAATATGTTTATGGCTCCCCGTGTATGTTTATGGTTTTACATGTACACTACCGTTCAAAAGTTTGGGGTCACATTGAAATGTCCTTATTTTTGAAGGAAAAGCACTGTACTTTTCAATGAAGATAACTTTAAACTAGTCTTAACTTTAAAGAAATACACTCTATACATTGCTAATGTGGTAAATGACTATTCTAGCTGCAAATGTCTGGTTTTTGGTGCAATATCTACATAGGTGTATAGAGGCCCATTTCCAGCAACTATCACTCCAGTGTTCTAATGGTACAATGTGTTTGCTCATTGGCTCAGAAGGCTAATTGATGATTAGAAAACCCGTGTGCAATCATGTTCACACATCTGAAAACAGTTTAGCTCGGTACAGAAGCTACAAAACTGACCTTCCTTTGAGCAGATTGAGTTTCTGGAGCATCACATTTGTGGGGTCAATTAAACGCTCAAAATGGCCAGAAAAAGAGAACTTTCATCTGAAACTCGACAGTCTATTCTTGTTCTTAGAAATGAAGGCTATTCCATGCGAGAAATTGCTAAGAAATTGAAGATTTCCTACAACGGTGTGTACTACTCCCTTCAGAGGACAGCACAAACAGGCTCTAACCAGAGTAGAAAAAGAAGTGGGAGGCCGCGTTGCACAACTGAGCAAGAAGATAAGTACATTAGAGTCTCTAGTTTGAGAAACAGACGCCTCACAGGTCCCCAACTGGCATCTTCATTAAATAGTACCCGCAAAACACCAGTGTCAACATCTACAGTGAAGAGGCGGCTGCGGGATTCTGGGCTTCAGGGCAGAGTGGCAAAGAAAAAGCCATATCTGAGACTGGCCAATAAAAGAAAAAGATTAAGATGGGCAAAAGAACACAGACATTGGACAGAGGAAGACTGGAAAAAAGTGTTGTGCATGGATGAATCCAAGTTTGAGGTGTTTGGATCACAAAGAAGAACGTTTGTGAGACGCAGAACAACTGAAAAGATGCTGGAAGAATGCCTGACGCCATCTGTTAAGCATGGTGGAGGTAATGTGATGGTCTGGGGTTGCTTTGGTGCTGGTAAGGTGGGAGATTTGTACAGGGTAAAAGGGATTCTGAATAAGGAAGGCTATCACTCCATTTTGCAACGCCATGCCATACCCAGTGGACAGCGCTTGATTGGAGCCAATTTCATCCTACAACAGGACAATGACCCAAAACACACCTCCAAATTGTGCAAGAACTATTTAGAGAAGAAGCAGGCAGCTGGTATTCTATCGGTAATGGAGTGGCCAGCGCAGTCACCAGATTTGAACCCCATTGAGCTGTTGTGGGAGCAGCTTGACCGTATGGTACGCAAGAAGTGCCCATCCAACCAATCCAAATTGTGGGAGCTGCTTCTAGAAGCGTGGGGTGCAATTTCTCCAGATTACCTCAACAAATTAACAGCTAGAATGCCAAAGGTCTGCAATGCTGTAATTGCTGCAAATGGAGGATTCTTTGACGAAAGCAAAGTTTGATGTAAAAAAAATCTTATTTCAAATACAAATCATTATTTCTAACCTTGTCAATGTCTTGACTCTATTTTCTATTCATTTCACTACGTATGGTGGTGAATAAGTGTGACTTTTCATGGAAAACACAAAATTGTTTGGGTGACCCCAAACTTTTGAACGGTAGTGTATGTATATATATGATCTTCTGGTTCGGTTCTGTTCATTCAGCTCCGATCCATGTCATATATATATATATATATATATATATATATATATATATATATATATATATATATATATATATATATATATATATATAAATAAATAATAAAGAAATTAGACCGTATCAAGTGATAGTTTCACGTTTTTACAATAAACTATCATGTTATAACTTGATAGGGTCTAGTTTCTTTTGAATATGGCTGACAGCTCTACGCCAGCGCACACATGAATACAATTTCATGTTTTTTTTCTTCAAACGCCAGAAGGTCATGTAGCTCACGTTTACAAGCCAGCGTCATTATAGCAGCCTATTGGCTACTGTTTTACATAATGGATAAACTAATTTGATTCAGGTTATTGTGGTAGGTAGCCTAATAGCCATAATCATCTATATTATAATATCAAGCTACCCTAGATGAATCTGTAAAGTTGATAAATGGATTTGCATTATAGCCTGAGGCAAGATTCTTTCACCAGAAACATAAATAAGACTAGCAGCCTGTAGTCATTAGGCTAGGTAGCCTAAAATATGACTTTGTCTGTCTAATCATGTATTATTTTCTTGCAAGAATGTAGCCCCTACGCTGTAGCAGCCAGCAAACAAACGCTTGTTTGGCTCCAGTGGGGGGGGAAGTGAGGTATGCCGTAAAGCAGCAGTCGAATTCTGTAGTTCTTTTTGTGCACAAGTTACTACCCGCACCCCAAAGTTACGTAGTGTCAGAAAAAGCGGAACAGACCCCGTCAGGCTAGGGTATGCGTGTCATTCAACCTATTGTAAGTCGATGTAACATCACAAGGGTCTAGGAAATATATTATATAAGTTGAAAAACTACATAGTGTTGCTTTAACTCTCGGGAGTCTTTGTTTCTTTCAGGGTTTTTTCTCATTTGTTTTGTTTGTTTTGTTTGTTCTGCTGCAGAAAAATCTCCCTACAGCTGAAGTCTGTGAGGTTCTGGTGCTGCTCAGGTACAAACAAAGCGTCGGTTATGGGCTGCAGCTAGCTTGCAATGAGAACATGCTTGTTCTTTTTTTTACTCCGGGGCGTTGGAGCTGTAGAGGGAAACAGATCAGTGGGGAAACACAGACGGGTGGAAGGCCTTTAAATAAAGAAAAAGCTATTTATTTACAAGGTAGGAGGAGAAACTCGTCAGGCTGACGATTCTAAGCTTTTCACCGGGACAATTTTAAATGATGTGGGTTATATCGGACGTGTGTTAATAATAATGTGGGACATGTGGTCACCCTACCTGTGTAAACCTCACCTGATTGGTCCCACTCCAGACAGGAGATGACCTCACTGTGGCCAGAGCTGATGGAGAACGCGTCCCAGGGATGCTCCGTATCCATGATGTGGATCATGTGACTGACATCTGAAACACACACAGACAGACAGACAGACGGGTGGATGGATGGAGGCGGAGCCTGAACAGGTCTGATGTTTTTCTCTCCATAGAAGCTCCACCTGGTCTGGTATCCTGCTTAGCTACAGAAAGTTCTCTTATATCGGATCTTCTGTTCCTTCTGTGTCTCTGCTCTGTCTTCTCAAACCCCCAGACGGTCGTGGCAGATGGCCGCTCCTACTGAGCCTGGTTCTGTTGGAGG
Organism: Valencia hispanica; assembly: GCA_963556495.2. Taxonomy (NCBI): domain Eukaryota; kingdom Metazoa; phylum Chordata; class Actinopteri; order Cyprinodontiformes; family Valenciidae; genus Valencia; species Valencia hispanica. The sequence goes on along the minus strand of OY747705.1, from coordinate 59,209,635 downwards.
TTTCTTCCTGTTAAAGGGGAGTTTTTCCTCTCCACCGTCGCTACATGCTTGCTCACTATGAGGGATTGCTGTGAAGTCAATCTGCTGTGATTCCTTAGATAGAGACTTTAAAGCTGAATGGAATGTTTGGATGATTATATTAAAGTGATTTTTCTAGTAAAGCGCCCTGAGATGGATCGGAGCTGAATGAACAGAACCGAACCAGTCTGAGGGGGTTTTGTCTCTGTACCTTTGTTATCGTCGTCCTCGTTCTTCAGGTCTGTGGTGAAGGCCACCAGGTTCCTGCAGGACCAGGAGCAGACCAGTGGGATGGAGGGGCAGTGGGTGCCCTTCGGACGTTTCTCCCACTCACACACGTACGACAGCTCCATGATTGAACCGAAGAAGAAGAGGCAGGGCAGGTGAACGGCTCACCTGGGGAAACACACGGGGATTGTGAGGTTTACTGGTTCTGATCAACATCATCATCATCCTGGGTCAGACATTTAGTTCTGTGTTAACTGGAACCGAGCCAGCATCATGTATCTTGATGTCCCATCCTGGTTGACCAGTTTAATTCAGCCCAGCTAGCTGCTGTTAGCTGCGGCTAGCTGCTGTTAGCTGCGGCTAGCTGCTGTTAGCTGCGGCTAGCTCCTGTTAGCTGCGGCTAGCTCCTGTTAGCTGCGGCTAGCTGCGGTTAGCTTACCTGATGCAGCGGCGGGAAACTAGTCGGTTTCAGTCTCAGGGTTAAAACCTTTAGAAAGAGACTTTAATACGGCTACTGGGCCGAACCGGGCCGGGGTTAGAACAACAAGTCTATTCATGAACAATGGTGTTTGACAACAGTCAGTCTCGGTCCAACTGCAGCTGTCCAAACAACTGCCTGAATATAAAACTGGATAGTTAAAGCATTTCAGCAACAAGCTTCACATAAACACAATTAGAACCGCGTTCTGTTTAATTTTTGGGGGGTTAAATTTAAATAGTCTAAAGATAATCTCCGTAATAATCTTACTGTTTACCGAAAGGCGCCGCGGGCAGCTTTTACTGGACTAGGGAGCATTTTACCCTCAGCGCGGTCTGACAGGCCAACCTGGTCGAGTCCTTTCACATAATTGTTTAAAATGCTCATATTTACCATCGTTAAACTACTGACGTCTTTATTTAACTCCTGGGAGAGATTTCAGTAGAACAGTGTGTAAAAAGTTTAATATTCATCTGCATGTTTTTGTTTTGCTGACCAAATGCATCATTTCCATCAAACACACCTGAAACTTGTTTACGGAAATATGTGTTAATATCAAAAAGACCGCCAGTAATGAGTTTAAATCTATTTATTCTTTATTTAAACCAGGAAAAAACTCTGAAAGATTGAACATCTGTTTTTCAACTTGGTCAGTAAACAGGTTCTCCACAGACCAATCAGAATCAAAATGTAAATGGGGTCAACAAAAACACTTTGAAGCTAATAATTGTATCATTATCTCTTCTAAGTGACTAAAGACAATATTTAGGTATAAATGTATCTGGTCTCATCTGCCAAAATAGAAAAACGTTCATTTCCTTTAGCCTCTCTAAAAAAGACTTTTCTCCCCATTTCAGCTAAACATCCCAGAATCTCATTTAGAGTCATTTTGAAGTTTTTATCCTAAACTAGATTTGATACAAAATGTCTGCAGGCAAAGCAATAAGCTGCATCTCTTAAAACAGAATATTCCAACCTTGGTCAGGATTTGTACTGGAAACTAGTTTCTGCTGGTCCAACGAATGTTTGAGGAACGTTTTATAAACTGGGCTGCATCACCTTAGCATCTTCATTGATCTAAAAATGATTATAAAGTGACAATTAGGATGATCTAATAAAGTGTGTTTCTGTATTATGTGATTGGCTTCATATTTCCCACCCGTAGACCTTTACTGATATTTCATGGCAGCATCTAATGTCTCTGGACTGGAGTTCATCCAGGGAATAAAGCAGGATGCCCTGCTGGATGAGAGGGTGGAGCTTCTGCACCATCTCTCCTTCTGACTCAGAAACCTTCTTATCTTCATCCTAACATAGTTCTCTTCATCTTCACTCATTCCTTCACCTTTGACCCTCCTGCTCTATCATTTGTCCTTCCTCAGTTCCAGTCTTCTTCTTTCTCATCACTCAGGCCAGAAAACTGACATATTTTCACTTTAACTGTCGTCTGCATTTTCAAAGGATTAAGAAATAAAAATAATTGGCATCCTATGTACTATGTAGCAGAGGATGGACTTCCTGAGGCAGCTGAAGGCAATCATGGAGTCCATCCTCCCCTCCTCCATCACCGTGTGGTATGCTGGCGCCACCATCTGGGACAAACAGAGACTGCAGCGTGTGGTGCCTCTGCTGAGAAGGTGATTGGCTGCAGACTCCCATCTCTGCAGGACCTGTACACCTCCAGGACACCTGCAGGTCGGATCCCAGCCGACCTTCTCACCCTGGACACAGACTGACCTGCTCCCCTCAGTCAGGAGGCGCCGGTCCATTCGGACCAGAACCAGAACCTCTGGCCATAAGAACAGTTTCTTCCCCTCTGCTTTTGGACTCATGAACAATAACTCTAAGACTGTTCCCACCACCCGCTCAGTTTCAGTCACATGACTGTTTGTTTTTGCACCGATCGTTACCTGCACTCATGTATATATCAACCTGTTTAGCATATTATATTTCTATTTTTATTCAAGTGTTTGTCTGTTTGTTCTTGTATGTTTGCACAAAGTACCGCAGCAATTTCCTAATGTTGTAAACCTGCCCAACATTTGATACTAAAACCCTTTCTGGTTCTGATTCTGATCCTAGCAACATAAAACATGGAATATGTTTCACATTTAGACAAACAGTTATATTTAGACTTCTCATTCTCACTGCAGCCTTTTTATTTTCCCAGTTTGAGAATAAAGATGAAACGCGCACCACTAGCAGTGGGTGGAGTCAACCGGCAATGGGTGGAGTCAACCAGCAGTGGGTGGAGTCAACCAGCAGTGGGTGGAGTCAACCGGCAGTGGGTGGAGTCAATCAGCAGTGGGTGGAGTCCCCAAACTGTGGGTGGAGTCAATCAGCAGTGGGTGGAGTCAACCGGCAATGGGTGGGGTCAACCAGCAGTGGGTGGAGTCAACCGGCAGTGGGTGGAGTCAATCAGCAGTGGGTGGAGTCCCCAAACTGTGGGTGGAGTCAATCAGCAGTGGGTGGAGTCAACCGGCAGTGGGTGGAGTCAATCAGCAGTGGGTGGAGTCCCCAAACTGTGGGTGAAGTCAACCGGCAGTGGGTGAAGTCAACCGGCAATGGGTGGAGTCAAACGGCAGTAGGTGGAGTCCCCCAGCAGTGGGTGGAGTCCCCCAGCAGTGGGTGGAGTCAACCGGCAATGGGTGGAGTCAAACGGCAGTAGGTGGAGTCCCCCTGCAGTGGGTGGAGTCAACCGGCAATGGGTGGAGTCAAACGGCAGTAGGTGGAGTCCCCCAGCAGTGGGTGGAGTCCCCAAACTGTGGGTGGAGTCAATCAGCAGTGGGTGGAGTCAACCGGCAATGGGTGGAGTCAACCGGCAGTAGGTGGAGTCCCCCAGCAGTGGGTGGAGTCAACCAGCAGTGGGTGGAGTCCACTGGCCTCCACAGCTGCCTCTGGATGTGAAGGTCTGGTCTACAGCGTCGGCTGATTGGACCAGAACCCATAAACAGCAGAACTCTGACAACGAGAACTGATTTAATGATTTCATTTATTTTGCTGCGTCAACATTAATCATGAACAGTTAAGCACTTCCTGTTTAGTTGTGTCAAATTAAAAGTCTGAGGATGTGGTGCTTCACTGGAACCAGTCGTCTCCAGTGGACATCTACTCAGCATCTGATTGTCCTGAAGGGTCCATCAGGTCATTTCTGTTTGGTTCAGGAGTCTTTCCTGATCCATGACCGGGCCCAGGATGGATCCAGACTTGGTTCTGAGACCATATCGGGTCCTGGTGGTGTCACTGGTTGTCCTGGTTGGTGAACCGTCCTGCCTCCCACAGCAGAGCTCGCTGGTTCTTATGACGAACGACCCGGGTGGACTCCACCACCTGAAACGGAAGACATGGACACGGAGAGGATAGTGATACGATACGCAGGTGTGGAATCAGTCTTTCGAAATAAAAGCCTTGAAACTGGACTGAAGGGACGTTACTGAGTGAAGCAGGCATCAAGCATCATCCTTCATCTTCTATTAAAGGTTCAGGACTTTTTATGCTCCCCCAATCTGGAACAAACTTCTAGAAAACTACAAACTGCTGAAACCCTGAGTTCCTTCAAATCAAAGCTAAAAAACCATCTGCTTAGAGCTGGATTTGATTCATGATCACTGGAACATCATTAGTTCCAGTTTGGATCAGAACCTTTCACTGCGACTCTTTCTTTTGCACGGGAATGTTGTGTTTCTTTGTTTATGTGGTTTTTATCACTTTGAACCGCCTAGTTGCTGAAATGTTCTGCACCAATGAACTGGATCAGAACCGTTTAACGCGCCTGTAAGATGTGATGAATGAACGAGTCTCTGATGCCGATCCGTAATCAGTCCTGAATGCTGCTCCCACCATTAGACCAACCAAACCATGAAACAGCCACTAACAACAGATCAGAAACAAACAGGCCTCTTCCATCCACGGTGATGCTGGGTATCGGCCTCATTTGGACCTGGTAATCATCTCAGAACCACCGTTCAACATTTAACCAGCTCACAGAAAGCTGGGCTTTCCCTGAGCCGGTTCTCATTCTCATCCCTTTTCCAGGTTTTCTACCAGAACATTCAGCTTGATCTCCACTGACCAATGAAAACGCACCCTGGGAGCGAGACGCTGTGCACTTTGACCTGACCCCAGAGCCGGTGGAGCTCACAGCGGGGCCTGAAACAGACCGGCCGTAAAACGTACAACCGGCCTTCGCATCTCCAAAATGTCCCCCGATACCTCTAAACAGAAATTTGGGCGGGAATCGCCATAGAAACCGATGACTCAACAGCTCCTTCTTTGCTGTAATCCATCATGGCTGCCTCCATAGATACTCCAGCCATTGGGTCAGAACCTGTTAAACTGAAATGTAGAACCCAGAGTTTTAGTCCTGAATAGACTTATTAGAATAAAGCTCACAGAAACGCTTTAAAGTGAAAGGACTGCTCTGTCATGGTTTGGGTCATTTTAAGTTCTACGTTCTCCGGAGGTTCTGTCCTTGGCTGGAGACGCTCTCCAGATTATCTCATGGAATGTTCTAGCTGGGGTTGGTTCTGTAACTGGTTCCCATCCTGCAGCGTTTGATGGTCTGCAGTGCTTACTTCATTGTTGATGTCATCAACCGGCTTGATTCCTGCGTACTGAAAGACACACAGATGTTCAGACAGGAGGTTCTGGTCCAATCCGACAGGCTGAGAACGATCAAAATAAGAGCAGAAAACTCACAGCGCTTTCTTCCAGCTTCAGCTTGGCTCGACGTTCCTCAAAGTCCTGCATCAGAGTCTCGGTCAAACCTCGGGGAACCAGAGGACCGGTCCGGACCGCCACCGGGGAGGAGGAGGAGGTCCAGGGCTTAGCGGTGATGAAGGAGGCAGAGGGCAGCCGGACGCTGAGACGAGGCGAGGGCAGATTCATGGGTTTCTCTTAATCACGGAAAGGAAGCAGAACATAAGAACCTCCAGAAACATCGGGGAGATCTTTTATCAGCTGAAAGTTGAAGGAGCATCACACACAGCCCTGTGGGACACCACAGACATCAACAAGAAAGTGGTTCTGAGCAAACTGGACCTTTATGTTGTGGTTCTAGAGGAGTTCTAACGCCTCTTTAGAGTCTGCTTCACCTCCATCAACGATGCTGCTCTGAGCTGAACCTCCAACATGTTACTGATAGGTAACACTGCCCCCCACAGGTCATACTGAGAAGGACAAGCCTGTCCTCCTTAAAGATTAGCTGTGGTGTTCCTGAGGAGACCATCTGGCAGAGACTGGACTCTGAGTCAGAAACTGTTACTAATTTACTCAGAGTGCTGGACTCTGGCCTCATTAGTTACTCATTCTGTCAGCAGTGGGTTTTTACTGGGCCGGTCCCGGTTCTAGCTCCTCAGTCCGTCAGACCTCCTGGTTAATGTCGACCCAACATCAGAACCCTGAAACACATTTAGGCTGAAGAAACGGACGTTCTGAGCCTGGAGTTTCCCATTAACTCATCTCTGAGTTCTTTAGAAGTGACAGATGTCAACAATGGTCCAAAGGAACCATAAGTTAGAACCTTGATCCCAGAGGGTTGTTTTATCTGTGACACCGACCTCATGTTCCCCTACTAACTAAATTTTTGCAAAAATTCAGAAGGTCCTTTTAATTCAATCAATTTTCAATTCAATCATCCAAACGTTCCAATCCGTTTAAAAGTTTTCTATCGAAGGAATCCCAGCAGTTTGCATCGAGTCATTGACTTATAACGCTACCAGGTAGGATTGAGGCGCCTTTTTCACGCCTTCATGTGTTCTGGGAAACTACTGATCCATCGAGGGGGTTGAAGTCGACCCACCTCTGTCCCTGACTCACCACAGGTCTGGATTGGCGGATTCATGGGTCGAGGCGGTGATGGTGGAGGTCTCTGCGACCAGCTAACCGCAGGGTTTAGAAACGTAAACTAGACTCAGGAACCACTACATCGTTCCACCCCGGTTAAGAAGAACAGGATGGCGGCGTTGATGCTGAACGACCACTCCTGTTGCTGCCGGCTCGTTTTCTCTACATGGCTGTGTGCGGCGTTGGCACCGGACGGAGCTCAGAGGCTACCAGTCTTCACCAGGGACAGAACCCTAACCCCGTTTTCTTCGTTCCCCTTCCTCTCTTGTATTTTCAACTCTCCCTCTTAACTTTTTTTCCTACCTCTCTTCATCTTCTTTCTCTTTCCCTTTTATTTTCCATCGTCGTGTCCATAATATCAGAGAAAACCCACAGCACTTTCTAATAAAGATTTCTTACTCGTATATATCAAGCGGAGTAGTATAGGAAACGCCATAATGCTCCACTTGTGATAGTAAATCAGTTGGGCTTCTCTTGGTACTCAGACACAGATTCTGAGCGCCACTCTGCCAGACAGGACACGTTAAAAACAAGAAGAAGAAAAAGAAAGAGGCTAAAGGTAAAGCAACAGGCCGATACTACAGAGAATCAAACCTGTGATCAGCTGGTTTGGTTCAGCTCAGTGACAATAGAACCAACATGATACCTGAATCTAAATATTCCCAATAAACTGAATTTGGTTCCAGTTGTGAGAACTTTATTAAAACTGAAACAAAAGATCCCAAAGAGCAGGTGGTGTGGAACCGAGACAGGAACCAGGTACCTGTTTTCACTGGAGGGTAGAACTGCCCGATTGCCATCTTAGATGCCTGTTCCACCAGAGGAGCAGGAGAGAAGATGGGCTGGCTGGTTTCTTTCATGGACTCCCTCAGCTCTCTCAGCTCCAGTTCCCGTTTCAGAGCCTCCTCTATCTCCTTCTCAATGAAGTCTGGAGCTCCTTGCCCTCTGGACTGTAGACCCGTGGACTCCAGTTTCTTCCTCCAGCTCTGAGGAAGCTCGGTTTCATGCAGAGATGTTGGTGGTAGAGAAGCAGGAGGGGAGGAAGAGGAGGCTGTTTGTGTTCTGGCCTCTGAGCCCATTGGTGCGAATGAGGAGACGGAGGACGTGGCCGGGTTTGTTTGGGAAAACCAGGACTCATCAGGATGTCGGTGAGGACAGCATGGAGATAAGAACACGTCATCTGTTCCAGAATCGGACTCAGGCCTGTCTGTTATTCTCCTGTTCTCATCTTGTGGGTCAACCTCTCTTCTCTTGTTCTCCTGTGGTGGTGGAGGATCTCTGCAGTCTGGTTCCTGGATCTCCTCTGGCTGTTGGGGGTTCTCCTCCGTTTGGATCTTGCTATGGATGATGAAGCTCACTGGATTCTTCTCAAAGGTTCTGTCAGGCGTCAGGGACAGCTGTGAAAGTCTGGTTCTGATCTGGACCATCTCTCCTCGACCATTGCTGTGCTTCAGGCCTCTAGACCGCCGCAGTTCCTCCTCACGTTCCTGAGTTAACCGGATCTCCCTTTCAATGGGTGTTTCAGGGAACACCCTGGACTCGCTGCGGTGATTTTGGTGAGCGTCATCAAGCAGGCCATCATCACTGGTGTAGCCTCCAGCCACTTCTTCGTCCATGTCTTCAAAGACACTACTCTGCCTACTCAGACTGCCCTCAGACTGGAACACCGTCACCCCCCTCTGAAGATCCGTCTCATCTCTCCCTGCTGGTCTAAATGGAGACATGTCATCACTTGCCTCCATGGTACCAAAGATCTTCACCTTTCTCGACACATAAACATCAGGATCCGGCGGTGGAGTCGAGTTCAGCTGTTTTCTGGGGGACCGCACAGGGCTGAGCATCTTCGCCAGTCGGTCCTGCTCTATCTGCAGGAACTTCTGACGGGCTGCACCAAAGTTGATCTGCTCCTTAACAACGGTCCCGGACTCAGCAGGGCGAGGAGGTTCTGGTCTGGAGCTGACAGGACTGAAACTCAAACTAAACCCCTCTATCAGTCTATCTGTGGAAAGGACGGGGTCCAGAGCCTCTTTTTGGTTCTGTGGTTCTGTTTGGTTCCTCCTAGGAGCTTGGCTGTAGATGATCGTCTGACGAAGCTGCTTCTCCTCATCCTCAGCCACCGCTTTGATGCCATTGCTGGGATCCACCCTATACTGGGCGTCTTCGTTGCTCTCCGAGAACAGACTCTCTGGCTTCTTGTTGCTGCTGTAGGTCTGTAGTTTGAATCCTTTCTCTTTCTTCAGGATGGCCAGTTGAGCCTGCCGCTGTGGTGACACCATCCAGGCTTCGTTCAGCTCGGCTTCAGGACTTGTGGGATCCTCAACGAAAGAGTAGAAGCCGCACTGAGAGCCAGAACCGCTGCTGGGACTGCTGGGCTGCCACTCGTCACCGCTAGAGTCCCCATCCTGCAACACGGTGACCTGCCGGACTTCAACTAGGCCATTCTGGCTTCTCTCGTTCTCCTGTGAGTCCACCAAGGAGCCAGAGTCCCGTTCGTCCGGGCCAGGAGCTGGGCCAGCGATGGTTCGCAGGTCTGAGGGCTGCAGCAGGGGGCACAGAGGCTTCAGCACCCACCTCCTGGGGGAGCTGTCCATGTCTGCAGGGGGCGCTGTGGAGCCACAGGGGGGAGCAGGACGGGACCAAACAGACCGACAGTCTTCGGCTGACAGTCTCTGAAATGACAGCAAAGAGGAACACTGAGACCGAGGAGAAATAAACTGATCACAGCAACATCCAGAGAGTCCTATGGGGTCTTTGCAAAGCATTATGGGATCTGGAGTCCACATAAAGAAACGTTCTGAGCTGGTCTGGGAGCCTTGGAGGATGTTTTATGGTTTGGAGAAATGAAACTGAAGTCATGAGGTAAGAAGTGATCAGTGATTAGTTTACAGCCCAGAGAGGAGCGGCATCTGTTATCAACACAGTGATACCAGCGCCTCGCTCTGGTCCAGTTCTGGTGAACCCAGTCCAAAATCCCTGATCATAAACCAGTCCAGAGTCCAGATGCTGACGGCAGCTGGACTCACAGGATAAACCGATAAACTCTGCTCAGGCACATCCATTTATAAACTGGTTTCCAGTTCAGCTGTCCCAGTAAACCACCAGTCTTACACTGGATCTCATACGGGTTCTGTTGATGCTTGACCCAGAGACACAGACCTGTAGAGTAATACTGGGCAGAACCGCTGTTACTGGGTTCAGCCCTGCTGTGTTAAAAACAAGTCAGTGACCATAAAACTGTTTTAACTCATTCAGCTTGAAACTGGTTCTGGACGGGTTCTGTTCGGAATGGTCCATAAACTGGTCCATAAACTGGTTCTGAGTGGTCCAAAAACTGGTCCATAAACTGGTTCTGATTGGTCCAAAAACTGGTTCTGAGCGGTTAATAAACTGGTTCTGAATGGTCCATGAACTGGTCCATAAACTGGTTCTGAATGGTCCAGAAACTGGTTCTGAAAGGACCATGAACTGGTTCTGAATGGTTCATAAAGTGGTCCATAAACTGGTTCTGAATGGTCCGTAAACTGGTTCTGAATGGCCCATAAACCGGTTCTGAATGGTCCATAAACCGGTTCTGAATGGTCCATAAACCGGTTCTGAATGGTCCATAAACCGGTTCTGAATGGTTTGTAAACTGGTTCTGAATGGACCATATACTGGTTCTGAATGGTCCATATACTGGTTCTGAATGGTCCATAAACTGGTTCTGAATGGTTCATAAACTGGTCCATAAACTGGTTCTGAATGGTCCAGAAACTGGTTCTGAAAGGACCATGAACTGGTTCTGAATGGTCCATAAACTGGTTTTGAATGGTCAATGAACTGGTCCTGAATGGTCCATAAACGGGTTCTGAATGGTCCATAAACTGGTTTTGAATGGTCCATAAACTGGTTCTGAATGGTCCATAAACTGGTTCTGAATGGTCCATAAACTGGTTTTGAATGGACCATATACTGGTTCTAAATGGACCATGAAGTGGTTCTGAATGGTCAATGAACTGGTCCTTAAACTGGTTCTGAATGGTCCATAAACTGTTTTTGAATGGACCATATACTGGTTCTGAATGGTCCATAAACTGGTTCTGAATGGTCCATAAACTGGTTCTGAATGGTCCAGAAACTGGTTCTGAAAGGACCATGAACTTGTTCTGAATGGTCCATAAACTGGTTCTGAAAGGACCATGAATTGGTTCTGAATGGTCCATAAACTGGTTCTGAAAGGACCATCAACTGGTTCTGAATGGTCAATGAACTGGTCCTTAAACTGGTTCTGAATGTTCCATAAACCGGTTCTGAATGGTCCAGAAACTGGTTCTGAATGGTCCATAAACTGGTTTTGAATGGACCAGAAACTGGTTCTGAAAGGACCATGAACTGGTTCTGAATGGTCCATAAACTGGTTTTGAATGGTCCATAAACTGGTTCTGAATGGTCCATAAACTGGTTTTGAATGGTCCATAAACTGGTTCTGAATGGTCCATAAACTGGTTTTGAATGGTCCAGAAACTGGTTCTGAAAGGACCATGAACTGGTTCTGAATGGTCCATAAACTGGTTTTGAAGGGACCAGAAACTGGTTCTGAAAGGACCATGAACTGGTTCTGAATGGTCCATAAACTGGTTTTGAATGGTCCATAAACTGGTTCTGAATGGTCCATAAACTGGTTTTGAATGGTCCATAAACTGGTTCTGAATGGTCCATAAACTGGTTCTGAATGGTCCATAAACTGGTTTTGAATGGACCATATACTGGTTCTAAATGGACCATGAAGTGGTTCTGAATGGTCCATGAACTGGTCCTTAAACTGGTGCTGAATGGTCCATAAACTGGTTTTGAATGGTCCATAAACTGGTTCTGAATGGTCCATAAACTGGTTTTGAATGGTCCATAAACTGGTTCTGAATGGTCCATAAACTGGTTCTGAATGGTCCATAAACTGGTTTTGAATGGACCATATACTGGTTCTAAATGGACCATGAAGTGGTTCTGAATGGTCCATGAACTGGTCCTTAAACTGGTGCTGAATGGTCCATAAACTGGTTCTGAAAGGACCATGAACTGGTTCTGAATGGTCCATAAACTGGTTCTGAAAGGACCATGAACTGGTTCTGAATGGTCAATGAACTGGTCCTTAAACTGGTTCTGAATGTTCCATAAACCGGTTCTGAATGGACCATATACTGGTTCTGAATGGTCCATGAACTGGTTCTGAATGGTCAATGAACTGGTTCTGAATGGTCCATAAACTGGTTCTGAATGGTCCATAAACTGGTTCTGAAAGGACCATGAACTGGTTCTGAATGGTCAATGAACTGGTTCTGAATGGTCCATAAACCGGTTTTGAATGGACCATATACTGGTTCTAAATGGACCATGAAGTGGTTCTGAATGGTCAATGAACTGGTCCTTAAACTGGTTCTGAATGGTCCATAAACTGGTTTTGAATGGACCATATACTGGTTCTGAATGGTCCATAAACTGGTTCTGAATGGTCCATAAACTGATTCTGAATGGTCCAGAAACTGGTTCTGAAAGGACCATGAACTGGTTCTGAATGGTCCATAAACCGGTTCTGAATGGTCCAGAAACTGGTTCTGAATGGTCCAGAAACTGGTTCTGAATGGTCAATGAACTGGTCCTTAAACTGGTTCTGAATGTTCCATAAACCGGTTCTGAATGGTCCAGAAACTGGTTCTGAATGGTCCATAAACTGGTTTTGAATGGACCATATACTGGTTCTGAATGGTCCATAAACTGGTTTTGAATGGACCATATACTGGTTCTGAATGGTCAATGAACTGGTCCTTAAACTGGTTCTGAATGTTCCATAAACCGGTTCTGAATGGTCCAGAAACTGGTTCTGAATGGTCCATAAACTGGTTTTGAATGGACCATATACTGGTTCTGAATGGTCCATAAACTGATTCTGAATGGTCCAGAAACTGGTTCTGAAAGGACCATGAACTGGTTCTGAATGGTCCATAAACCGGTTCTGAATGGTCCAGAAACTGGTTCTGAATGGTCCAGAAACTGGTTCTGAATGGTCAATGAACTGGTCCTTAAACTGGTTCTGAATGTTCCATAAACCGGTTCTGAATGGTCCAGAAACTGGTTCTGAATGGTCCATAAACTGGTTTTGAATGGACCATATACTGGTTCTGAATGGTCCAGAAACTGGTTCTGAAAGGACCATGAACTGGTTCTGAATGGTCCATAAACTGGTTCTGAAAGGACCATCAACTGGTTCTGAATGGTCAATGAACTGGTCCTTAAACTGGTTCTGAATGGTCCAGAAACTGGTTCTGAATGGTCCATAAACTGGTTTTGAATGGACCATATACTGGTTCTGAATGGTCCATAAACTGGTTTTGAATGGACCATATACTGGTTCTGAATGGTCAATGAACTGGTCCTTAAACTGGTTCTGAATGTTCCATAAACCGGTTCTGAATGGTCCAGAAACTGGTTCTGAATGGTCCATAAACTGGTTCTGAAAGGACCATCAACTGGTTCTGAATGGTCAATGAACTGGTCCTTAAACTGGTTCTGAATGTTCCATAAACCGGTTCTGAATGGTCCAGAAACTGGTTCTGAATGGTCCATAAACTGGTTTTGAATGGACCATATACTGGTTCTGAATGGTCCATAAACTGGTTTTGAATGGACCATATACTGGTTCTGAATGGTCAATGAACTGGTCCTTAAACTGGTTCTGAATGTTCCATAAACCGGTTCTGAATGGTCCAGAAACTGGTTCTGAATGGTCCATAAACTGGTTTTGAATGGACCATATACTGGTTCTGAATGTTCCATAAACCGGTTCTGAATGGTCCAGAAACTGGTTCTGAATGGTCCATAAACTGGTTCTGAAAGGACCATCAACTGGTTCTGAATGGTCAATGAACTGGTCCTTAAACTGGTTCTGAATGTTCCATAAACCGGTTCTGAATGGTCCAGAAACTGGTTCTGAATGGTCCATAAACTGGTTTTGAATGGACCATATACTGGTTCTGAATGGTCCATAAACTGGTTTTGAATGGACCATATACTGGTTCTGAATGGTCAATGAACTGGTCCTTAAACTGGTTCTGAATGTTCCATAAACCGGTTCTGAATGGTCCAGAAACTGGTTCTGAATGGTCCATAAACTGGTTTTGAATGGACCATATACTGGTTCTGAATGGTCCAGAAACTGGTTCTGAAAGGACCATGAACTGGTTCTGAATGGTCCATAAACTGGTTCTGAAAGGACCATCAACTGGTTCTGAATGGTCAATGAACTGGTCCTTAAACTGGTTCTGAATGTTCCATAAACCGGTTCTGAATGGTCCAGAAACTGGTTCTGAATGGTCCATAAACTGGTTTTGAATGGACCATATACTGGTTCTGAATGGTCCAGAAACTGGTTCTGAAAGGACCATGAACTGGTTCTGAATGGTCCATAAACTGGTTCTGAAAGGACCATCAACTGGTTCTGAATGGTCAATGAACTGGTCCTTAAACTGGTTCTGAATGTTCCATAAACCGGTTCTGAATGGTCCAGAAACTGGTTCTGAATGGTCCATAAACTGGTTTTGAATGGACCATATACTGGTTCTGAATGGTCCATAAACTGGTTTTGAATGGACCATATACTGGTTCTGAATGGTCAATGAACTGGTCCTTAAACTGGTTCTGAATGTTCCATAAACCGGTTCTGAATGGTCCAGAAATTGGTTCTGAATGGTCCATAAACTGGTTTTGAATGGACCATATACTGGTTCTGAATGGTCCATAAACTGGTTTTGAATGGTCCACGAACTGGTTCTAATCTGGTCTCATTTTGGGTCTATCCTGGTTTTAGCCCATTGTTGGACCGGTTTAATTCCAGAACCACCCTGGTGCTGTTCTGGAGGTTCTACAGCAGAATGTGGTACTGGCTGGTTCTGTGATGAAGGTCCAGTCAGAACCTTTTGGACTGGGAAGTTGCAGCAGAACATTCTGTGGTGCTCATAAAAGCAGTGTGAGAACCCAGAGATCTGAAAGTTTCAGAACCAGCTGATCCTCTGCGATGGTTCTGGCTGGTTGATATGAGGCAGATGAATCCGGATCAGTACCAAGAAATGATCAGAACCTGGACCTCCAGATTCTGATGAGGACGCGTTCAGAGGTTCAGAACTGCAGCTCCGTCTGAGTGCGGCTGATAAGCTGCCCCTCCTGCAGAGGAGCTGCTGGTGGTTCCTGATAACATCTGGCAGCTTCAACCGTCTCACCAAGGCTGAAGGTCCGGTGGAGACGGACCAGAGGCCGACCGGAACCAGAACCCACACAGAGGTCCTGATTCAGCTCAGCAACCCTGGAATCAACAGGTGAATCCACCTGACACCAAACAGCTGATCCACAGTGTGTGTGTGGACCGAACCGGACTGTAGCTCCGCCCCCTAGCAGACCCAAACATCTCCTCTTTGACCTCAAATCCCTCAATTCAGTTTTAGAACAAAGTTTGAATCCTACCTCAGATCAGCTTCCAGCCCGCAGCTCCAGCCGTCTGAAGAGGACCTGACTGATGGGACAAAGGTCACCATGAGGCCCCGCCCACACACAGGCCCCGCCCACCCCTCTCCCTCAGCAGGTGGACTCTGGATCATCACCATAGAGATGGTTGGGTTTTCACTTTCTAGGTTCTTAGAGAACCAGAGGAACCAGAGGAACTCTGCAGATGTCAGGATGGGTTTGTTTCTCATCTTTAACCAACAAACCTGATTCTGATAACTCTCAGACTGGATCACTGCTGCCCCCTGCTGCACCAACAGCGGTACTGCATCAGGTTCCTGATAACTCAGACTGGAACACTGCTGCCCCCTGCTGCACCAACAGCGGTACTGCATCAGGTTCCTGATAACTATCAGACTGGAACACTGCTGCCCCCTGCTGCACCAACAGCGGTAATGCATCAGGTTCCTGATAACTCTCAGACTGGATCACTGCTGCCCCCTGCTGCACCAACAGCGGTACTGCAATAGGTTCCTGATAACTCAGACTGGAACACTGCTGCCCCCTGCTGCACCAACAGCGGTACTGCATCAGGTTCCTGATTCTGATAACCCTCAGACTGGTTGATGTGAGCCTCACCTTGTTCTCCGGATCCAGACTGTGACACAGGACCCTCCAAGGCGGAGTGTACCGGAACATTCTGCTGCTTCTAACTGGACCTGGTCTTACTGGTTCTGGTCAGCGTGATGATGTCACTGGTACCCACAGCCAGCAGGAGCCAATCAGAATCAGCCCTGAGACAGAATGATCCAGATTATTTCCACTACACAATAAACATAAAGTCATTATTGAGCTGCAACTGAACACAACTATTAATCCTTCATGGACCAGGATCAGGACCAGAACCGGTAACTGGATTAGGACCAGGATAAGGACCTGGACCAAGAAATGGACCTGGATCTCGATCTGGACCAGAACAAGGAACTAGACCGGGACCAGGACCTGAACCTGCACCTGGACCCGGTCCATGTTTGGGGCCTTCAGGGATCTTCTGGCCAATAGGCTGAAGGAAGCCTAATGAAAAGTTCAGGCTGTTAGGGTCCTGGTTCTGATGGCGGGAGGTTCTGTTCAGTCTGTTGTGTTCTGTTGATGGTTTAGCTTCAGAGTCCTTTCCTTCAGGCTCCTGTAGCTGGTTCTTGGTCCCGCTCTCTGATTGGTTCCCTCTCACCTGTCTCTGTTGTTCCCTCAGCTTGTTCTGCTCTTCATCCTGAAGGTTCTTGTGTCTGTGGCCTCCACCGGACTCCTGAAGGATTTCAACAGACTGTCAGAACCAGAACCAGAACCAAGCCGAGGGTTTCACCTGTGAATGTCTCCGGTTCTTGTTGTTGTGGTAACATCTGTTAAATAAAGCTTCACTGGTTCAATAAAACAGACCATCAGCTGATTGGCTGGGGCAGAACATAAACAAACACATGCAGGGGGGCTAAAACTCTATGTAGGTGATGTCATCATGATGTCACACAGGTAAGAACACACAGAGAGAAGAGCAGGACTCACCTCAGAACCAGCGAAGGACTGATGGAGACCGACAGTGTGTTGTTGTTGAGCCGTGGAGTTAGGCAGGAATTCTGCTGATCGACAGAAACAGACAGTCACACAATGGACGACCTCACCCACCCTCCACATGTAAACACACACACACAGGTTTGTGTTTGTAGCCATGTCAGGACTCCGATTGCTGAACCTTAAAGCTGAAAGTCCTCCAAGGTCCTGAAGACTCGGACCTCCTGGTCTTGAAGACTTGGACCTCCCAGGTCCTGTAGACTTGGACCTCCTGGTCTTGAAGACCTGGACCTCCCAGGTCTTGACTGGTTCCAGGACTACAGATGGAGACGTCTGGCTCCATTTCATTCCCAACTCCCAGTCAGGAAAGTCTGTGTCAGTCTGCACTAGTTTGGGTCGGTCAGAACCAGAATCTGTTAGTGCAGTGGCTCCCAAACTATTTTTGCTGGCCCACCTTTGGTTTGTAAGAAAATATTCAGGCCCTCCCCAGTGTAATTATTACTTTTATATTATTTTTACTGTGTAGTATTACATAACATTGCTTTCAATGTATTTTAATGCCTCTCTGTGCAGAATTGGTTCAAAACAAAGAAGACTGAGAGGAAAAAAAACTATTGTAAAGGTTGTTTTGCCAAACTGAGGTCTTCAGTCATCAACTTGTGGTACCAGGTGTGAGTTGAAACAGAATGACTGTTCTTCTGAGAGCATTTTCTCACTCAGTACCACAGAAATCTGAGGTTTTTTGGTGTAGCTGACTGTAACAAAGACATCGATCATTACATCATTCATATCGGGACTCGGCTGTTTAGACGCCAGTGCGTCGCGGTGTATAATGCAGCGCTGCAATGTTGAAAGCCTGCAGCCCTCCTAGTTTCCCGCCATAGTCTTTGATCCATCTGTGCAGATCTCTACAAAGTCTCTATATTTTCGTTTACATCTCATAAATGCTCGTATTGGACAGAGGAATAACCTGTAGTCTGCTGGCCTTTGTTATGAATCATAGATCCACGTCTATAGTGCAGGAGTTGTGTGCAGTTTTTCACACTGTGCCACAATGAACAAAACATTATAGCTCGTTGAACATTTGTAGATGTTTGGTGGAACAAAACCAAAGACAAGATCTGCTTCTCATCTTTTCTGCTCTTTGGCTGAAAGGAAGAAGATTATTTGGGGATATTTGATCTTCTGCTTTGTGTTTATGTAGGAGCCTCGTCAAAAACAGTCAGTTATATCAGCTTTTAAATTTGATCCCTTCATACCCCCTGCAATGACCCCGCCCCTGCAATGACCCCGCCCCTGTAATGACCCCGCCCCCATGCAATGACCCCCCCCCCACACCTAACATGACTCCGCCCCCACTTTGGGAACCAGTGTGAAATCAAGGTCAAGGGTCAAGGTCAAGTTTATTTAAATAGCACGTTTCCAACAGTGACACTGCCCAAAGTGCTTCACAGAGTGACACAATAGGAAGGAATACAAATTAGAGGAACAGACAAAAGAAAACTAATAAAAAACCGAAGGATACTTACAGAAAGTTTCCAAAACTAAGTCTGATTAAAAGCCAAATCATAAAAATGTGTTTTCAATCAAGTTTTAAAAGAGACCAAGGATTGAGCAGACCTAATATTAAAAGGAAAACTATTCCAGAGCTTCGGAGATGCCATCAAAAAAGCTCTGTCGCCACAGGACAAACAAATATTGACACATTGAACATAAAGGAGGAATAATTCAATGGATCAACTTTATGAATGAAATATTTTCCCAGAGAATAAATCTATTTATCATAAATCTTTCATGTCTCGACCCGGTCCAAACATGATGGTACCGTCGGCTTAGAAATAAGATGTTCAGATTAAACAGAGACTCTAAAAGCCCACAACAACCTCAGAACCATCAGAACCGTGTTCACCTATGGGATAAAGTTAACATTTTATACATAACTTCTTCTATGAGCGCCACCTACTGGTCTGGCCGCTCCTTTAACTGTCAGGAGGGTTCCTGCAGTTTCTGCTCCTCAGCAGGTCCAGATGATCCTCTGTAGATCAGTTTACATCACCCGGCTGGGTCCAGATTTGGCAGAAGTCAGGTCGGTTCCCCTTACAGAACAACTGATGTTGGTGCCGACCCGCCCAGCCGACTGACCAGAACTTTTCTCTACTGGGAATCTGAGGTCAGATTTTGGTCTCCAGCTCCACCCAACTCCAACTACTAACCCAAATCTGTTGAACACCAGGAGCTTCAGGACCATGAGACCTTTGGTTCTTCAGAAGGTAAATCGTTAAATCCTAAATAAAGAACATGAACACGTTTTCAGGATCTGAATCAGGTGATTGAGGCCTGCAGGGGGCAGCACTGAGCCCTGATCAGGCTGCAGCTGAACTGAAAAGTTTAGGTCAGAAGCTCGACTGGATGTGAGAGTAAAGTTTAATAATCAGGGGAAAGGTTCAGAAGTTGTTTCTCTTGGGGGGGCAGAACTCTCTTCAGCAAACATCTTTACATATTGTCCTTCAATACATTGGACATGAAAAACAAAAACAAAAGAAAGCTCTTCTTCATCCCTCCATGCAGCTGCACTTCCATCTGGCGTGAATCACAGCTGGATTCAATCAGATCGATAAATAAGATAAACGGGCCGAGGGAGGGGCCCTGAGGAACTCCAGCTCAGGTTTCGCTCCTCCTCTGGCGTCTCCATGGAGACGGGGATCTCAATGTCAGCAGGTCATGTGACATTCAGGGTTTTATTATCATGTTTCCTTAGATTGATCATTAAGAAGAAAAAATCTCATTAGTAAACGTCAGTTCATCTGAACTCCAGCTGTAATACACACAACAACCTGCAGGTGGCAGCGAATCCAGCAGCTGAACTTCCAACCGAAGAGGATGACCTTCATCATGACAGCGAGGATGACCTGTTGGGTAGTTACCATGGTGACAGCTGTGTGGTCCCAGGTGTTGGTCAACGCCTACAGGTAACGTTGAGATTCTGCAGAAGAAGAACATAAAGCTTGACGTCTGGTTAAGACAGAAACCTGAGAGCAGCTTAGATGTTCAGCCAGAATGACTTGGACCAAATCTCCAGACTGACAAATAGGTAGCTGATCATCTACTGAGACCCTTCCAACAACAGCATGAAACAGACCTTCACAATAAAAGCTTTGAAAGCAGAAGGTCTGAACAGTAAAACCTTCTCTATGTTCTAGTTCCTCGGTCACGTATGACGCATCCATCATGGCGTCTGCTGGAGAACCCGGACCTTCTTCTGGAACACCAGTATCCCTGTCCCCAGTGAAACCAGTTTAACATCATCACGGACGGAGAGGACCAAGGAAGAAGCTCCTGGTCCAACATCAGCGCCTTCAAGCTGGACTGAAGTCTGCAGCCTCCTCATGGACAAGTTAATGTCCGCAGGAGGAGAGTTTGATGGTCAGGCATAGAAGGAGCTGTCTTCACAAGCATGGTGGTGGCAGTATCATGCTGTGGGGTTGTTGTACTGGTGCATTGTGTAAAGTGGATGGAATGATGAAGGAACAGTCAGATGGTTGGAAGTTGGGCACAATTGGGTTCTCCAACTGGACCATGATCCCAAACTGGTTCTGGACCGAATAAACTGGGCCAACATGAAGCTTACGGAACCACCGTCGCAAACATTCGACCTCAAACCTGATGGAAAGACAAGGACCGTGATGAAAGGCCGGGTTAGAACCTGAAGCCAACCAGTTTACTCACTCAGTCAAACTGACTTGTTTGAGGCTGGTGTGATAGGGGGTCCCACAGGGAAATGTGCTGGTACCATCTACAGTTCTCTGACTCTGTGTTGGCATCAGCCGTCTTGTATGGAGTCTTCTCCTCTCCAGCTGAGAGGAGGCGGTTAGGTCAGATCATCAGAGAAGGCCAGCTCAGTCCTAGGATGTCCCCTCGACCTGGTCCAGGTGGTGGGAGACAGAGAGGACTCTGGCTAAAATATCATCACCGTTGGATTGTGTCTTCCTGTTGGACAGAGACCTGCATGGATGTCCTGTTAAAACACGCCACACATTTTAATCCATACGTATGAAATAAGCCCTGAAGCTTTCAGAGATGATGTCTTCTTCTCCTGGAGGAAGAACTGAGCAGAACGTGACTCCGAGAATCAGAAGTTGGGCAGAACATGCATAGATCCCAGACTGTTCCCTCATGCCTGGTTTCCACTGAGCGGATCGGTCCGATATTCTGTCTGTTTCTACGGTAAAAGCGGTCCAGACAACCAACCCGCACCGTTCCATTCCTTCAGCTGTAGGTCCAGAGGACAACGGTCCGGTTAGGGCGGAGCTACTGGAGTCACACAACACAGTCCACTGATTGGACAGAAAGACGTCTCTGCTGGAGACAAGAACAAGACATGTCAGTCTGTCATGTTTGTTGTCTCACTAGTATGACGCTTCGTTAGGAGTTGAGGTTTAACCCGCCTGCCCAGTGAGAGTCCAACTGGAACCTGTCCTAGAAACCCTGGACCACAAAGTAGCACACCGACCCGGTGTCTGCTGTATGGGCAGCGAGGGCCGGAGTTCTAGTGTGCCAAAAGTGCAACTAGGCAAAAAGACCTAGGTTCGAACTAGTAGGAAAATATTTAACCAGTTTCATGAAGAGTACTAGTTGGCATACACAACAGTTAATATCAACGATGTGGAGTTTTTACCAAAACTGCTTGCCATACTGGCATACTGCCTCCACTGGCACCTGGGCAACTTTTTCTCTAAAGCTCGATGTTTGTGCTGCCAAACGAAGACGATGAAACGGGTAAGACAACACGTTGAACTTTGCCTGCAAATCACCGTTCAAATTAATTAATGATCAAGTAAGTGAATTGTCACTTTGTGGCAACTAGCATAACATAGAATTTTTATAATAATATGATGCGACGCCACATTACTGGGAAACTTTGTCTTGTAGCTCCTCAGAGTTAGAAGGAAAATCCAGCACCAAACAATATGAGCCACAAGTCCAGAGTGGGCAGGATTAATTATTGAGTGAATATTATTAGTATTAATATAATAAGGAGCCTGCGATGGACTGGTGACCTGTCCAGGGTGAACCCCGCCTCTCGCCCCGTAACTGCTGGAGATAGCCCCCCTCCCCCCCCAACCCTGCATAGGAGGGGTGGATGATGAAAAGCATGGTGTAGACCTGCTCCATATGAAAAGTGCTAATGCTAGCTGAGTTAGCGCAACAATAATAAAACTGACATGAATGAATCAGAAGCTTTGAACATTTGGGAGATTAGTGCTGATGATTATGACCATTTTTAAATGTGAATTAGTGTCAGAAACAGTCAGGAGTCAGTAGTGATGAAGGGATTTCTCTTGTTAGTATGGAGGGAACATGTGTTCTAACAAGCAGGTATTAGTTCCTATATAAACACTTTCTATGCCTAAATGACTGTTTTATGTTTTTATCTTTAAAATAAGGCAATAAATACACAAAGCCCACATTTGAAAGAGAATAGTATGAAAGTAATAAAAAATAAGTCTGCATGTTTTAACATTGAAAATATCTTCATAGGTTAAGTCAAATGTGTTTTCCATATCAAATGCATTAAAGCTTTACAGAATATTAGTTTTATTGTGACACAGGTGGAGCCGGTGAGTTTAGGGAAACTGGAGGAAGTGTGAAAGGTTGAACAGAGTCCGATCAGGGACTGATTCTAGAGGCAGCAGCTCAGAATATAGATTCTGATATTAAAGGATGTGTTGTAAAAAATAATGTAGATTTGAACACATGCTGAAATAAATCTACCTTGTGAAGCAATTAACCCTTATTTGCACTGAAATGGACATCCTTTAGAAAAACACTCTGAATTACAACGCTTTACAGAAGAGTGGGCTGTTGTAACTTTAACAAGTTTAGGTTATAATTACATGATTTTAATAAAAATAGATTGTGATTATAAAGTGGACCGGTCTGAGGCATGAAAGCCCAGTGGTAACTTTTAATATTTAATAATACTGATAACAGTTTCCCCTCTATATGTCACTAAAGGTGCCGACTACTGCAGAGACACGTTCAAGCCCCTGACCTCCACTGACCTTACCTGACCTAAACTAACCTCCACTAACCTCCCCTGACCTCCACTGACCTTACCTGACCTAAACTAACCTCCACTGACCTTCCCTGACCTCCACTAACCTCCCCTGACCTCCACTAACCTCCCCTGACCTCCACTAACCTCCCCTGACCTCCACTAACCTTCCCTGACCTCAACTAACCTCCCCTGACCTCAACTAACCTCCCCTGACCTCCACTAACCTTCCCTGACCTCAACTAACCTCCCCTGATCTCCCCTGACCTCCACTAACCTTCCCTGACCTCAACTAACCTTCCCTGACCTCCACTAACCTCAGCTAACTTTCCCTGACCTCCACTGACCTTTCCTGACCTCCACTAACCTCCCCTGACTTCCCCTGACCTCCACTGACCTCCCCTGACCTCCTCTGACCCCCACTGACCTCCAGCAGTGATCCCCGACAGGAGGCTGTCATGAAATCATGAAACACACATGGAGCTTCATGGTAACTTTGATTTATTTCCCCTTTTTGAAAACAGACTACAAGTGTACAGGTAAACACACCTGGTGAGGGTAATGCTAACATGCTAATGCTAATGCAGTCAGGTGATCTCAGCTGGAAACAGGAGGCGTGTCAGGGTGAAAGCAGAGAAGAAAAGAAAACAGGAAGTGATGTCATATTGTTAACGGGAAAGGTGGAGTGGGTGGAGTTAGTTTAACGAGTCTCAGTCACATGATGGTCACATGACGCTGCAGCATTTACACGGCTGCTTCTTCTTCCCCTCCACCGCCGTGTCTGGAGGTTTGGTAGATGTGGGCGGGGCAGCAGAGGTGGGCGTGGTAGCCGAGATGGGCGTGGCAGCAGAGGTGGGAGAGGCAACAGAGGTGGGCGGAGCAACAAGTGTGGGCGGGGCAACAGATGTGGGCGGAGCAATAGAAGGGGCCATGGAAGCAGAGGCAGGAGAATGGGGATCTACCTTTCCATTGACATCATCGATGAGCACCAGCTCTGCCTTCACCGTGCCGCGCAGCCCCAGAACCTTCCTGGTCTCATCCTCGTCCTCCACGTCCTGGTATCCCATAAACACCATGGTGACCGGGTGCTCAGCGCTGGCCTCCGCCACGCTCGGCTCGCCGTCTACTTTGGTTTCCAGCCCGGTGATCTCTGCAGCGACAGGCGGGACAGGCGTGGGACTCAGCATGGTGACTGTGGACCCTGGTTCTGGTTCTGGTGGGAGGCACAACTCCCTGTGGACCTCTCCTGTTGGCAGGGAGGTTGCCGTGGTGACAGACTGTGACATTATGGAGGCCTCATCAGCTTTATGGATGAGCTCGTCGACCTCAGAGGAGCTGAGCGTGCGAGCCTCTTCCCCGTTCATCTCATGGACCACTGGGGGGACAGGGAGACAGACTGTTTAGAGGGGGACACCAGACACACCTGCTGCTGAAGGACCAATAAAAACAAAGCACTGGATGATGTCACAGCATGCACCACTGCATGTTTCCCTCAGCTGCTGTGGATCAGGTTGTTGTTTTCTCATGCAAGCATCATGATGCCATCAGATACAGCAACTTTAGGAGGACACCGAGTCAAGATTAATATTAAATCTGAAACCTTCCTCCTCCTCATCATCTCTTCTCATAAAGCCCGCCCTGTTTTTTGTTCTCATGCTGGTGTTCACCTTTCTGCTCATCTTCATACACTTTGACCCCTTGATCGGAGAGGTCAACAGGAAGTTTGGTGTTAGTGGAAAGAACCCTGGTTTCCCCCGTCACTCTGTCCCGCTCTACTTTAATCTCCACCGAGTACATCGCTGGAGGACAGGAGGACGCACAGGGTTAACACACAGAGTGAAGGAGACACAACATGAAACAGGTGTTAGAGTAAACCTGCTATAAACATGTAGTACACCTGTTATTAACATGTTGTAAACCTGCTGTTAACATGTAGTAAACCTGCTATAAACATCTAGTACACCTGTTATTAACATGTTGTAAACCTGCTGTTAACATGTAGTAAACCTGCTATAAACATCTAGTACACCTGTTATTAACATGTTGTAAACCTGCTGTTAACATGTTGTAAATCTGCTATAAACATCTAGTACACCTGTTATTAACATGTTGTAAACCTGCTGTTAACATGTAGTAAACCTGCTATAAACATCTAGTACACCTGTTATTAACATGTTGTAAACCTGCTGTTAACATGTTGTAAATCTGCTATAAACATCTAGTACACCTGTTATTAACATGTTGTAAACCTGCTGTTAACATGTAGTAAACCTGCTATAAACATCTAGTACACCTGTTATTAACATGTTGTAAACCTGCTGTTAACATGTAGTAAACCTGCTATTAACATATTGTAAACCTGCTATAAACATGTAGTACACCTGCTATTAACATGTTGAAAACCTGCAGTTAACATGTAGTGAACATGTTATAAACATGTAGTTATTATGTTGTAAACTTGTTGTTAATTTTAAAGAAACATGTAGTTATTATTAATGAAACAAGTAGTTAACATGTAGTAAACCTGCTGCTAACATGTTATAAAACTATAGTTAACATTAAGTAAACATGTAGTAAATATTAAGGAAATAATATGTAGTAAACATGTAGTAAACCTGCTGCCAACATGTTATAAAACTGTAGTTAACGTTTGTAGTTAACATTAAGTAAACATTAAGGAAATATGTTGTTAATATGTAGCAAACCTGCTGCTAACATTAAGTAAACCTGTAGTTAACATTAAGTAAACCTGTAGATAACATTAAGTAAACCTGTAGTTAACATTAGGTAAACCTGTAGTTAACATTAAGTAAACCTGTAGTTAACATTAAGTAAACCTGTAGTTAACAGGTACTACACCTGTAAATCTGCTGGACATTTTTGACTCACCTTTCTTCATTTCACCCATTGCTTCTCTTGATTGGCTGACTTGAAGACTTTTGTGACCTTTGACCTCTGGAGGGTCTTGTGGGACTAATGAGGAGTTAGCAGAGACAGAATGTGATGCCATCACACTTCACTGTAATCTGATTACTGTTATTTGATTGGTGTAATCATTCCCACCTTTAATCACCTGACCTGACGGCTTAGCTCCGCCCAGCTTGATTTTGCTGTGACCTTTGACCTCAACAGCTGATCAGAGACATGAGTCAGATGTGGAAGTAACAAAACAAAGAGCATAGAAGTAGTAGTTTACCTGAACTAGGTGCTGATATCACCTGTAGGCACAAACAGATACAGGAAGTCAGCCTCCACAATTAAAGCCTCTGTTGATAAACAGGAAACAGCAGAGAGTCCTTTCAAAATAAAATGATCCCAGTGAGATTTAGTCAGCGTGTTTACTTACAGCAGAGTGTGTTATGGTCTGACAGACAGATCCAGTTTCCAGACTTGAGACTTCCTGCTCCAACCTGCAGACCACAAACACACACATCAGTCAATCTGTCAATCAATCAATCAATCAATCAACTAACCAACTAGTTGTTTGGTCTGTCGGTCGGTAGGTAGGTCGGTCAATCAGTCAGTCAGTCAGTCAGTCAGTCAGTCAGTCAGTCAGTCAGTCAGTCAGTCAGTCAGTCAGTCAGTCAGTCAGTCAGTCAGTCAGTCAATCAATCCATCAATCAATCAATCGGTCCTGTTCAGAGGCCTTAGTCCTTGATGCGGTTGTTCCAGGTTTGATTCCAGCCCAGGGACATTTGCCAAATGTCTCTCCCCTTTCTGTGAGCCTGTCCACTTTCAATAAAGGCCACTGTGGCCACAAAAACCTTTAAAAAATGTTTTTTGTTGAATCAACCGGTCGGTCGGTCAATCAGTCAGTCAGACAATCAATCAACAAACCAACCAGTCACTTAGTCAGTGAACTGACCAACTAGTCAATCAATGTATCAATCAATCAATCAATGTATCAATCAATCAATCAATCAATCAATCAATCAATCAATCAATCAATCAATCAATCAATCAATCAATCAATCAATCAATCAATGTATCAATCAATCAATCAATGTATCAATCAATCAATGTATAAATCATTTAACCAACCAACAAGTCAATCAATCAATCAACCAACTAGTCATTCAGTCAGTCAGTCAGTTTAATTAACAGCTACATTAGAGTTGCAGTAGAACGAGATGGGACCTTCGGATGGACTCCTCCAGGTTCCTGGTCTTGGCCTCGTCCTCCTCTAGCTGTCTCCGGACTCTGTCCTGATCCGGTCCGGTGGGCTGGGGTCCTTCCAGCAGCCAGTGCTCCTTCAGAGCCTTCGACTGAAGGGGAAACAGTCACAGCGACACCTTCAGGTGACTACAGAGAACATAGTTCTGGTGTGGTTCTGGTGTTGTCTCTGAGTTTGGTGAAATCTGCGTTTCTCTCAGAGTCTGAGGAGAACGGTTCCATCAAAACTAGAGAACCAGTCGGTCAAACCTCTGCAGGAGGGATTCCTCAGGGTTATGATGTTGGCCCGACTCCTTCCTGGTCCAATTCAGTTTTGGTTTTAGCTTCAGAACCATGTGACCCTCTGGCTGTCACTAAAGAACCTAAAGCTGGTTCTTCCTGGACCCGGTTTCATTCTAGCTTAGAGCCAGGTTCTGGTCCAATTCTTTCTCCCGTTGTTCCTGCTGCCAGAGAAGGTTCTGGATTCTCGCTGACTTTGGATCAGAACCGGTCCAGCAGGCCGGACTTTAGTCAGCTGCTGGGATGCAATTTAAAGCTATAGCAGCTTCTGATCTCACCTGATGTTTCTTTAGGCTACGTCTGAACCCACCTCTGGACCCAGAACCATTAAATAACACCCATCAACACTGGGGGCCCCACCTGAGGGGCCCCTCGGTCAGGGCCCCACCTGAAGGACCCCTCGGTCAGGGCCCCACCTGAAGGGCCCCTCGGTCAGGGCCCCACCTGAAGGACCCCTCGGTCAGGGCCCCACCTGAAGGACCCCTCGGTCAGGGCCCCCTCTGTCAGGGCCCCACCTGAAGGGCCCCTCGGTCAGGGCCCCACCTGAAGGGCCCCTCGGTCAGGGCCCCACCTGAAGGGCCCCTCGGTCAGGGCCCCACCTGAAGGACCCCTCGGTCAGGGCCCCACCTGAAGGGCCTCATGCTGGTTGTAGAACTTCAGAACTGAGTGGCAAGGCAACTTTATATGTATAGCACAGTCCAAACACTGGAGGCGGAGCCCCTAAGGCGTATTCAGGCCACACCCACTCAGATTTTTGAAAATGGACTCAGATGGACCCCTAGCCAATAGCAGCCTGAAGTAATCAGGTGAGTTTGGTTGCCATGGTTACAGGTTATGGGGCGGAGCTGGGGGTGGGACCAACCTTAAGGTGCTGCAGAGCTCTTCGTTCATCCTCCAGTTGGCGCCGCTTGTTCTCCATCTCAGTCTGCCACTTCCTCTTCTCCTGAGGCATGATGGGAAACAGAGTCATTTTGTTTTATAATTCTGTGGCTAAAACTTCCTCTTAGATCAAACAGCAGCAACCCAGAACCAGAACCAGAACCAGGGAGCAGATCCGGTCCCTCAACATCAACCTCTTAAGGACACGCCCACATGTTGGGGAATATGGATCAATATCCTAAAGTCAAAGGTTCTGCCTTTCTGAGGCTTTTATTTTGAAAATGTTGACGTGAAGGTCACATGGTGCCTTTGTTATCAGGCTGGTTGATCCTAATCCCTGCTCGTTGACTGCCAGGCGTGGCTGTCTCTGAGTGTGTCTGAATAAAGCTGGCCTGGTTTGAATGCAGTGCTGGGACAGTGTATCCTCTCAGACTGGATCAATACCAGGATCGATTGGACTCAGAAGAGCTGCTAGAGTCGAGCCGAAGGCAGAGAAACACTCTGGGCCGGGTGTGTTCAGTATCCGGTGCTCCAGAACCCTCCAGGATCCAGACGGAGGTTTCTGGAGAACGGACAGATCCAGACCTCCGACCTGGACGTCGGTTCTGGTTAAAGTGATCCATTTAGTTTACTGGGTGTCAGTGGTATCTGTCTCTGGTTCTGATGTTCATCATGGAGAACCTTGAAGAACCAGATCTAGGAGCAGGTTCTGATTCACCAGCTTAGGATGTCTGTGTTCTGTGCTGCAGACTGCAGCTGCTCCTGGTTCTGTTCCGTTGGACTAAACGTGTTAAACCTTCACACTCAGCTTCTGGGTCGGTTCTGTCCAAAACTTACCGCCAGCAGCTGCAGACGGTCCTGATGAACCTCCATCACTCTGAAACACAAACAGAGATGGGTCACAGTCGGTTCTGATGAACCAATAAACTTTGGACCAAAAGCTCTGGACCACACATAGAACTGGACCTGGTTCTGAGTCCTCGTAGAAAGAAGCTACATCTTAAAAATGCAACAGAAGACTGATACAGATCAGGTTCTGTTCATTTGGAACGAGGACAAATCAAATGTTCAGAACCAGAACCAGTCAGCTCTGGTACCAGGACTGGCCCAGAGAAATATCCTTGTCCTGATACGAGGCTCCGCCCCACTGCCTCTCCGTCAGCCTGACTCTGACACACACAAAAAAAACACACAGGAAGACATTTTCAAAATAAGAGCCCGGTTCTGCTCCTATGTTTCCAGAAACTTGTTTGACCCATCTGGACCAAGAAACACAAAAGGGAGTTTCCAACAAGCTGCAGAAGGACGGTTCTGGCCGGAGAAAGTTCTGTCAGCAGGTTCTGGAGAGACCACAGACTCAAGCAGAACTTCAGGGATCCATCAGGGGGGGTCTGCTGGGTCCCTCAGACCCACTGGGTCCCCCCTCAGACCTACTGGGACCCCCTCAGACCTACTGGGACCCCCTCAGACCTACTAGGCCCCCCTCAGACCTACTGGGACCCCCTCAGACCTACTAGGTTCCCCTCAGACCTACTGGATCCCCCTCAGACCTACTGGGTCCTCCTCAGACATACTGGGTCTTCCTCAGACCTACTGGGTCCCCCTCAGACCTACTGGGTCCCCCTCAGACCTACTGGGTCCCCCTCAGACCTACTGGACCCTCAGACCTACTGGGTCTTCCTCAGACCTACTGGGTCTTCCTCAGACCTACTGGGTCCCCCTCAGACCTACTGGGTCCCCCTCAGACCCACTGGGTCCCCCCTCAGACCTACTGGGACCCCCTCAGACCTACTAGGCCCCCCTCAGACCTACTGGGACCCCCTCAGACCTACTAGGTTCCCCTCAGACCTACTGGATCCCCCTCAGACCTACTGGGTCCTCCTCAGACATACTGGGTCTTCCTCAGACCTACTGGGTCTTCCTCAGACCTACTGGGTCCCCCTCAGACCTACTGGGTCCCCCTCAGACCTACTGGACCCTCAGACCTACTGGGTCTTCCTCAGACCTACTGGGTCCCCCTCAGACCTACTGGGTCCCCCTCAGACCTACTGGACCCTCAGACCTACTGGACCCTCAGACCTACTGGGTCCTCCTCAGACCTACTGGGTCCTCCTCAGACCTACTGGGACCCCCTCAGACCTACTGGTTCCTCCTCAGAGCTACTGGTTCCTCCTCAGACCTACTGGGTAATCCTCAGACCTACTGGGTAATCCTCAGACCTACTGGGACCCTCAGACCTAATGAGTCCCCCTCAGAACTACTGGGACCCTCAGACCTAATTGGTCCCTCAGACCTACTGGGACCCCCTCAGACCTACTGGGTCCTCCTCAGAACTACTGGGTTCCTCAGACCTACTGGGACCCCATCAGACCTACTGGGACTCCCTCAGACCTACTGGGTCCTCCTCAGACCTACTGGGACCCCCTCAGACCTACTGAGACCCCCTCAGACCTACTGGGTCCTCCTCAGACCTACTGGGTCCTCCTCAGACCTACTGGGACCCCTCAGACCTACTGGGTCTTCTTCAGACCTACTGGGTACTCCTCAGACCTACTGGGACCCTCAGACCTAATGGGTCCCTCAGACCTACTAGGTCCCCCTCAGACCTACTGGCTCTTCCTCAGACCTACTGGACCCTCAGACCTACTGGGTCCTCCTCAGACCTACTGGGTCCTCCTCAGACCTACTGGGACCCCCTCAGACCTACTGGTTCCTCCTCAGAGCTACTGGTTCCTCCTCAGACCTACTGGGTAATCCTCAGACCTACTGGGTAATCCTCAGACCTACTGGGACCCTCAGACCTAATGAGTCCCCCTCAGAACTACTGGGACCCTCAGACCTAATTGGTCCCTCAGACCTACTGGGACCCCCTCAGACCTACTGGGTCCTCCTCAGAACTACTGGGTTCCTCCTCAGACCTACTGGGTCCTCCTCAGACCTACTGGGACCCCTCAGACCTACTGGGTCTTCTTCAGACCTACTGGGTACTCCTCAGACCTACTGGGACCCTCAGACCTAATGGGTCCCTCAGACCTACTAGGTCCCCCTCAGTCCTACTGGGTCCCCCTCAGACCTAATGGGTCCTCCTCAGACCTACTGGGACCCCCTCAGACCTACTGGGACCCCCTCAGACCTACTGGGTCCTCCTCAGACCTACTGGGACCCCTCAGACCTACTGGGTCCTCCTCAGACCTACTGGGTCTTCCTCAGACCTACTGGGTCTTCCTCAGACCTACTGGGTCCCCCTCAGACCTACTGGGACCCCCTCAGACCTACTGTGTCCCTCAGACCCGCTGGGTCCCCCTCAGACCCACTGGGTCCCCTCTCAGACCCACTGGGTCCCCCCTCAGACCTACTGGGACCCCCTCAGACCTACTTGTCCTCCTCAGACCTACTGGGACCCCCTCAGACCTACTTGTCCTCCTCAGACCTACTGGGTCCCCCTCAGACCTACTGGGACCCCCTCAGACCTACTGGACCCTCAGACCTACTGGGACCCTCAGACCTACTGGGACCCCCTCAGACCTACTGGGACCCTCTGACCTACTGGGACCTCCTCAGACCTGCTGGGACCCCCTCAGACCTACTGGGACCCCCTCAGACCTACTGTGTCCCTCAGACCCGCTGGGTCCCCCTCAGACCCACTGGGTCCCCCCTCAGACCTACTGGGACCCCCTCAGACCTACTTGTCCTCCTCAGACCTACTGGGACCCCCTCAGACCTACTTGTCCTCCTCAGACCTACTGGTTCCTCCTCAGACCTACTGGGTAATCCTCAGACCCACTGGGTCCCCCTCAGACCCACTGGGTCCCTCAGACCTAATGGGTCCATCAGGCCTAATGGGTCTATCAGGCCTAATGGGTCTATCAGGCCTCTCCATGTCAATGAAGCAGAGGCATCTTCCCTCTCGCCTTCTCAGAACGTTAGCCTTGCTAACAACGGCGCTACGATCCCGCTAGAACCTGGAACTGTGGCTGATCTGGCGCCTACGGAAACCGAAGCGAAGGAGGCGATTGTCAGGTAACACTTTGACCGTGGATAAAGCAGAGAGTACTGATCCACATTCCCGTGTTTTACTCTCCATCCACCGGAGCTGGGTTTTTCTTTGCATGTGGCTTTTTCAGCGATGCTGAAGGTCCGTCATGCTTTGAAACATGTTTCAGTGACTGGAAACAGGCAGCAGAACGCATGAAGCAGCACAACAACAGCGAACATCACAGAAAAGCTTTGCTGAGGTATATTACAGTTGCATCAGCCAGCAGGAGGGTTGATTCAGAACTGCAGAAGCAATCTGACTCAGAGTGAGCATGTTGGACTGAAGAGGTAAGAGTTGAGTCTGTTAAGTCTTTGGCAGAGAGGAAGACTGTCTCTTAGAGGCTCCAGTGATGCTTGTGGCTGATTATGGGAATTATCTGGAGTTAATCAGCAACTTTGATCCATTTCTGAAGTCTCACATAGAAAAACATGGAAATGCAGGAACAGGAACACCTTCCCATCTTTCTTCTAAAACATGTGAGGAGTTTATTCAGCTGATGGGTGATCGTGTTTTATCCCAAATAGTCAGTGACGTAAAAATGGCCAATAACTTCTTGATTGACTCCATTTGTCCTAAGATATGTGTCACCTGAAGGAAACTCTCAGGAACTGAAAGTCATGCAGGGGAAACGTAATGTGAGTCTGTACTGCAATCTGCAGGGTTCCTTCCTTGTTGCTATGATAATGTCGCCAACATGTCTGGCGTGTCTAAAGGATTACGCTCAGACTTTACCTGACATTCTCTGTCACAAATGCAAGTGGTGAGCGATCGTTCTCTAAGCTTAAAATAATATAAAATAGACTCAGATCCAGAATGGGAGAGGAAATGCTGAGTCATGTGACTCTCATGTCTCCTGAGAGCGATCCAGAGAGAAATCTGGTCAACACAGAGACACTAGATAAACGACTATGCACACACTCATACCTGAGGTCCATATCTACGGCCAATTTAGAGAGACCAATTAACTGAATACTCAGGTTTGTGGACTGTGGGAGGAAACCGGAGTACCTGGGGGGAACCCATGCAGATCGGGATTCGAACCCAGGACCCTGTTGGTGCTGCTGCCTGCTCCACTGTGCAACCCCAGTTTTGTATCATTTGTTTGGGTTTTCTTTTTAATCTGTTGTGTTGCCTGATCATATATTAGTTTATATCCATGTTCCATCAGGCTAGAAGATAAGTTTCCTTTTTTATTTACCAAGTAGTTTGAACCAAAGACTGAGTTTGAGTTCGGAAACCTTTACTTCCACGTGTGAAGGACCGTTTACAGCTTGTTCATATGGCCTTGGTAAAGTATATTACACTGTTCCACTTTCTTGCACTTAATTAGCTTTATTGTTTATCTTGAAATCCATGCAGCAGCAGCCATTCAAAGATTTTAAGTTGTTATTGAGAAAATATATCCTAATTTGGAATCTGAAGTTGTAGTTTAGTTTTTCTTGAAACCAAGAACCAGGCAGTCTCCATCCGCCCGTCCACAGGTCCATCTTTACCCCACTGAGTCCAGAATGCTAACGAATCGGACATGCTCCAGGTTACAGTCAGCACTTTATTGTTCTGCCACAATAATGTCATGAATTTAAATCAGAATGCCTCAAGATGAGGGCTTTTCTCACCAATTATTAGGATAAATTAAAAGACATTAATTAAATTAATTACAGATCATAATTAATCTAAAAGTTATATATATATATATATATATATATATATATATATATATATATATATATATATATATATATATATATATATATATATATATATATATGTGTGTGTGTGTGTGTGTGTACAGTACAGACCAAAAGTTTGGACACACTTTCTCATTCATTTGATTTTGGGCATTTTCATGTAAAACTAGATCCCTATGATTATGTAGAGCCCACACATTTGTTCAGGCCCAGGGGCCCACATCCTCCTAAACCCGGCCCTGCTCAGACCTGCTGGGCCGCTGGTTCTGGTCAGGTTCTGAACTCCTTCAGGTTCCGGTTCCTCCAGGCTGGAAGGAGCAGAACATCTCCGTCAGGGTGGAGCTAACTCCTGATCATCAGAGGCTCCTCCTATTTCCAATCACAGAGGTCCTGGTTCTGTGGAGGACCAGAACCTGGACCGTGCTTTTATTGTGAAAGGCCCAGTGTCGCCGTGTGTCCCATGAACCCCAATAAACGGACCAATAAGTGATTAAAGCGGCTGCGGCTCATTAATCACTCCGCACAGAAAAGTAGAACCTGACCAAGAGGGACGGTCGGAACCGACCCGCCCACACCCGCCCGGGACCGGCCCGTTCTGCTGCAGAGGAAAGTCTGGTGCCGCACAGTGACGTCACAGCGCATGCACGTTCTGCCGGGCACGCGCATTTCCAGCGACAAAAACATGAAAAGATTGAGAAACAGGAGAAGAAGAGGATGGAGAGGAGAGAGAAGAAGAAATGAAGTGATACTCACTGTGAGGACAGATGAGTCCGCAGCCGGAGGACCATGAGATGTTCCTCCGAGAGACAAAACAGACCCGCCCACCGGGAGCAGAGAGGGGAGGGGCGGGGCGGGGCAGGGGGAGGAGTCTGAGCCCAGTACTGATGGAGAGGTTCCGACTGGTCCAAACCCACAGGACCCAGACCCCAACAGGAGGACTAGGTTCTGGTTCTGGTTCTGGTTCATGACCCGGTGTAGGTACCAGATCTGCTCGGGGTCCTGCGGCTGCTGATAACGTCACATTACGGCAACGCCACTCTGACAAACGTTTTTATTTATTTTTATTAATCTTATTAACATTTTGTCAAAATACAATTTCAACACGTATATGAAATTGAATCAATATACAGCTTCGTTTATCTGATCGTCACAAGGAACAAAATAAGAAACAGGAAAAGAACATAAATAAATACATCAAATAGAAATAAAATAACAAAACACATAAATATGAATCAAAAACACTTAGGGGTCTGCTTATGCATTAAAGTTAAAATAATGAATTAATTTGATTGTTTTGTTTAATTTGTTGTTCTTTTTTTTATTTTCAATGCTGTTCCAGTATTTTTTGAGGTCTGTAATTTTGAAATTGTAAAAGGAGCGTTTGCTTCTTTGTTAAATCATTTTGTGCAGATAATATTTAGCTAAAATAATAATTAAGTGAATTACATATTTTTCATTGGTTGATAAATTTGGCTCAGTGACAATAAGAAGCATTTCAAATTCTTTTTTATCTTTTGGGAAATCTGTCTTTGTAAATGGAACCATAAAGAAGCTACAAGGGGACAATCAACAGAAACATGTTCCATGGTTTCTCCTTCACAGCCACAGAATGTATAAATGTTGGAAAAAACGTAGATGTTGGCTTTTGAAGGGTATAAAAACTACTTTGATTTTATTTACAATAATATACTTGAATATAATAATTGAATTTGTCCTTTAGAATAGTGACTCCTGCAGACCTATTAGACCCATGAGAAAACCAACTTTCCTTCCCCCATTGATTTTTCCAAAATCTTTCATCCTCTGAGCAAGAATGACTCATGAAGAAAGACAAAATCTGCCTTTGCCTCCTTACAAAATAAGAAAAACGCTTTTCTTTTTACAATATTTGGCAGAGCCCTAGTGCACTCTGACAAACTACATGCGCCCCATTTTGAACCCTGCCAAGCACTATATGGTGAAATGTGAAAGAGACATTAATGTTAAGAACAGCTCCTGTGGGGATCACAGAGAAAACGAGACATCTTTACTGCTTTTCCATTATGGGCTTTGGAAAGAGTTCAGCAGGTTGTTATTAATCGTATCTTGACAGATTTTCCTTTATGATCTTTTTTTTTTAGAAACCCCCAAAAAATGACAAATGTTTAACTATAAGCCTACATAAAATCAGTATC
The DNA here is from genome assembly GCA_963556495.2 of Valencia hispanica. Lineage (NCBI taxonomy): Eukaryota > Metazoa > Chordata > Actinopteri > Cyprinodontiformes > Valenciidae > Valencia > Valencia hispanica. The sequence continues at coordinate 59,173,751 of OY747705.1, read as the reverse complement.
AGACTATTAAGAAAAAGGCTCTCAAAACAAGCCATTTACGTACATTTCTGCACATACAGTATTTATATAACACCCCTTGCCGTTTGTTCGTGTTGTATACTTGCTATTTGTTCAATAAAGTTCTTTACCTCAACATGCTAATGTTCAGCCAATCATGTAATACGTTGTCATAATTAGGCGCAGGCCCCCGAGCAGATCTGGTACCAACACCGGCTTTGGAGATCAAAGTTCAAATCTGTGCAAAGGACAAGCTGCTGGTTGGATCTCACAGCTTTCAGTGATGGAGAACCTGAAGCATCCAGCTGTTAGCGCCCCCTGCTGGTCACAGTGGATCCGGTTCAGCCAGTCAGTTTATTCAGCAGGGACGCACCTAAAGGTTAAAGGTCAGGACCTTGAATTCTGCTCATTAGAGATGGAAACTATAAATCATTTATTCTTCCACTGTCCTCTAACTCTGTGTTTTGGTCTAATGTTCACAGCTGGATATCCTTGAGAATTGATGGCAAACCATCTTTCTCATGTAAAAATGTGATCTATTACATGAACAATTTGGATACAAATGTGTCTGATCTGATTAACATGGTTACTTTATTGGGTAAATATCATATTCATACCTGCAAACCTTCCTTCTCTGCCTCTATCTTTGATTTCACCCACTACTTTAAGTCATTGAAACTTGTTGAAAAAAGGAAGAGACTGAAAGACTGCTTTACTCAATATCACAATCTGTTGTTTTCAAATACCATGCTTTGGCTTGACTGAACTCTTTTCTGTAATCTTGAAAACCTCTTGCTTTTGTTTCCTGTTATTTTTATTTTTTTTAAATCTTTTTTTCTCACCTGCGTCTGTGTTAATGTTCTAAATTTACATTCCACCATTGTACTCCTTCCACTCAAGTTGGTTGTTAATGTAATATTTTCTCCTACTTGACTTGTAATTTTCATCAATAAAAAAATAAAAAAGATAACTCTGGCCCTTCCCCCGTCCGCTTATGGAAGCGTATGTGTAACATAAATCAAATTAAAATGGATTAGCACAAATGCTTTTTCATTTTCAAAATCTAGCTGCTATTTTTGACTCATAAATAAAATTAAAAAGAAATCATCCAAACTGCTTTTTCATTTTACAATTCCACATTGCTCATTCTGTAACTTAATTAAAAAGAAAAGGACTTTTAAGATTTAATTTTAAAATTGCATCCCAGCAAAATAGTAAAAAAATTCAATTTGAAATCTCAAAGTTGAAAATGAAAATGCATTGAAAATGCATTTTCATTTTCAGAATACAAAGGCCCTTTTGACTCATAAATAAAATGAAAAATAAATTATCCAAACTGCTTTTTCATTTTGCAATTCAGCGTAGCTCGTTCCGTGACCTAATTAAAACAATAAAGAAAATGTATTGCTTTTTCGTTTTCATCCCTACCCCCCCGAAAGGTGTAACATAATTCAAATGGAATTGGCAATCCCACACGGCGCAGGAGAATGACGTCAGGGCTCCTTCTTCTTCAGTCCCCAGCCTGACCGTGCTTAGCAATCAATACGTTAGGGGGCGTTTGTGTATAGTTGATGCTGGTGAAAGAGAGGAAAAGTAACAAGAAGGCAAGTGGAAAAGTATGTGAGTGTGAGCATACACATATATAAAGGCTGTGTGGCTGCATCCTTCTAAGGACCCGTCCTCCCTGGTCTACGAAGGACGTCGGGTCATTCGTAGACCAGGTGGACCACCGCATGTTAGAGCACCTTCAAGTGAGGCGACACTTGGAAATGTGCCGTCAAGCCAGCCGTTTATAGTAATATTAAATTTCAGTTTTTCTTATTTTATAAATTCACAAAAATTTCTACATTTGTTTTTCTTCTGTCAAGATGGGGTGCGGATTGTACATTAATGAGAAATAAAATGATCTTTTTTGATTTTAGCAAATGGCTGCAATGAAAGAGTGGGGTTTAAAGGGGTCTGCACACTTTACATAACTAAATATTACATAACTATATATATATACATATATATAGTTATGTAATATTTAGTTATGTAAAGTGGATATATATATATGTAAATATATGTAAAGTGAATATATATATATATATATATATATATGTGTATGTAATATTTCGTTATATAAATAACTAAATATTACATAAAATGTTTCTAATATTCAGTTGATTTAAAAACAAAATTGTGTGCCAAATTGAATTGAATATATAGTTTTTTTCTTACTATGTGATGTCTTGCTAATCGGCACTTTCTGAATAAATAAAATGAATAGATTTTTTTAAACAACCAGTGCAACAATAACTTTACATTTTTATGTTTTTAACACCATGGCGGTCATAACAGCATGAGCTCTTCTCTGCATCTGCCTCAGTGCTGGTGACATTGTGGCACCTGGGGATGAGTTTGAAGATGATGTAGCAGAGGATGAGGCTGGTTTGGAGAACTCAGTGGTGTTCTCCGGTGGGACGAACTGTCTTCTGAACACGTCTTAGTGATGTGGCAGCAGTCGATTAAGCCAGCCCTGGACGACGCAGCGCAAAGAACAGTGCAAAGAAGCTACCCGAAGCCTTCTCTGCAGACCAACCTAAATGATGTTCCCCTCGTCAACCAGAAAATACCACCCACAGGTCTCAGCTGGATCACTCCATCCACATCTCTGAGCTTTATTTAGCCTGTTTATTCTAATAAAGCTTTAAGAACGGTCCAGGAAGAGCTCATTCAGGTTAATGCTGCACGAACACCTATAAATAACTACACAATAATTTATCCTGTCAATTTTTGTTATTTCATTTTCAATAGTCATTTTAAATTGTTCCAAGTAAGCTCAATGTTCATACCTTTAAAAATTCAATGCAACTGTTAGTAAAATGACTTAATTATATTCTGATTTGTTTTAATCAATTTATTTATAACTGTGTTATTTGTGAATTCAAAACTATAGTTTTTACAGCAGAACACAAGAGATCACATACTAAGAATCCAGGTTATGAGGTTTTTGAGGCTTAATAAGACTCCTCTAAGCATTAGGTGTGTAATTGGATTTATTCTTCTACCTCCATGCCACCGTGGCCCAATTTTGCCCCGGTAAAGAGGTAATGATTTCCCCTAAAAGGAGTCGTTTTTTCCCCCTTTCTTTTCAAAACCCAAAATAAGCTGTACATAAGCGGGGCAATAGACGGAGAACCATTAGACCAACATAGGAGCTCGTTTATGGGTGATAGTTTACAAAATAATAATATAATACATGTCTATACTAACAACAAAAGCCAAACAACACAACCGCGTTAAGTTTAAAATTTCTGTACCGCCAGATTTTAATAAACTTACATTTAAAACTGTACTCTTCGCTTGCTCCGTCTCCAGCTTCTTTCACCATTGTTGCTGGAACAGAAATCTTCTCGCAATGCCCTGACGTCATTCTCCTGCGCCGTGAGGGATTGCCAATTCCATTTGAATTATGTTACACCTTTCGGGGGGGTAGGGATGAAAACAAAAAAGCAATAAATTTTACTCTTTTTAATTAGGTCACGGAACGAGCTACGCTGAATTGCAAAATGAAAAAGCAGTTTGGATAATTTATTTTTCATTTTATTTATGAGTCAAAAGGGCATTTGTATTCTGAAAATCAAAATACATTTTCATTTTCAACTTTGAGATTTCAATTTGAATTTTGTAACTATTTTGCTGGGATGCAATTTGAAAATTAAATCTTAAATGTCCTTTTCTATTTAATTTTAATTAAGTTACAGAATGAGCAATGTGGAATTGTAAAATGAAAAAGCAGTTTGGATCATTTCTTTTTAATTTTATTTATGAGTCAAAAATAGCAGCTAGATTTTGAAATGATAAAGCATTTGTGCTAATCCATTTTAATTTGATTTATGTTACACATACGCTTCCATATCCGCTGGCTTGTTGCCACTCCGTTTGTTCTGCTCGTGTTGCTCTTGAGCGCCTCCCTGTGGTTCCTTTTTCACGTTCCTTTCTATAAAAGTTCTGCCTTCTGAGGAAGACGGCGTGTAAACAAACACGCTGATCCGTCTAGAGACTGAAAAACGGACGTTTACAGAAACACTTAATGACATCATCATCAGTGACCCACCATAGGTTTTAAAATAAAAACATCAAACTTTAGCAAAAGGTTCCAGGTTCTTGTTTGGCTTGTTGTGAACAAAATGTCAAAACTATTTTCTTTTAGAAATATTACTGGAACTTTTACAATCGGATAACAAGAGAAAAACCTGATTTGTTTCTGCATTTTAAAACATTAGTTGATCATTTTGAGCTGGTTTGGTGGAGGGTCCAAACGTTCCAGAACCCGAGCTAGATGGACCTGGACGGACTCAGAGAACCCGTAGAACCAGAACTACTGAGCTCTGGACTCAGCTCCCTCAACCTCAGAGAGGTCAAAGGTCAGAGCTGAGACTGGTTCCTGCAGTATGTTTCTAGAAGCTGCAGGAGAATTCCTCCGGAGGATCAGCACTCACCTGAGCAGGTGAGGTCTTCCAGCTGCCGAACCAGCGCTGGTTCTGGTCCACTGGACTGGAGACTGAGTTCAGAACGGAGCAGGAACCTGAAACATCTCAACACTTTCAAAATAAAAGCCCACACAGACTCTGTTCAACAGCTACTTTTATTCTGAAAGGCCAACCTTAGTGTTTCAGGACACACCTGACTGTGGCTCCAGGTTCAGCCTGGGGGGGCGGGGCTTTAAGAAAGGACCTCAGTGGCCTGTGGGCGGAGCTTCAGAACCACCAGGTTCTGATTCCCAACGGACCATCAAGACGGGTCGAGGATAGAGACAGTCTGCAGCTTTAGAAGGAGGAGCCGGGGGCGAACGGCGCCGCCCTGAAGGACACTTTGTGACATCACACTTAAATTAAATAAATTAGCTGAAATGTGTGAAAAGAAGCTGGATTCAGTCGCGTTTCCTTAAAACAACAAGAAACAGGCGGGAAATGTGAAGGAACTACAGAAATACTGATCACATGACTTTTCTCCTGAAGCTTTCACGCACTCCAACTCCCATGATGCACTGCTGCAGCTGATACAGCAGGAGGCAGTGTGGAGCGCTCAGAGAAACCGAGGTCAGTTCAACACCTCCTGTGGTCCCGGTGTATGGATGGCGGCGCCGCCTACTGGATCAGAACCTGCAGGAGAAACAGCGGACCTCCAACAGAACCTGAGACTTTTCATCAGAACTCAGCAGAACAGGTCATGATTGTCAGAACTGCTGCAAAACATGATTACTGATGAGTTTGTCTCCTGACAACAGGTGATCCAGCTGGGTTCTGTTCAGAGGCTGATGGGTCAGAACCGGAACATCATGAGACCCCCAGATGAAGACCCAGTTGAAACGGAGACTAGAACATCTCAGGATCCGTTCTGATACGTAGAGAAAAGCACCTCTGATAGTTTAGACTGATCTATTGGGTCAGGCAGAACTGGAAGGAATAGTTACAGGGTTCTAGGGATCAGGGTTCTGGGATCCAGGGTTCTAGGATCAGGGTTCTAGGATCAGGGTTCTGGGATCCAGGGTTCTAGGATCCAGGGTTCTGGGATCCAGGGTTCTGGGATCCAGGGTTTTAGGATCCAGGGTTCTAGGATCCAGGGTTCTGGGATCCAGGGTTCTGGGATCCAGGGTTCTGGGATCCAGGGTGCTAGGATCCAGGGTGCTAGGATCCAGGGTGCTAGGATCCAGGGTGCTAGGATCAGGGTTCTGGGATCCAGGGTTCTAGGATCCAGGGTGCTAGGATCAGGGTTCTGGGATCCAGGGTTCTAGGATCCAGGGTTCTAGGATCAGGGTTCTGGGATCAGGGTTCTGGGATCAGGGTTCTGGGATCAGGGTTCTGGGATCCAGGGTGCTAGGATCCAGGGTGCTAGGATCAGGGTTCTAGGATCAGGGTTCTGGGATCCAGGGTTCTGGGATCCAGGGTTCTAGGATCAGGGTTCTGGGATCCAGGGTTCTAGGATCAGGGTTCTAGGATCAGGGTTCTAGGATCCAGGGTTCTAGGATCAGGGTTCAGGGATCCAGGGTTCTAGGATCAGGGATCCAGGGTTCTAGGATCAGGGTTCTAGGATCCAGGGTTCTAGGATCAGGGATCCAGGGTTCTAGGATCAGGGTTCTAGGATCCAGGGTTCTAGGATCAGGGTAGGTAGGTAAAGACTGAGTCTGTTCAGTTGTTCTAATCTATCAGTTATTCAAACACGTTAAAACGTTCCTGTTTTCTGGTTCTGCTCTTCATGTTGGGGAACCCTTCAGGTTTAACACGTTCTTAATGACTGCTAGCTTCAGCGCTAGCTTCAGCGCTAGCAGGGCTATCCAGCTAGTTTCTCCTAATGGCTCCTTTAATCATAATGGTCTGTGTAATAAACGTAGCACTTTGTAGCTTTAGAGGCTTCTTCCTGAAAACGATGCGGGCTACATCCATGATTGGACATTATTTTGGGGTTTTCTCGTTCATGTTGACACTGAAAGCAATGATCTAAATGTAGCCTTTAATGCTACCTTAGACTCATATGGCTTTGGTCAAAGCATCCACAGACCTACTCACTCCTGCCATCATACTTTAGACCTAGTGCTGACCTTTGGCACAGAGTGTGAACAAATAAGAGGATTTCTCCAGAGTCCGGTTCTGTCTGATCATTTTTAATAATCTCCAAACCTGAGAGAAAATGTCATCAATACTGGCTGAGATCTGCCCGTAGGGATTCTGATCCGGTTGGGTTTTATTGATCCCAACAAGCTTTAATGAGGTTGGCTGAAGGCTCTGATCCAGCAGGTGGGAACCCACCATGATGTCACACAGGTGAGGAAAGCATGGAGTAAACGTTTCTAACTGAGCATGCTCACTACAGTACAGCAGCTACGTCCTGGTGAGAGGTCAAAAGGCAGGTGGGAGGAGCCTGAGCTCAGAACTCCACCTTGCAGGCGGGGAAAGTCTCGTCCTGCATGGCAACCGTACTGTTGCTGCCCAAAACGGTCAGAGTCAGCTCCCGCTGGCGCTCGTGCGTCTCCTGGTACCACTCATGCATCGCCATGGAGTCAAAGGTGGGGATGAGGGTCACCTGAGAGTAGGAGGGGGAACAGGTGAATCAGCGGACAGGTAATATGCAGCAGCAGGAAGTGAGTTAGTACAGGATGGTGTAACCTACCGGAACGTTGGGCCAACTGCTCTTCCCCTCCAGCAGACCATCCAAGATGCTCCTCATCATCGCCTCCTTCACCGGATCGTCTCCACTGATGATGTAATAAGAAGAACGCAGGCGCCTGAACAGGTCCTGGTCCACGGTGGAGGAGGCGGAGCCAGATGGCAGGTAGGCCAAGTCTACGTAAACCAGAGGACCTTCAGAACCAGCAGAACCAGCCAGCCTGGAACCTGACAAGGACAGATTAAGGTGAGTTCTTCCAGAGGAACCAGGAGCTCAGAGGAGACTAACCCCCGCTTCCCACCGGACGTGTTAGCGGCGCGTAACTCAATCAACGCGTTTTACTCTCACAGGAGAATAGCAACTGCACAGCTTAAAGGGTATTATAGAGGGGGGAATAACATTTATTTTATGTTCTTAAGTGGCATAAACTAAGTATCCACTCCCTAAACTGCAGATATTTGTGTCCATGCCTTCTCCTTTATCATGTTGTCCTTGTAGAAATGATCACTGGTATCAGAAAAACTGGGCGATTCTCCACTTCAGGGATTAAATTCTAATTATCTACGATAAAAACCAACAAATTAGTCTCACAGACCGACTGACTTCAACCCTGGTGTCACAGGGAGCGATGCTTTGTTTTTTTCCCCCCATAGATAAGCAATGGGAAATCTGCACGTCTTTTATTATGAACATTTCTGGATTCTTTTCACTGGTTCTGATTTCCTGCCTGGTCCGATCTGAGCTTGACGCGTTTTAGAGGGTAAAAAATGGACCCGTAAATTTAGGACAGGGCCGCGACACAACGCTTCGAACGATTAGCGCTGCACTGCGTCTGATGGAAAGTAGGGGTAACCTGTAACTGTGTTGCTGAAGTGCAGCTCTCAGTGTGGCCAGCAGAGGGAGCTGGAGGTAAATCTGACATTCACCATCAAGTTGCTGCCATCACACGGTTTTGGTGAAACCCAGAAGGTCCGACTAGTCTTTAGTTCTGTTGGGTTCAGGTCTGAAACAAAAACTAAAGGTTTGAAGCTAATACTAAAACTAAAGGTTTGAAGCTAATACTAAAACTAAAGGTTTGAAGCTAATACTAAAACTAAAAGGTTTGAAGCTAATACTAAAACTAAAAGGTTTGAAGCTAATACTAAAACTAAAGGTTTGAAGCTAATACTAAAACTAAAGGTTTGAAGCTAAAACTAAAAAGTTTGAAGCTAAAACTAAAACTAAAGGTTTGAAGCTAAAACTAAAAAGTTTGAAGCTAAACTAAAACTAAAAGGTTTGAAGCTAATACTAAAACTAAAAGGTTTGAAGCTAAAACTAAAAAGTTTGAAGCTAAAACTAAAAAGTTTGAAGCTAAAACTAAAACTAAAGGTTTGAAGCTAATACTAAAACTAAAAGGTTTGAAGCTAATACTAAAACTAAAGGTTTGAAGCTAATACTAAAACTAAAAGGTTTGAAGCTAATACTAAAACTAAAGGTTTGAAGCTAATACTAAAACTAAAGGTTTGAAGCTAATACTAAAACTAAAAGGTTTGAAGCTAAAACTAAAACTAAAGCTAAAGGTTTGAAGCTAATACTAAAACTAAAGGTTTGAAGCTAATACTAAAACTAAAAGGTTTGAAGCTAATACTAAAACTAAAGGTTTGAAGCTAATACTAAAACTAAAGGTTTGAAGCTAATACTAAAACTAAAGGTTTGAAGCTAAAACTAAAAAGTTTGAAGCTAAAACTAAAACTAAAGGTTTGAAGCTAATACTAAAACTAAAGGTTTGAAGCTAATACTAAAACTAAAAAGTTTGAAGCTAAACTAAAACTAAAAGGTTTGAAGCTAATACTAAAACTAAAAGGTTTGAAGCTAAAACTAAAAAGTTTGAAGCTAAAACTAAAAAGTTTGAAGCTAAAACTAAAACTAAAGGTTTGAAGCTAATACTAAAACTAAAGGTTTGAAGCTAATACTAAAACTAAAGGTTTGAAGCTAATACTAAAACTAAAAGGTTTGAAGCTAATACTAAAACTAAAGGTTTGAAGCTAATACTAAAACTAAAGGTTTGAAGCTAATACTAAAACTAAAAGGTTTGAAGCTAAAACTAAAACTAAAGCTAAAGGTTTGAAGCTAATACTAAAACTAAAGGTTTGAAGCTAATACTAAAACTAAAGGTTTGAAGCTAAAACTAAAACTAAAGGTTTGAAGCTAATACTAAAAGTAAAGGTTTGAAGCTAATACTAAAACTAAAGGTTTGAAGCTAATACTAAAACTAAAGGTTTGAAGCTAATACTAAAACTAAAAGGTTTGAAGCTAAAACTAAAAGGTTTGAAGCTAATACTAAAACTAAAGGTTTGAAGCTAATACTAAAACTAAAGGTTTGAAGCTAATACTAAAACTAAAGGTTTGAAGCTAATACTAAAACTAAAGGTTTGAAGCTAATACTAAAACTAAAGGTTTGAAGCTAATACTAAAACTAAAGGTTTGAAGCTAATACTAAAACTAAAAGGTTTGAAGCTAAAACTAAAACTAAAGCTAAAGGTTTGAAGCTAATACTAAAACTAAAGGTTTAAAGCTAAAACTAAAACTAAAGGTTTGAAGCTAAAACTAAAAGTAAAGGTTTGAAGCTAATACTAAAACTAAAGGTTTGAAGCTAAAACTAAAAAGTTTGAAGCTAAACTAAAACTAAAAGGTTTGAAGCTAATACTAAAACTAAAAGGTTTGAAGCTAAAACTAAAAAGTTTGAAGCTAAAACTAAAACTAAAGGTTTGAAGCTAATACTAAAACTAAAGGTTTGAAGCTAATACTAAAACTAAAGGTTTGAAGCTAATACTAAAACTAAAAGGTTTGAAGCTAATACTAAAACTAAAGGTTTGAAGCTAATACTAAAACTAAAGGTTTGAAGCTAATACTAAAACTAAAAGGTTTGAAGCTAAAACTAAAACTAAAGCTAAAGGTTTGAAGCTAATACTAAAACTAAAGGTTTGAAGCTAATACTAAAACTAAAGGTTTGAAGCTAAAACTAAAACTAAAGGTTTGAAGCTAATACTAAAAGTAAAGGTTTGAAGCTAAAACTAAAACTAAAGGTTTGAAGCTAAAACTAAAACTAAAGGTTTGAAGCTAATACTAAAACTAAAAGGTTTGAAGCTAAAACTAAAAAGTTTGAAGCTAAAACTAAAGGTTTGAAGCTAAAACTAAAACTAAAGGTTTGAAGCTAATACTAAAACTAAAGGTTTGAAGCTAAAACTAAAAGGTTTGAAGCTAAAACTAAAACTAAAGGTTTGAAGCTAAAACTAAAGGTTTGAAGCTAAAACTAAAAAGTTTGAAGCTAAAACTAAAGGTTTGAAGCTAAAACTAAAACTAAAGGTTTGAAGCTAAAACTAAAGGTTTGAAGCTAAAACTAAAGGTTTGAAGCTAAAACTAAAACTAAAAGGTTTGAAGCTAAAACTAAAAAGTTTGAAGCTAAAACTAAAACTAAAGGTTTGAAGCTAAAACTAAAAAGTTTGAAGCTAAAACTAAAAAGTTTGAAGCTAAAACTAAAGGTTTGAAGCTAAAACTAAAACTAAAGGTTTGAAGCTAAAACTAAAGGTTTGAAGCTAAAACTAAAGGTTTGAAGCTAAAACTAAAACTAAAGCTAAAGGTTTGAAGCTAATACTAAAACTAAAGGTTTGAAGCTAATACTAAAACTAAAAGGTTTGAAGCTAATACTAAAACTAAAGGTTTGAAGCTAATACTAAAACTAAAGGTTTGAAGCTAAAACTAAGTTTGAGGCTAATACTAAAAACTAAAGGTTTGAAGCTAATACTAAAACTAAAGGTTTGAAGCTAATACTAAAACTAAAGGTTTGAAGCTAATACTAAAACTAAAGGTTTGAAGCTAATACTAAAACTAAAGGTTTGAAGCTAATACTAAAACTAAAGGTTTGAAGCTAATACTAAAACTAAAAGGTTTGAAGCTAAAACTAAAACTAAAACTAAAGGTTTGAAGCTAATACTAAAACTAAAACTAAAGGTTTGAAGCTAATATCTAAGTAAAAAAACTAAAACTAAAGGTTTGAAGCTAAAACTAAAACTAAAGGTTTGAAGCTAATACTAAAACTAAAGGTTTGAAGCTAATACTAAAACTAAAGGTTTGAAGCTAAAACTAAAACTAAAAGGTTTGAAGCTATACTACTAAAAGGTTTGAAGCTAAAACTAAAGGTTTGAAGCTAAACTAAAAGGTTTGAAGCTAAAACTAAAACTAAAGGTTTGAAGCTAAAACTAAAACTAAAGGTTTGAAGCTAAAACTAAAACTAAAGGTTTGAAGCTAAAACTAAAACTAAAGGTTTGAAGCTAAAAGGTTTGAAGCTAAAACTAAAGGTTTGAAGCTAAAACTAAAACTAAAGGTTTGAAGCTAAAACTAAAACTAAAGGTTTGAAGCTAATACTAAAACTAAAAGGTTTGAAGCTAAAACTAAAACTAAAGGTTTGAAGCTAAAACTAAAACTAAAGGTTTGAAGCTAATACTAAAACTAAAGGTTTGAAGCTAAACTAAAACTAAAGGTTTGAAGCTAAGATCAAACTAAAAAGCTAAAACTAAAGGTTTGAAGCTAAAACTAAAGGTTTGAAGCTAATACTAAAACTAAAAGGTTTGAAGCTAAAACTAAAAAGTTTGAAGCTAAAACTAAAGGTTTGAAGCTAAAACTAAAACTAAAGGTTTGAAGCTAAATACTAAAACTAAAGGTTTGAAGCTAAAACTAAAACTAAAGGTTTGAAGCTAAAACTAAAAAGTTTGAAGCTAAAACTAAAGGTTTGAAGCTAAAACTAAAACTAAAGGTTTGAAGCTAATACTACAACTAAAGGTTTGAAGCTAAAACTAAAGGTTTGAAGCTAAAACTAAAGGTTTGAAGCTAAAACTAAAAGGTTTGAAGCTAAAACTAAAAGGTTTGAAGCTAAAACTAAAACTAAAAGGTTTGAAGCTAAACTGAAGCTAAAACTAAAGGTTTGTTTGAAGCTAAAGGTTTGAAGCTAAAACTAAAACTAAAGGTTTGAAGCTAAAACTAAAAAGGTTTGAAGCTAAAACTAAAGGTTTGAAGCTAAAGGTTTGAAGCTAAAACTAAGTTTGAAGGTTTGAAGCTAAAACTAAAACTAAAGGTTTGAAGCTAAAACTAAAACTAAAGGTTTGAAGCTAAAACTAAAACTAAAGGTTTGAAGCTAATACTAAAACTAAAGGTTTGAAGCTAAAACTAAAAAGTTTGAAGCTAAAACTAAAACTAAAGGTTTGAAGCTAAAACTAAAGGTTTGAAGCTAAAACTAAAAAGTTTGAAGCTAAAACTAAAGGTTTGAAGCTAAAACTAAAACTAAAGGTTTGAAGCTAAAACTAAAGGTTTGAAGCTAAAACTAAAGGTTTGAAGCTAAAACTAAAACTAAAAGGTTTGAAGCTAAAACTAAAAAGTTTGAAGCTAAAACTAAAACTAAAGGTTTGAAGCTAAAACTAAAAAGTTTGAAGCTAAAACTAAAGGTTTGAAGCTAAAACTAAAGGTTTGAAGCTAAAACTAAAACTAAAAGTTTGAAGCTAAAACTAAAGGTTTGAAGCTAAAACTAAAGGTTTGAAGCTAAAACTAAAACTAAAGCTAAAGGTTTGAAGCTAATACTAAAACTAAAGGTTTGAAGCTAATACTAAAACTAAAAGGTTTGAAGCTAATACTAAAACTAAAGGTTTGAAGCTAATACTAAAACTAAAGGTTTGAAGCTAAAACTAAAAGGTTTGAGGCTAATACTAAAACTAAAGGTTTGAAGCTAATACTAAAACTAAAGGTTTGAAGCTAATACTAAAACTAAAGGTTTGAAGCTAATACTAAAACTAAAGGTTTGAAGCTAATACTAAAACTAAAGGTTTGAAGCTAATACTAAAACTAAAAGGTTTGAAGCTAAAACTAAAACTAAAGCTAAAGGTTTGAAGCTAATACTAAAACTAAAGGTTTAAAGCTAAAACTAAAACTAAAGGTTTGAAGCTAAAACTAAAAGGTTTGAAGCTAATACTAAAACTAAAGGTTTGAAGCTAATACTAAAACTAAAAGGTTTGAAGCTAAAACTAAAACTAAAGGTTTGAAGCTAATACTAAAAGGTTTGAAGCTAAAACTAAAGGTTTGAAGCTGAAACTAAAAGGTTTGAAGCTAATACTAAAACTAAAGGTTTGAAGCTAAAACTAAAACTAAAGGTTTGAAGCTAAAACTAAAACTAAAGGTTTGAAGCTAAAACTAAAAGGTTTGAAGTTAATACTAAAACTAAAAGGTTTGAAGCTAAAACTAAAAGGTTTGAAGCTAAAACAAAAACTAAAGGTTTGAAGCTAAAACTAAAACTAAAGATTTGAAGCTAAAACTAAAAGGTTTGAAGCTAAAACTAAAAACTAAAAGGTTTGAAGCTAATACTAAAACTAAAGGTTTGAAGCTAATACTAAAACTAAAGGTTTGAAGCTAATACTAAAACTAAAAGGTTTGAAGCTAAAACTAAAACTAAAGCTAAAGGTTTGAAGCTAATACTAAAACTAAAGGTTTGAAGCTAATACTAAAACTAAAGGTTTGAAGCTAATACTAAAACTAAAAGGTTTGAAGCTAAAACTAAAACTAAAGGTTTGAAGCTAATACTAAAAGGTTTGAAGCTAAAACTAAAGGTTTGAAGCTGAAACTAAAAGGTTTGAAGCTAAAACTAAAACTAAAGGTTTGAAGCTAAAACTAAAACTAAAGGTTTGAAGCTAAAACTAAAACTAAAGGTTTGAAGCTAAAACTAAAACTAAAGGTTTGAAGCTAAAACTAAAGGTTTGAAGCTAAAACTAAAGGTTTGAAGCTAAAACTAAAACTAAAGGTTTGAAGCTAATACTAAAAGGTTTGAAGCTAAAACTAAAGGTTTGAAGCTGAAACTAAAAGGTTTGAAGCTAAAACTAAAGCTAAAGGTTTGAAGCTAATACTAAAAGGTTTGAAGCTAAAACTAAAACTAAAGGTTTGAAGCTAATACTAAAAGGTTTGAAGCTAAAACTAAAGGTTTGAAGCTGAAACTAAAAGGTTTGAAGCTAAAACTAAAGCTAAAGGTTTGAAGCTAAAACTAAGACTAAAGGTTTGAAGCTAAAACTAAAACTAAAGGTTTGAAGCTAAAACTAAAAGGTTTGAAGCTAATACTAAAACTAAAAGGTTTGAAGCTAAAACTAAAAGGTTTGAAGCTAAAACAAAAACTAAAGGTTTGAAGCTAAAACTAAAACTAAAGGTTTGAAGCTAAAACTAAAACTAAAGGTTTGAAGCTAAAACTAAAACTAAAGGTTTGAAGCTAAAACTAAAGGTTTGAAGCTAAAACTAAAGGTTTGAAGCTAATACTAAAACTAAAGGTTTGAAGCTAAAACTAAGACTAAAGGTTTGAAGCTAAAACTAAAACTAAAGGTTTGAAGCTAAAACTAAAAGGTTTGAAGCTAATACTAAAACTAAAAGGTTTGAAGCTAAAACTAAAAGGTTTGAAGCTAAAACAAAAACTAAAGGTTTGAAGCTAAAACTAAAACTAAAGGTTTGAAGCTAAAACTAAAACTAAAAGTTTTGAAGCTAATACTAAAACTAAACGGTTTGAAGCTAATACTAAAACTAAAGGTTTGAAGCTAATACTAAAACTAAAGGTTTGAAGCTAATACTAAAACTAAAAGGTTTGAAGCTAAAACTAAAGCTAAAGGTTTGAAGCTAATACTAAAACTAAAGGTTTAAAGCTAAAACTAAAACTAAAGGTTTGAAGCTAAAACTAAAAGGTTTGAAGCTAATACTAAAACTAAAGGTTTGAAGCTAATACTAAAACTAAAGGTTTGAAGCTAATACTAAAACTAAAAGGTTTGAAGCTAAAACTAAAACTAAAGCTAAAGGTTTGAAGCTAATACTAAAAGGTTTGAAGCTAAAACTAAAGGTTTGAAGCTAAAACTAAAAAGTTTGAAGCTAAAACTAAAGGTTTGAAGCTAAAACTAAAGGTTTGAAGCTAAAACTAAAACTAAAGGTTTGAAGCTAAAACTAAAGGTTTGAAGCTAAAACTAAAGGTTTGAAGCTAAAACTAAAACTAAAGGTTTGAAGCTAAAACTAAAGGTTTGAAGCTAAAACTAAAGGTTTGAAGCTAAAACTAAAGGTTTGAAGCTAATACTAAAACTAAAAGGTTTGAAGCTAAAACTAAAAAGTTTGAAGCTAAAACTAAAGGTTTGAAGCTAAAACTAAAGGTTTGAAGCTAATACTAAAACTAAAGGTTTGAAGCTAAAACTAAAGGTTTGAAGCTAAAACTAAAGGTTTGAAGCTAATACTAAAACTAAAAGGTTTGAAGCTAAAACTAAAAAGTTTGAAGCTAAAACTAAAGGTTTGAAGCTAAAACTAAAGGTTTGAAGCTAAAACTAAAACTAAAGGTTTGAAGCTAAAACTAAAACTAAAGCTAAAGGTTTGAAGCTAATACTAAAACTAAAGGTTTGAAGCTAATACTAAAACTAAAAGGTTTGAAGCTAAAACTAAAAGGTTTGAAGCTAATACTAAAACTAAAAGGTTTGAAGCTAAAACTAAAAGGTTTGAAGCTAAAACAAAAACTAAAGGTTTGAAGCTAAAACTAAAACTAAAGGTTTGAAGCTAAAACTAAAACTAAAAGGTTTGAAGCTAAAACTAAAAACTAAAAGGTTTGAAGCTAAAACTAAAACTAAAGGTTTGAAGCTAAAACTAAAACTAAAGGTTTGAAGCTAAAACTAAAGGTTTGAAGCTAATACTAAAACTAAAGGTTTGAAGCTAATACTAAAACTAAAGGTTTGAAGCTAATACTAAAACTAAAAGGTTTGAAGCTAAAACTAAAACTAAAGCTAAAGGTTTGAAGCTAATACTAAAAGGTTTGAAGCTAAAACTAAAGGTTTGAAGCTAAAACTAAAAAGTTTGAAGCTAAAACTAAAGGTTTGAAGCTAAAACTAAAGGTTTGAAGCTAAAACTAAAACTAAAGGTTTGAAGCTAATACTAAAACTAAAGGTTTGAAGCTAAAACTAAAGGTTTGAAGCTAAAACTAAAGGTTTGAAGCTAATACTAAAACTAAAAGGTTTGAAGCTAAAACTAAAAAGTTTGAAGCTAAAACTAAAGGTTTGAAGCTAAAACTAAAGGTTTGAAGCTAATACTAAAACTAAAGGTTTGAAGCTAAAACTAAAGGTTTGAAGCTAAAACTAAAGGTTTGAAGCTAATACTAAAACTAAAAGGTTTGAAGCTAAAACTAAAAAGTTTGAAGCTAAAACTAAAGGTTTGAAGCTAAAACTAAAGGTTTGAAGCTAAAACTAAAACTAAAGGTTTGAAGCTAAAACTAAAACTAAAGCTAAAGGTTTGAAGCTAATACTAAAACTAAAGGTTTGAAGCTAATACTAAAACTAAAAGGTTTGAAGCTAAAACTAAAAGGTTTGAAGCTAATACTAAAATTAAAAGGTTTGAAGCTAAAACTAAAAGGTTTGAAGCTAAAACAAAAACTAAAGGTTTGAAGCTAAAACTAAAACTAAAGGTTTGAAGCTAAAACTAAAACTAAAAGGTTTGAAGCTAAAACTAAAAACTAAAAGGTTTGAAGCTAAAACTAAAACTAAAGGTTTGAAGCTAAAACTAAAACTAAAGGTTTGAAGCTAAAACTAAAGGTTTGAAGCTAAAACTAAAACTAAAGCTAAAGGTTTGAAGCTAATACTAAAACTAAAGGTTTGAAGCTAAAACTAAAAAGTTTGAAGCTAAAACTAAAGGTTTGAAGCTAAAACTAAAGGTTTGAAGCTAAAACTAAAACTAAAGGTTTGAAGCTAAAACTAAAAAGTTTGAAGCTAAAACTAAAACTAAAGGTTTGAAGCTAAAACTAAAACTAAAGCTAAAGGTTTGAAGCTAATACTAAAACTAAAAGGTTTGAAGCTAAAACTAAAAAGTTTGAAGCTAAAACTAAAACTAAAGCTAAAGGTTTGAAGCTAATACTAAAACTAAAGGTTTGAAGCTAATACTAAAACTAAAAGGTTTGAAGCTAATACTAAAACTAAAGGTTTGAAGCTAATACTAAAACTAAAGGTTTGAAGCTAATACTAAAACTAAAAGGCTTGAAGCTAAAACTAAAACTAAAGCTAAAGGTTTGAAGGTAATACTAAAACTAAAGGTTTGAAGCTAAAACTAAAACTAAAGGTTTGAAGCTAAAACTAAAATGTTTGAAGCTAAAACTAAAGGTTTGAAGCTAAAACTAAAACTAAAGGTTTGAAGCTAATACTAAAACTAAAGGTTTGAAGCTAATACTAAAACTAAAAAGGTTTGAAGCTAAAACTAAAACAAAAGCTAAAGGTTTGAAGCTAATACTAAAACTAAAGGGTTGAAGCTAAAACTAAAAGGTTTGAAGCTAATACTAAAACTAAAGGTTTGAAGCTAAAACTAAAACTAAAGGTTTGAAGCTAAAACTAAAGGTTTGAAGCTAAAACTAAAACTAAAAGGTTTGAAGCTAAAACTAAAACTAAAAAGTTTGAAGCTAAAACTAAAGGTTTGAAGCTAAAACTAAAAAGTTTGAAGCTAAAACTAAAACTAAAGGTTTGAAGCTAAAACTAAAGGTTTGAAGCTAAAACTAAAACTAAAACTAAAAGGTTTGAAGCTAAAACTAAAAAGTTTGAAGCTAAAACTAAAGGTTTGAAGCTAAAACTAAAACTAAAGGTTTGAAGCTAAAACTAAAAGGTTTGAAGCTAAAACTAAAAAGTTTGAAGCTAAAACTAAAACTAAAGGTTTGAAGCTAAAACTAAAGGTTTGAAGCTAAAACTAAAACTAAAAGGTTTGAAGCTAATACTAAAACTAAAAGGTTTGAAGCTAAAACTAAAAAGTTTGAAGCTAAAACTAAAGGTTTGAAGCTAAAACTAAAACTAAAGGTTTGAAGCTAAAACTAAAGGTTTGAAGCTAAAACTAAAAGGTTTGAAGCTAAAACTAAAAGGTTTGAAGCTAAAACTAAAACTAAAAGGTTTGAAGCTAAAACTAAAGGTTTGAAGCTAAAACTAAAACTAAAGGTTTGAAGCTAAAACTAAAACTAAAGGTTTGAAGCTAAAACTAAAAAAAGGTTTGAAGCTAAAACTAAAAGGTTTGAAGCTAAAACTAAAAGGTTTGAAGCTAAAACTAAAAGGTTTGAAGCTAAAACTAAAGGTTTGAAGCTAAAACTAAAGGTTTGAAGCTAAAACTAAAGGTTTGAAGCTAAAACTAAAGGTTTGAAGCTAAAACTAAAGGTTTGAAGCTAAAACTAAAAGGTTTGAAGCTAAAACTAAAAGGTTTGAAGCTAAAACTAAAGGTTTGAAGCTAAAACTAAAAGGTTTGAAGCTAAAACTAAAAGGTTTGAAGCTAAAACTAAAGGTTTGAAGCTAAAACTAAAAGGTTTGAAGCTAAAACTAAAAGGTTTGAAGCTAAAACTAAAGCTAAAGGTTAGAAGCTAAAACTAAAAGGTTTGAAGCTAAAACTAAAGGTTTGAAGCTAAAACTAAAAGGTTAGAAGCTAAAACTAAAAGGTTTGAAGCTAAAACTAAAAGGTTTGAAGCTAAAACTAAAGGTTAGAAGCTAAAACTAAAAGGTTTGAAGCTAAAACTAAAGCTAAAGGTTAGAAGCTAAAACTAAAAGGTTTGAAGCTAAAACTAAAAGGTTTGAAACTAAAACTAAAGGTTTGAAGCTAAAACTAAAGGTTTGAAACTAAAACTAAAGGTTTGAAGCTAAAACTAAAGGTTTGAAGCTAAAACTAAAGGTTTGAAGCTAAAACTAAAAGGTTTGAAGCTAAAACTAAAGGTTTGAAGCTAAAACTAAAGGTTTGAAGCTAAAACTAAAGGTTTGAAGCTAAAACTAAAAGGTTTGAAGCTAAAACTAAAAGGTTTGAAGCTAAAACTAAAGGTTTGAAGCTAAAACTAAAAGGTTTGAAGCTAAAACTAAAAGGTTTGAAGCTAAAACTAAAAGGTTTGAAGCTAAAACTAAAAGGTTAGAAGCTAAAACTAAAAGGTTTGAAGCTAAAACTAAAAGGTTTGAAGCTAAAACTAAAAGGTTTGAAGCTAAAACTAAAAGGTTTGAAGCTAAAACTAAAAGGTTTGAAGCTAAAACTAAAGGTTAGAAGCTAAAACTAAAAGGTTAGAAGCTAAAACTAAAAGGTTTGAAGCTAAGACTAAAAGGTTAGAAGCTAAAACTAAAAGGTTTGAAGCTAAAACTAAAAGGTTTGAAGCTAAAACTAAAAGGTTTGAAGCTAAAACTAAAACTAAAGGTTTGAAGCTAAAACTAAAGCCAAATGTCTGGGTTCAGGTCTGAAGCTAAAACCCTGTTTGCTGCTGGGAATTTCCACAGATTCCAATAAAAAAATGGGAAAAGACTGAGAGGCTGTAAATAAAGGGCTGATCAGAAACCCTGGATCTTAATGAAACCATCTAAAGACTTTCAGGCTTGTGGACCCGACTGAAACGTAGAATCGGCCTACCTGGTGGTCTTGTAGGTCCAACTTTGGATCCAGCAAGTGAACCTCGCGACGAAGGCTTGGTGTCGGGGCCGGTCTTCAGGGACCCGCTGGAGCTGGCTTTGGACCTGCCGCTCTGGGCAGAGCTGCTTCCTGACGCGGTTCTCTGCAGAGGTTTCTTCCTGGCGGCCGAGGAGGCCTTCAGGCTCTTGTCGGCCTCGGGGTCGGTCATGCAGGCCCCGCGTTGGAACGGCAGCGGGGGCAGGTCTTTAACCGGAGCCGGGGGCAGGTCTTTAACCGGGGCCGGGTCGTGCAGTCCCGGTCTGTGGATGAAGACCTGACTGGAAGGATCTGGGTGGCGAAAGCTTGAGTCTTCATCAGAGTCGAGGTCGGCGGTGATGGAGGGACACTCCTCGGTGCTGGGGGGGACGTCCGAGTCCGTGGCGGTGGGCAGGGAGTCGCTGATCGATGTGGGCGGGGTCTCCTGACTGTAGGCTGCGGTGTGACTGCTGTTCGGATCGTTGTCCGACGGGTCCGGTGAGGTGGTCGCGTCATTCTGGTGGTTCTCTGAGGTTCTGTGGTGCTGGAACTCACAGGGGGACACCAGGCACAGGTCAACATCATGTGGAACATCCGAAGAGAGTTCTGACACCCCATGGATGTTCTCCCTGGAACCACAGCGTCCATTCTGGGTGGACCTGATGGGAAGAACCGGGCTGGGGCTGCAGTCCCGGTCCCTGTGCTCGTTTGTGCAGACTTTGGAGGAAGGGACTCGCTCTGAAGAGACGGAGAGGGAACAATCGACCTCTGTGGAGTGAGGGGAGCCGACTTCGGCCGGCATGGACGTCACGGTGGGAGAGGAGTCCGGCATCACGTCTCTGGCAGGACTCAGGAGGCTGGAACATTTATCATGAGAGGACGCGGAGTCCTCCAGGGCGTCCCGCAGGGAGCCGACGTCCGAGCTTCTGCCTGACCCTCCCTGGTTGTAGTCTTCAAAGCCCAGACTGGAGCCCCTGGCTCCGAGGCTGCAGTCCTCCCCAAAGCCCCGGGGGTTGTCTTCAGGAGACTGGTGGAAGGGAGTGTGTCCGGCGCTGTTCGGAGCCGAGTCCGCTGGGGAAACCAAAGTCTTCTCCTCTGCCCGGGCTCCGAGGGAACCCTCCACCACCAGGAACGTTGTTGGAGTGAGGTCAAAGTTAACACTGAGCTCACTTTTTGGTGTTTTGGTTAGACGAGAGGTGCCGCCCGGGTTTTGGTCCGTCTCCATGGAGCGGAACCTTTCTGGACTCTCTGTGTTTGAGATTTGGTTCCCGTTGGTGCAGATTTCCGCAGACTTCTCTGCAGAATCCTTCTTTGGAGCCCTGTTTCCCTCAGACTCGCCCATCCTGTCCTCCGCCGCTGAAGTCTTTGCCTCCTTCTGGTTCTCCTTCGATCCTGTCTTCCCTTTAGTCTCCTTGTTTAAGGCGTCTTTCTTCGGAAGCATCCCGTCCTTCTTCACATTCCCGTTTTTTGCTGAAACTTTCCTTTGGTCAGTAGCTCCAGTAATGGAAGAGGTCCCACTTGTTCTCTTCACTTCTTTAGCAGGTAACTTTGTCATTTTCTTCTCCTCGGTTCGACCGTCCTTCTTGTTGTCTTTTTTTGGTTCTGGCTTAGCCTCCTTTTTGGTCTTCACACTTGTGACGTCCTTCTTGGCAGCTTCTCTCTTCTTCTCTGTGACCTCTTCCTTCTTCCCAGAAGCAGCAGACACCTTCACGTCCTTCTTGTCCTCCTTAGACCCGTCTTTCTTTGGATTAGGCTTCTCAGCAGCTTTTGTCGGCTTGGGTTTCAGATCTGCCTCCTTTATCTTGGTCTTGTCTTCTGCATCCTTTGGTGTGGAGTCACCTCCTGCTTTGGTCTTGGTCTTCAGGTCCGGTTTTCGGACTTCGACCCGTTTGTCTTTCTGTAAGGCACCGTTCGGTCTCGGCTCTTTGGACTGGGATTTGAGACTTTCCCGACTCGCTTCCCGCTTCAGGGGCTTCTGGGTTTTGGATGCTTCAAGCTCCTCCAGACATACAGACGGATGTCTGAGGAAGTCCAGATGTGAAAGTTTCTCAAGGCCGTCCAGGATCTTGGTCTGTGGTGTGCAGCCTGGGAAGAGGACTCGAATGATCTTCTCCTGAGGACCGGATGGATGCCAGACCAGCAAGGCACAGATGGACGCCAGACAGGTCAGGGGCAGACCTGAGGTGGTTGAGGCGACGCTGCTGTTGGGCCACAGCTGCATCAAACCTTCCAGATCCTTACAGCCTCTGACTGGGTTCAGGACGTACAGCTCCAGGCGGCCCACTCCCATCTTCTGAAACAGGATCACTGGTTCCACGGCAGCTCCGGTGGGCCTACTCAGAGGTTCTGGTCTTACCGCCAGCTTCTGCAGGTTCAGGAGGGTGACGGCCGCCTGGTCACAGCTCCGCAGCCGGCCGGGTTCTGGTGTGACGGACTTTAATTTGTCGGGGGCGTTGAAGAAGACCACGCCAATCTCTGGGGAGACGAGCTTCTTCGTCCGGTCCTCCTCGGGATCCGACCCGGCGGCCTCTTGGTCCCGCTCGGCCACCTTCCTCAGCAGCAGCCCGTTAAGGCCCGGCAGGTTGTCGACGCCGATGTGGGTCAGGAGTACCGAATCGATTCGGTCCAGGTGTCGGACCAGCTTCCAGAAGCAGGAGCGAGGATCCGAGCCCCCGTTTACCAGGATGTTAAAACCGTTGACGGCGAAGAAGGCGGAGTCTCCGCGCCCCCCGGGGAAGACGTAGCAGCAGGGTCGGGACAGTTTCAGGAAGCCCACGGCGCCGGGGGGCTCCAGCAGGTCGAAGGGGGACGAGGGCTCCAGCGACTCGGAGAGGTACTCTGTGAACTCCTGGAGACCCTCCATCTCAGGCAGAACCGGGTCCGGGTTGATCTGGATGCTGAGGAGGTCCTGCAGGTGGTGCTTCTGCAGATCCTTCCACAGACCCTGAACTGGACAGCTGAGGGTGAGGCAGGCTTTTAGAACCGGGTCAGCAGAACTCAGCAGCTCTACCACCTGCAGTATCAGGGAAACAGAAAGCAGCTGCAATAAAAAGTCAACTGGTTTGGACCTTCAGCAGAACCCTGGAGTCGGTCCTTACCTGTTGGTCAGCAAGGATCTGCAGCAGGTCCCTGAAAGAGAAGCAGCCCTGTTGCAGGACAAGTTCTCCACCGCTCTCCACGCTTTGACCGGCCAGAACCAGCAGCTTATGGCGAGACGGGTCGCAGAGCAGACGCTGGACCTGATCCCGGACAGGACCCCAATGGACACACACCCACACACACACAAAGATGAGTTAGATAAAAGGAAAACAACCAGATTCTATTGTTATTGATCTAGAAGCAGGAGGAACCAGTCTGTCAGGATCGAAGATGATCTGAGGAACCAGGAACCTTCTCAGATATCTAAGAGACACATGGGTTCGTTCTCACCTCGGAGCAGACGAAGCTGTGAATCGGGTTCACCACGACCTGCGTGTCCAGAACCTCTCCACGGTGCTGCAGCGTCCGCTGACCTGCAGAACCAAACACACTGGTTACACAGCAGCGGCCTGGAGCCCGGTTCACACGGACCGGACCGTGAGTCAGAACCAGGTCATTTCCAGAGCAGAACCACTGAAGGAGGAGCAGTCGAATCAGGTCTTCATCTCCTCCCACTTCTAGCTGACTTCATGATGCATTCACTGACTCTGGGAGGTCAGAGTTCTGCTGTGGGTCTGATGAAACGGTTCGGCTCTGAACCCAGACAGACTGTGATCCATTTGGACCAGCAGTCAGAACCGAGCCCATCAGGTTCAACATTTATTTATAAAGATCAGCAGTTTCAGAAACACTCAGACTTTCCCAGCAGATTGGTTCCTTGGTGATCCTGATTGGGTTAGCCGTATCTCCTGTTGTCGCTGTTTGGTGCTGAGACTCTCCTGAACTGATCTAGTTTTCTCTGTGCTGAGGCCTTTCTAACTTATTCTAACACACAGTCACACTAAAACACATATTCTGGTGGTGTACTTTACCTCCTGGGAACTCCTTGAGTTTTACAAGGTTTTTCTTGGGGTGGTAAGGTCTCACTAGCTTAGTTAGTTTAGCATCATTGCGGCTATGGCTACTCTTCTTTCCTCTCCTTCGATCTCTCATTTTCTGCCTAAATCTTCTCTTCTCTCTTGCTCTCTCTGTCAGATGTTTAGTTACTTCCCTGCCTCCTTTAGTAATAATGGTAACTGTAATAAATGTAATATTTTTGTAGCTTTGGTGGTGTCCTGCAAACGATGTGGGCTACATTGATAACTGGAGAACATTTTGGGGAAATCCTGGTCTGATCCGGAGAGACGGCATCCATCCCACTTTGGATGGAGCAGCTCTTCTTTCTAGGAATATGGCCGAATTTATTAGTCCTCCAAAACACTGACAACCCAGGGTCCAGACCAGGAAGCAGAGTCGTAGTTTAACCCACCTCTCTGCTGCTTCTGTACTGTTACCCACCAATTACCCTATAGAAACAGTGTCTTGCCCACAGCTAAAATTAAATGGATTAAAAGTTAAGCCAACAAAAGCAAATTATGAAAATCTATAGAAATAAATACGACTTTGACTAAATAGAAGAATCAAACTTAAATGTGGTTTTAGAGCTCATCATAGCACTGAAACAGCACTGGTGAAGGTTACTAATGATATTCTCATGGCCTCAGATAATGGACTGGTGTCTGTTCTGGTTTTGTTAGATCTCAGTGCTGCTTTTGACACAGTCGATCATAATATTCTCTTAGAAAGGCTTGAACATGTTGCAGGGATCAAAGGAACAGCACTAGGCTGGTTTAAATCATATTTGTCTGATAGATTCCTGTTTGTTCATCTAAATTATCAATCTTCTTCACTCTCAAGGGTTACTTGTGGAGTTCCACAGGGTTCTGTGCTTGGACACAATATTTTCACCATGAGGGATTGCTGAGGTTGGAGCAGGGCCGGCCCGTGGCAATGGCTGCCTATGCAAACGCTAAGGGCGCTGCATACCCTGGGGGCGCCTCCTTGACGGTGCAACGAGTGTAGCTATAATGGGCCTTACATGGCATTAACTCGTTTAAACGTTCTAACTGTAATGCAACCAGGGAGACTTGAAGGGATCACACATACTTTTAGCTCACGGTGCAGAACAAAACATGAGGCGCTGCAAAGCAGGATGGGAAACCACCTCCACCAATCAGACTTCTTTTACCCGCCATTTGTTTTTTTGTCAAAAAAAAGTTAATATGTCAAAGCGTCCCAAATTATCTGGTGCCCAGGGGAGGAAAAAAAGAAAAGAAGAGGAGGAAAATGCACCAAAGACAAAGGTAATGTTACAGTAAAGATGATGTTGATGATATTATATTGATGTTACAGAACAATGATCAATAATGCCATTATCCACTAGCATACATGATTAGCTAATCTATAAATAGCCAGCGCTATCTGCTAGTTCTAACCAAAATACTTACAGTCAATGGTTCTAACAGATAAGCCCAGCGCTGTTATTATGGAAAATAGTAATATGAGTACCTTCCTCGGACAAATGTGTAAATATTAGATCTAATCAGGTGTATTAATGTTAATTTCATTGGCATCATTATCTCACGTTTTCCCAGTTTGTAAGAATCAATCAAAATACCATTAATAATCATAATAATAATTCCATAGTTGTAACGCCAGCTGTTAACTGTGTTTCAGCTCATATTGTCTATAAAGTGTGTTTATTATGTTAAACTTTACTCCTGTGTTAAAGTTTACATCATTCATGTTAGAGCATAACTTATCATTCCCACATGCAATATTATACTGCAGTTTACTGATACTTTTGCTTTCTGCTAATTAGAATTTCATTGTAATAATAACTTTTAATTAATTTATTTAATATGAATTACTAATATAATTTGTATCTGAAAAAATGCATTGTATATTATACACAATGGTCTACATCATGTATTTATCTCTAGGTTTCTCATTTATATTATTTCATTTTATTTTTTAAATCATGTGTTTATTATTAGACTGGTGTCACAAACTCCTCTTCTGTCCCTCTGTTGGCTCCACCTCAGCAGCACAAACCAGCAGGTATGCAGCAGCATCAAGCGCTCCTCCTGCTGCTCCAATACACCCAGCTGACTGGCTTTGAATGTGCAATGGCTTTATTTAAATAAAACAATGTCTAAAACAAAGCTAGTTTCTTGTGAGTTTATGTACACTAGCAGTGCAATGTACTGTGATGCACGGGGGCGCCACTTAAAATCTTGCCCAGGGCACCAAATTGGTTAGGGCCGGGCCTGAGGTTGGAGTCTGCATCAACGGGACGCAACCTCTAGTCAACGACTCGATGAATCAGCTGGGATTCCTTAGATAGAAAACGTTTAACTGATCAGGATGATTGTATTGAAATGACTTTTCTTGTAAAGAGCCTTGAGATAAAACTTCTGTTGTGAATCGGCGCTATATAAATAAACTGGATTGAATGAAATCATCTTCTCTTTAGAACCGGGTCACAGTTATAGAACAGTGCCGGTCGGTTCCGCTCATTATCCCAGCGGTGAAAACAGAACTGGCTCACAGTCAAAAACTGGGTCAGAACCAGAACTGTGGTGGAAACTCCTCTAATGTTTCTGCAGGCGCTTCAGCAGAGTCTCAGCTGATCATGTTTATGAGGACAAGCAGCAGTCTGTGGACCACACAGAGACACAGAGACACAGAGACACAGAGACAGAGACACAGAGACAGAGACAGAGAGACACAAAGACACAGAGAGACACAGAGACAGAGAGACAGACACAGAGAGACAGAGAGACAGAGAGACACAAAGACACAGAGAGACACAGAGACAGAGAGACAGAGAGACACAGAGACAGAGACACACAAAGACAGAGACAAAGAGACACAAAGACAGAGACACACAAAGACAGAGACAAAGAGACACAGAGACAGAGACACAAAGACAGAGACACAGAGACAGAGAGACACAGAGACACAAAGACAGAGACACAAAGACAGAGACAAAGAGACACAGAGACAGAGACCCAGAGAGACACAGAGACAGACACAGAGAGACACAAAGACACAGAGACAGACACAGAGAGACACAAAGACACAGAGAGACACAGAGACAGAGAGACACAGAGACAGAGAGACACAGAGACAGAGACACACAGAGACAGAGAGACACAGAGACAGAGAGACACAGAGACAGAGAGACACAGAGACACAGAGACAGAGAGACACAGAGACAGAGAGACACAGACACAGAGACAGAGAGACACAGCCACAGAGACACACAAAGACAGAGACAAAGAGACAAAACGACAGAGACACAAAGACAGAGACAAAGAGACACAGAGACAGAGACACAGAGACAAAAAGACAGAGACACAAAGACAGAGACAAAGAGACACAAAGACAGAGACACAAAGACAGAGACAAAGAGACACAGAGACAGAGACACAAAGACAGAGACACAGAGACAGAGAGACACAAAGACAGAGAGACAGAGACACAAAGACAGAGACACAGAGACACAAAGACAGAGACAAAGAGACACAGAGACAGAGACCCAGAGAGACACAGAGACAGAGACACAAAGACAGAGACACAAAGACAGAGACAAAGAGACACAAAGACAGAGACAAAAAGACAGAGACACAAAGACAGAGACAAAGAGACACAAAGACAGAGACACAAAGACAGAGACAAAGAGACACAAAGACAGAGACAAAGAGACACAGAGACAGAGACACAAAGACAGAGACAAAGAGACACAAAGACAGAGACAAAGAGACACAGAGACACAGAGACAGAGACACAGAGACAGAGACACAGAGACAGAGACAGAGAGACACAAAGACACAGAGAGACAGAGAGACAGACACAGAGAGACAGAGAGACAGAGAGACAGAGAGACACAAAGACACAGAGAGACACAGAGACAGAGAGACAGAGAGACACAGAGACAGAGACACACAAAGACAGAGACAAAGAGACACAAAGACAGAGACACAAAGACAGAGACAAAGAGACACAGAGACAGAGACACAAAGACAGAGACACAGAGACAGAGAGACACAGAGACACAAAGACAGAGACACAAAGACAGAGACAAAGAGACACAGAGACAGAGACCCAGAGAGACACAGAGACAGACACAGAGAGACACAAAGACACAGAGACAGACACAGAGAGACACAAAGACACAGAGAGACACAGAGACAGAGAGACACAGAGACAGAGAGACACAGAGACAGAGACACACAGAGACAGAGAGACACAGAGACACAGAGACAGAGAGACACAGAGACAGAGAGACAGACACAGAGAGACAGAGAGACAGAGAGACAGAGAGACACAAAGACACAGAGAGACACAGAGACAGAGAGACAGAGAGACACAGAGACAGAGACACACAAAGACAGAGACAAAGAGACACAAAGACAGAGACACAAAGACAGAGACAAAGAGACACAGAGACAGAGACACAAAGACAGAGACACAGAGACAGAGAGACACAGAGACACAAAGACAGAGACACAAAGACAGAGACAAAGAGACACAGAGACAGAGACCCAGAGAGACACAGAGACAGACACAGAGAGACACAAAGACACAGAGACAGACACAGAGAGACACAAAGACACAGAGAGACACAGAGACAGAGAGACACAGAGACAGAGAGACACAGAGACAGAGACACACAGAGACAGAGAGACACAGAGACAGAGACACACAGAGACAGAGAGACACAGAGACACAGAGACAGAGAGACACAGAGACAGAGAGACACAGAGACACAGAGACAGAGAGACACAGCCACAGAGACACACAAAGACAGAGACAAAGAGACAAAACGACAGAGACACAAAGACAGAGACAAAGAGACACAGAGACAGAGACACAAAGACAGAGACACAAAGACAGAGACACAAAGACAGAGACAAAGAGACACAGAGACAGAGACACAAAGACAGAGACACAGAGACAGAGAGACACAGAGACACAAAGACAGAGACAAAGAGACACAGAGACACAAAGACAGAGAGACAGAGACACAAAGACAGAGACAAAGAGACACAAAGACAGAGACAAAGAGACACAGAGACAGAGACACAGAGAGACACAGAGACAGAGACACAAAGACAGAGACACAGAGACAGAGACACAAAGACAGAGACAAAGAGACACAAAGACAGAGACAAAAAGACAGAGACACAAAGACAGAGACAAAGAGACACAAAGACAGAGACACAGAGACAGAGACACAAAGACAGAGACAAAGAGACACAAAGACAGAGACAAAAAGACAGAGACACAAAGACAGAGACAAAGAGACACAAAGACAGAGACAAAGAGACACAGAGACACAGAGACAGAGACACAGAGACAGAGACACAGAGACAGAGAGACACAAAGACACAGAGAGACACAGAGACAGAGAGACAGACACAGAGAGACAGAGAGACAGAGAGACAGAGAGACACAAAGACACAGAGAGACACAGAGACAGAGAGACAGAGAGACACAGAGACAGAGACACACAAAGACAGAGACAAAGAGACACAAAGACAGAGACACAAAGACAGAGACAAAGAGACACAGAGACAGAGACACAAAGACAGAGACACAGAGACAGAGAGACACAGAGACACAAAGACAGAGACACAAAGACAGAGACAAAGAGACACAGAGACAGAGACCCAGAGAGACACAGAGACAGACACAGAGAGACACAAAGACACAGAGACAGACACAGAGAGACACAAAGACACAGAGAGACACAGAGACAGAGAGACACAGAGACAGAGAGACACAGAGACAGAGACACACAGAGACAGAGAGACACAGAGACACAGAGACAGAGAGACACAGAGACAGAGAGACACAGACACAGAGACAGAGAGACACAGCCACAGAGACACACAAAGACAGAGACAAAGAGACAAAACGACAGAGACACAAAGACAGAGACAAAGAGACAGAGACACAAAGACAGAGACACAAAGACAGAGACACAAAGACAGAGACAAAGAGACACAGAGACAGAGACACAAAGACAGAGACACAGAGACAGAGAGACACAGAGACACAAAGACAGAGACAAAGAGACACAGAGACACAAAGACAGAGAGACAGAGACACAAAGACAGAGACAAAGAGACACAAAGACAGAGACAAAGAGACACAGAGACAGAGACACAGAGAGACACAGAGACAGAGACACAAAGACAGAGACACAGACACAGAGACAGAGACACAAAGACAGAGACAAAGAGACACAAAGACAGAGACAAAAAGACAGAGACACAAAGACAGAGACAAAGAGACACAAAGACAGAGACACAGAGACAGAGACACAAAGACAGAGACAAAGAGACACAAAGACAGAGACAAAAAGACAGAGACACAAAGACAGAGACAAAGAGACACAAAGACAGAGACAAAGAGACACAAAGACAGAGACACAAAGACAGAGACACAAAGACAGAGACAAAGAGACACAAAGACAGAGACACAGAGACAGAGACAAAGAGACACAAAGACAGAGACACAGAGAGACACAGACACACAAAGACAGAGACACAAAGACAGAGACAAAGAGACACAGAGACAGAGACACAAAGACAGAGACAAAGAGACACAAAGACAGAGACAAAGAGACACAGAGACACAAAGACAGAGACACAAAGACAGAGACACAGAGACAGTTCTGGTCTGGCAGCTGATGGAGTCTCAGCTGCACGAACCTCTGCACCAAGCCCCTCCCACTGACAATACACCCACTGTAGCCCCTCCCACTGACAATACACCCACTGTAGCCCCTCCCACTGACAATACACCCACTGTAGCCCCTCCCACTGACAATACACCCACTGTAGCCCCTCCCACTGACAATACACCCACTGTAGCCCCTCCCACTGACAATACACCCACTGTAGCCCCTACACCCCAGCCCCTCCTGACAATACACCCACTGTAGCCCCTCCCACTGACAATACACCCACTGTAGCCCCTCCTGTAGCCCCTCCCACTGACAATACACCCACTGTAGCCCCTCCCACTGACAATACACCCACTGTAGCCCCTCCCACTGACAATACACCCACTGTAGCCCCTCCCACTGACAATACACCCACTGTAGCCCCTCCCACTGACAATACACTCACTGTAGCCCCTCCCACTGACAATACACCCTCTGTAGCCCCTCCCACTGACAATACACCCACTGTAGCCCCTCCCACTGACAATACACCCACTGTAGCCCCTCCTGCTGACAATACACCCACTGTAGCCCCTCCCACTGACAATACACCCACTGTAGCCCCTCCTGCTGACAATACACCCACTGTAGCCCCTCCCACTGACAATACACCCACTGTAGCCCCGTCCACTGACAATACACCCTCTGTAGCCCCTCCCACTGACAATACACCCTGTGTAGCCCCGCCCACTGTTAATATACTCACTGTTGCCCCGCCCAATGCTAATACACCCTCTTTAGCCCCGCCTATTGCAAATAGACTCACTGTAGCCCCGCCCAATGCCGCTCCTCACCTCTGACGTCTTCAGACAGGAAAGCTGAATGTCTCGACACGAAGAGCTTCAGCTGCTGATCCAGAACCGGAACATCTAGACCCACCTCCCAGCAGCGCACACCTGGAACAGAAGCATCACCTGATCATCATCATCATCATCATCATGAACCCAGCATTCATCCACAGCTTCTCCACCCTAACATCATAATCACTGTGTGGCTGTAAAACCAGAAAGACCTTCGGTCCAGAACCCGTCCAACACCAGAACCTGAATACTGAGCATCAGTTTCCAAAGAGAGTGACCCACAGCAGGTCACCTGGACCTGCTGGAGGGAGAACCTGGATTCTGGTTCCCTTCCTGGAGGTCCAGGATCCAATCAGGGATCACCAGAACCTCAGGCCAGGACAGAAGAAACCCATCCAGAACCAGCAGAAAACGGGTCAGAACCAGGCCGAATCCAGCCATCTTCTGGGTTTTGACAATAATAAGCAGCAGATAATTAGATTTAGTCCTGACCAATTCATGGTTCTGGTTCGGTTCTGTAGTTTACGGACACTTCACCTGAAAAGCCAGCTTCCGGTACAGGAGGCCAACATGCTAACCCAGATAGCCTGGTTCTATCGGACCACAGAAAGCCGATCGAACTTTCCGGGTTCGGAGTTTATCCGGGAATCAGAGCTGGTCCGAACAGTAGCAGCCACAGGCTTTTATTTTGAAGGGCCCCCCATACTTCCCGCCCTACAGCTCGGTTTTTCTCTCTTCTAGAAGCCGCTCACCTGCTTCTATCTGCCGCAGTACGAGCTCCAGCAGTCCGCTGGGCTGCAGCGCTCCCACCACCACCAGAACCGAGTGATTCGGAGCCGCTGCGGGCCGAGAGGAACCGGGACCGCCGCCCCGCTGCGCCGCCATCACGCTGACTGCTGGCCGCCTACGTCATTCCGCAGAATCACGCTTAGACACGCACTGCTAACGGTAGAGGCGGGAAGAGTCCTCTGACAACGCCCAGTAGAATTCATCTCAGCCAATCAGAAAGAAGGAACTAAGGTGCTGTCCAATCATAGGAGCGATGGGGGGCGAAGTTGTGACGTTGGTTTGAGCAACACAAAAGTTCAGTTCGTCATGTATTCCGGTTTATAGCAGTAGAAGGTTTCATTCAGAGGGTTGATTAACATAATAAAAGAACAAGGAATGCTTCTAATGTAAATGATATTATAAACTCATGTATGACATATAATCTCTCCTGTAAAGTGTTTCAAACAATCAGTTCTCTTGGCAGAGTGAGTCTTGGTTTCCCACAATCCACTGGGTACCAGAACGCCTCATTTTACACGCTAGTAAAACTCTGGCAGCAGATCCTGGACCAATCGGAGCTCCGCAGGAGGATAAAGTAATATTCAGATTTATTTCTAGCTTTGCTGTCAGGAAGAACAGCTTCACTTAACTTTTAACAGAGACTGTAAATAAATAATAATGTCCTTTTATTGCTACAGCTTCACAGCTTAGAGAGATTTTACACGATGAGTCGCTTGTAACCTGATGACGTTAAGAATACTTTCAATCAGGGAGAGCTGCGCAAAACATTACTACGCAATTATAGATCACGTGGTAGTGACGTGTTTCCGCTACTAGAGGAGTTCGATTGCAGCCCCTCCAACCACACCGCTGGGGAAAGAAATCCTTCCTTTTCTATTGTCAGTGATTGACTGTGTGTTCCTGCAGCTGAAGGAGCCCCTGAACGCCTCAGAGTGGCCAACATGGCGGCGCCCCTGCCCGGTAGGTGCAACTTCTTCGTCCAGAAAAAGAGACGCTTCTGTAAGATGGTCACCGGAGGGGGGCGGAGCTTCTGCGGAGAGCACGCGACCATGGTGAGACTACGTAGACATATCTGTGCTGGGAGCAGTTTTACGAGGATCAAAGGCTCTGATCAGCAGTGACGTCATTTAACCTGTGGCTTGTTTCCAATGTTAGGAGGAGGGGGGCGGAGACAGCAGAAGGATCACCTGTCCTCTGGACCCCAAGCAGTAAGTCATCAGTATTGGTCCGGTTCTGATGGGTCAGAGCGGCTCAGTAACCAGCATCTCTTCATGTTACAGCACTGTGGCCCAAGAGAACCTGGAGAAACACCTGAAGAAATGCAACTCTAGAGAGAAACCCAGACCTGTGAGAATCATCATCCATCCGTTCATCTATTCATCCATCCATCTGTTCATCCATCCATTCGTTCATCCTTCCATCCATCCGTTCATCCATCAGTTCATCCTTCCATCCATCCGTTCATCCATCAGTTCATCCTTCCATCCATCCATCCGTTCATCCTTCCATCCATCCGTTCATCCTTCCTGTTGGTTTTGTTGCAGGTTTACTATGTGGAGAACATCAACGCAGGACAGGCTGACAAAGATCAGAATCGTTCAGAGGTAACATCTCAGCTGCTGCAGGACATGATGATGATGATGCTGATGATGATGATGATGTGTGTCAGGTGTCTTTAGGTGAGCGCAGCAGGGCAGAGTTGGAGTCTCTGGTGGAGAAGCTGAAGGCGGCTGTTGAAGGTGAGTGGGGGTCAGAGGGCCCAGTTGGGGTCAGAGGACCCAGTTGGGGTCAGAGGACCCAGTTGGGGGTCCGATGACCAGGTGGGGGTCCGAGGACTTAGTGGGGGTCAGAGCGTCCAGTGGGGGTCAGAGGACCCCGGTGGGGGTCAGAGGGTCCAGTGGGGGTCAGATGACCTGGTGGGGGTCAGAGGGTCCAGTGGGGGTCAGATGACCTGGTGGGGGTCAGAGCGTCCAGTGGGGGTCAGATGACCTGGTGGGGGTCAGAGGGTCCGGTGGGGGTCAGAGGCTCCGGTGGGGGTCAGATGATCCGGTGGGGGTCCGATGACCAGGTGGGGGTCCAGTGGGGGTCAGAGGACCTGGTGGGGGTCAGATGACCTGGTGGGGGTCAGAGGGTCCGGTGGGGGTCAGATGATCCGGTGGGGGTCCGATGACCAGGTGGGGGTCCAGTGGGGGTCAGAGGACCCAGTCAGGATGTGGATGTGCTGTAGACTGCATTTGTCTTTATTGCAGGTCTGCAGAATGAAGTGGAGGACAGAACTCTGTCCCATCCTGTCCTCCAAGAAGAACTCATTGACCCAAAGAATGGAGACTCCGCCCACAAACACCTGAAGCAACAGGTGAGGACAAACACAATGACCAGATGAACCAATCAGAAACCACTACATGCTGGTTCAGGTCAGCGACTCTGCCTGGTGATGACGTGTTGTTGATCGGAGCTACAGAAATAAACTGAACTAATCAGGAGCTGATCTTTGTTCAGGACCAAATAAAAACTGAATTAGAACCAGAACCAGGAGTTCTGAGCATCGTCTCAGACTTGGACACGTCTATGACCCAGAGCCTGGTGTCGTACCAACCACTGGTGCATGCTGGGGGATTTCCTCCCAATGAAGTTATAGCTTGCAGGTCAGGAAATGACTCGTTCAGAGTCTGACTTCTGATTGCTTCAATTAGAGAAATCATGCCTGATTTAACAACTTTGGTTGAAGTGGAGTTTAATATCCAGTGTGGCAGCGGAGCGCGGAATCAGCCTCCAGAACCAATCTAAACCTCCATGAGTCAGAAATCCAAAACGTCAAGACAAAAACCTCTGCAGAAATCCAACTATCTGATTATGAACAAGCAGGCGATCATTTCAGTTCCATGTGGAGCAGGAGGCCACAGCAGGTCAACTCTACATCGTTTAATTACATTTTTAAATGTAGTTCTCTATTCAGCTTGTTCGTATTTAATATGAAAAAAGTTAATAAATTGAATACGTTATAATTTAAGAAATGTACGGGTAAAAATAGGTTATGACTGGACTTTGTTGATCCTGTCGGTCAAAATGGCGAACAAAGATGTCTAGAGCGAAAACCAGTCCTTTTAACTGGTTTTGATCCCGATTGAAACCTTAAGTTAAGTTAGTCCTTTAGTGTTTTTGTGAGCCGCTCTAAAAGCTTCACCCTGAAAAAGACTCACCGTGGCGCATTTCAGGGTGATACAGTGTGTCCTTTGACTGCCCCATGGCGGCATAGCGAGGCGAGAATATTGCCCCATTCGTGCCGCCAAGCTTGTTAGTAATATTATTGCTTTGCGGCAAAAGGATGATCTTTGTTCAAAAGTCCAGCATTGTGGTAATATAACTATCACGCCTGGCGGCACGAATGCTGTAATATTCCTGCCTCGTCATGTCGCCGCGGTGAATTCAAAGGACACGCCATGGAAGAAGTATTACCTTGAAATGCACCACGGTGAGTCTTTTGAAACTGAAATACATCAAACCCTGAAGTCACCTTCAGTCTGGTCACTGTACAGGCCACACCTCTCTGAGGCGGAGCCTAGACTGCTCCACCTGTTTGACCTTCCAGGTGTGTTCAGGCCTCCATCTTAGGTCACCTGGAGGAGATGGGGCTGCTGAAAAAGGGGCGCTGCTTCGTGGAGTTCGGAGCAGGTCGTGGAAAACTGTCCCACTGGATCCACAAGGCCCTGGAGAACCCAGAGGCCAGTGAGGACTTTCAGCTACTGCTGGTGGAGCGCTGCAGCACCCGGTTCAAGGTAGGAGAATCCAAGTTCTACCAAAGACTAGGAGCAGCACACCTCCAGGGAATCTATCGGACCTTTAAGCACCAGAACAGCAGACCAAAAAAAACCTCTATACAGACTGCTGGTCGTGTTCCTGTGGCTATGAAGCTCTACAGTCTGAAAATGTGTCTTAACTTCTCCATGTTTCCGTCTCACTGAGCTGCTCTGATTGGTTCCTCTGGTTCCAGAATGAGCGTCAGCAGCAACATTAGTGAGATTAAAGTTACGCACATTTTTCCTTTAGATAAAGGTTGCATATTAGGTGACTTACGTAGTTTGTAGACTCCGTCTGAAGGCAAGGCCTGGTTCACACAGCAGGATTTTTAGCAGATTCTGCCCCGCCCCTTCTGACACGCCCTGATCATCAGGACGCCTCTTTAGATAATGCTAACAGATATTCCTGCTGTGTTCAGAGCGCTCTGGTCAGGACGCTCCCATCACAAATTGAGGATATTCAACATGTTGGATCGTCTCGGCCCGATATCTCAGTGTGTTGCGAGGACAAACCAGAATGCAGCCTGTTGAATGTGAGCTGTAGCCAATCAGAAAGCGAGATGACAGGCAGCGATACGTCTCGGAAGCCGCTAGCATGCCTTCCTCCTCATCCGCCATGTTTATTCACTCCGAAGTCACGTTTTATCTCATGAGGTTTTTCCCGTCTGAGCTGGAAACGTTTGAGTAAAATCGATTTGTGTGTCTCGTCGTCGCTGTGTGGCCGAACACCAAAACAGGGAGATCCACTATTTTTATCGTTGTGTCTGCGGTCTGAAAGTCTTGTGACAATGTTTAAATCCAGCCGTGTGAACCAGGCCTTTATAAATGAGACGCCTGGTCTGTGGAGTTCATGGAGGGTTGAACCCAGAGCATCTGTGGGATTTATCTGTTCCAGGTAGACGGCAAGCATCAGGATGGTGGAGTATCATTTGAGAGACTGCAGGTGGACATTCAGCACCTGGATCTGAGTAAGAACCAGACATCTGGACCTTCTGTTGTTCTGAAGGTTAGAATCTGATCCAGATCTGTTTTCAGGTAAAGTTCCTCTGCTGAGGAAGAAAAAGCTCCCGTTGGTTGGAGTCGGGAAGCATCTCTGTGGAGCAGCGACAGGTGAGAACCCTATGGCGACGCATTAACATCTCCGGTACAGTTCCAGCTGCTGCATCCAGGTCCTGGTTCTGTTCTGTACCCAGACCTGGCTCTCCGCTGCTTACTGGAAACACCCAGAGTCAGAGAGGATCCTGAACCGTCGCCAAAGCGCCTTAAAGGACCAGAAACAGAGGATGATACAGACACTGCCCCACCTGACTCTGGTTCAGGTCCTGGTACCGGTACAGGTCCAGTTCTGGGCCTGGCTGTGGCACTGTGCTGCCACCACCGCTGTGAGTGGCGTCATTATGTGGGTCAGCACTTCTTCCTCCAGAGAGGACTCGGAGCTGCCGAGTTCTCTGTCTTCTGTCGGATGTCCAGCTGGGCCACATGTGGACTCAGACCGACCAATCAGAGCAGCCCATCACAGGATGCAACCAGTCAGAGAGGAGAAGATGAAGAGCATGAAGGAGCAGAAGACATGGAAGCCATGAGCGGGTAAATGTTTCAGTCAGTATGTCTCAGGAAAGTTTCTGCCACTACAGCGTCTACATCTCTGCATACAGCGTCTGCGTGTCTGCATATGGCGTCTGCGTGTCTGTATGCGGCGTCTGCGTGTCTGTCTGCGGCGTCTGCGTGTCTGTCTGCGGCGTCTGCGTGTCTGTCTGCGGCGTCTGAGTGTCTGTCTGCGGCGTCTGCGTGTCTGTCTGCGGCGTCTGCGTGTCTGTATGCGGCGTCTGAGTGTCTGTATGCGGCGTCTGAGTGTCTGTATGCGGCGTCTGTCTGCAGTGTCTGCGTGTCTGTATGCAGCATCTGAGTGTCTGTATGCAGCATCTGTCTGCAGTGTCTGCGTGTCTGTATGCAGCATCTGAGTGTCTGTATGCAGCGTTTGTCTGCAGTGTCTGCGTGTCTGTCTGCAGCGTCTGCGTGTCTGTCTGCAGCGTCTGCGTGTCTGTCTGCAGCATCTGTCTGTCTGCAGCATCTGCGTGTCTGTCTGCAGCATCTGCGTGTCTGTCTGCAGCATCTGCGTGTCTGTCTGCAGCATCTGTCTGTCTGCAGCATCTGTCTGTCTGCAGCATCTGTCTGTCTGCAGCATCTGCGTGTCTGTCGGCAGCATCTGTCTGCAGCATCTGTCTGCAGCATCTGTCTGCAGCATCTGTCTGTCTGCAGCATCTGTCTGTCTGTCTGCAGCATCTGAGTGTCTGTCTGCAGCATCTGTCTGCAGCATCTGAGTGTCTGTCTGCAGCATCTGCGTGTCTGTCTGCAGCATCTGCGTGTCTGTCTGCAGCATCTGTCTGTCTGCAGCATCTGCGTGTCTGTCTGCAGCATCTGCGTGTCTGTCTGCAGCATCTGCGTGTCTGTCTGCAGCATCTGTCTGTCTGCAGCATCTGTCTGTCTGCAGCATCTGTCTGTCTGCAGCATCTGCGTGTCTGTCGGCAGCATCTGTCTGCAGCATCTGTCTGCAGCATCTGTCTGCAGCATCTGTCTGTCTGCAGCATCTGTCTGTCTGTCTGCAGCATCTGAGTGTCTGTCTGCAGCATCTGTCTGCAGCATCTGAGTGTCTGTCTGCAGCATCTGCGTGTCTGTCTGCAGCATCTGCGTGTCTGTCTGCAGCATCTGTCTGTCTGCAGCATCTGTCTGCAGCATCTGTCTGTCTGCAGCATCTGTCTGTCTGCAGCATCTGAGTGTCTGTCTGCAGCATCTGAGTGTCTGTCTGCAGCATCTGTCTGCAGCATCTGAGTGTCTGTCTGCAGCATCTGCGTGTCCGTCTGCAGCATCTGCGTGTCTGTCTGCAGCGTCTGCATATTTGTCTGCATTTAGGGTTAAATAAATTCCTCAAATGATTAGATTTTTTTAAACCTTGTTGCCTCTATATTTAATGTAACCTGATATTGTTCATCCACTTAATTTGTCTGTATGCATGTTGCGTGTTTCAAAGGGGACGGTTATTATGGTTGCACAAGTTGCTTTTGTTTACACGAGCTGTGATGGATGGAGAGATGATGAGCAGAAATCTGAAGGAAAAGACCCCAAATGTTCAATGTTTAGGTTTCCTGTAGAGTAGGCTGGGTTAGCTTAGCATAACAGCAGCATGTCAACAAGAACTTCCACAGATAGCTGGTCTTCTCAGTGAACCCTGAGGAGCTCACCAGAAAACATCACTGATGGTGCTGAGCTCTAATCGTCTGCGTGTCTGTCTGCAGCATCTGTCTGTCTGCAGCATCTGCGTGTCTGTCTGCAGCATCTGCGTGTCTGTCTGCAGCATCTGCGTGTCTGTCTGCAGCATCTGTCTGTCTGCAGCATCTGTCTGTCTGCAGCATCTGCGTGTCTGTCGGCAGCGTCTGCATATTTGTCTGCATTTAGGGTTAAATAAATTCCTCAAATGATTAGATTTTTTTAAACCTTGTTGCCTCTATATTTAATGTAACCTGATATTGTTCATCCACTTAATTTGTCTGTATGCATGTTGCGTGTTTCAAAGGGGACGGTTATTATGGTTGCACAAGTTGCTTTTGTTTACACGAGCTGTGATGGATGGAGAGATGATGAGCAGAAATCTGAAGGAAAAGACCCCAAATGTTCAATGTTTAGGTTTCCTGTAGAGTAGGCTGGGTTAGCTTAGCATAACAGCAGCATGTCAACAAGAACTTCCACAGATAGCTGGTCTTCTCAGTGAACCCTGAGGAGCTCACCAGAAAACATCACTGATGGTGCTGAGCTCTAATCGTCCTCGTGATCTAAAACTAGACCTGCTAGAGAGAACCTGATGATCAGACGCTGTGGTCCAGAGTCTGAATGAACATCTGGACCAGTTTGATGTCCTCTTTCTATTGGCTGCGTGTCAGAATAGGTCAAAGTTCAATAAATATCTGGTGTGACCTGGAGGTCAGACGCAGCGGTGCTGGCCCATCTGCTGTAGAAATATCTGAAACCATGTTCATCACCAAACGTTCTAACACGGTAAGATCTCCAAGGTTCTGGACCGACTGAGAAGGTACCGGTTCTGGTGGAGGGTAGGGACCGTGTTCTTCCCATTAATCCGTTTACCGAGAGTTTAGTGGAAGGTTCTGGAGTTCCAGCCTCTCTGTAACCCGTCTCTGTGGTTCTGCAGGTTCTGGACCGCAGCTGAGCGGGACCAGGTGGGTCGTCTCTGTAAGCTGCTGATCGACAGCGGCCGGCGGGACTTCCTGAGGACCAGAGGGTTCAGCAGCAGACTGACCCGCTACGTAGAGACGGCCGTCACTCTGGAGAACGTCTTACTGAGCGCAGTACCCTCCTCTTCCTCCTGATGTTCTGCTACATGTTAGACCGGTCCGGTTCCAGTGGAACTGATGATTGGACACAACAGCTGAAAGAATACCATCAGACTTAATAGAAAAATATGTTTTATTAAAGAAAAAGTCTTCATCAGGTTCATATTTTGTTGATCAAAACTGTGTTCTGGTTCTGATCGGGTTCACTGTAGTCTTCTCAATAAAGTCAGTAGATCCGACTCCTCCTTCATGTCCTGGTCTGTAAACATCTGCTGTTGTAGAGCCGAGTGAACCAAGCAGAACTGGGCTATTGACCGGTTGAGTCTTCATCGATCTCTGAAAGGTTCAGAAGAGAGAAACGTCAGAATCTCAGACAGAAGGTACTGATCCGGTTAATAGCATCGTTAATCCTTGATGAAGGTTGATGTAAGACGGTGCCGTTAATCCAGTTAGTGGGCCAGGTTCTGCCCTAATGACTCGGTTACAGTTACAGTCCAGGTGTCTTGGTCTGACCGATGTTACAGGGTTAGAGTCCAGAATCCGGCGGTACTAACGGTTGACGCAGTGCATGTTGAGCACAGCATACGATCTCTTTCGGGCCTCCTGGATGTACGTCTGCATGAACTCCCGTCCAAACATCTCCCTGTCGTCTTCTCCGTCCTCAGCCACCTTGTTCCTCGGGGGCAGGGACACGTCCATGGTCAGAGGGTTGTCTCGGAAATTCACAAACCTGCTCAGAAGAAACAGTCCAGACATCAGTCCACCGAGACAGAGACACCTTCATGCTGATAGACCGGCCTGAGAAGGAGGTTGGACAGACTGACCAAAAGACGGATGGACTGATTTAAGGTTGGACAGTCTGACCTAAAGACGGGTGGACCAGCGGTTGGACAGTCTGACCTTAAGACGGGTGGACCAAAGGTTGGACAGACTGACCTAAAGACGAGTGGACTGATCTAAGGTTGGACAGACTGACCTAAAGACGAGTGGACTGATCTAAGGTTGGACAGACTGACCTAAAGACGAGTGGACTGATCTAAGGTTGGACAGACTGACCTAAGGACGGGTGGACCAAAGGTTGGACAGACTGACCTAAAGACGAGTGGACAAAAGGTTGGACAGGCTGACCTAAAGACGAGTGGACTGATCTAAGGTTGGACAGACTGACCTAAGGACGGGTGGACCAAAGGTTGGACAGACTGACCTAAAGACGAGTGGACTGATCTAAGGTTGGACAGACTGACCTAAGGACGGGTGGACCAAAGGTTGGACAGACTGACCTAAAGACGGGTGGACTGATCTAAGGTTGGACAGGCTGACCTAAAGACGAGTGGACTGATCTAAGGTTGGACAGGCTGACCTAAAGACGAGTGGACTGATCTAAGGTTGGACAGACTGACCTAAAGACAAGTGGACAAAAGGTTGGACAGACTGACCTAAAGACGGGTGGACAAAAGGTTGGACAGACTGACCTAAAGACGAGTGGACTGATCTAAGGTTGGACAGACTGACCTAAAGACGAGTGGATTGATCTAAGGTTGGACAGTCTGACCTAAAGACGGGTGGACCAGCGGTTGGAAAGTCTGACCTAAAGACGGGTGGACCAGCGGTTGGACAGACTGACCTAAAGACGAGTGGACTGATCTAAGGTTGGACAGACTGACCTAAAGACGAGTGGACTGATCTAAGGTTGGACAGACTGACCTAAAGACGAGTGGACTGATCTAAGGTTGGACAGACTGGCCTAAAGACGAGTGGACTGATCTAAGGTTGGACAGACTGACCTAAAGACGAGTGGACTGATCTAAGGTTGGACAGACTGACCTAAAGACGAGTGGACTGATCTAAGGTTGGACAGACTGACCTAAAGACGAGTGGACTGATCTAAGGTTGGACAGACTGACCTAAAGACGAGTGGACTGATCTAAGGTTGGACAGACTGACCTAAAGACGAGTGGACTGATCTAAGGTTGGACAGACTGACCTAAGGACGGGTGGACCAAAGGTTGGACAGACTGACCTAAAGACGAGTGGACAAAAGGTTGGACAGGCTGACCTAAAGACGAGTGGACTGATCTAAGGTTGGACAGACTGACCTAAAGACGAGTGGACTGATCTAAGGTTGGACAGACTGACCTAAGGACGGGTGGACCAAAGGTTGGACAGAC
Source organism: Valencia hispanica (assembly GCA_963556495.2). Classification (NCBI taxonomy): domain Eukaryota; kingdom Metazoa; phylum Chordata; class Actinopteri; order Cyprinodontiformes; family Valenciidae; genus Valencia; species Valencia hispanica. Next base: position 59,131,517 of record OY747705.1, on the reverse strand, counting down.
TGACCTAAAGACGAGTGGACTGATCTAAGGTTGGACAGACTGACCTAAGGACGGGTGGACCAAAGGTTGGACAGGCTGACCTAAAGACGAGTGGACTGATCTAAGGTTGGACAGGCTGACCTAAAGACGAGTGGACTGATCTAAGGTTGGACAGACTGACCTAAAGACAAGTGGACAAAAGGTTGGACAGACTGACCTAAAGACGGGTGGACAAAAGGTTGGACAGACTGACCTAAAGACGGGTGGACAAAAGGTTGGACAGACTGACCTAAAGACGGGTGGACAAAAGGTTGGACAGACTGACCTAAAGACGGGTGGACAAAAGGTTGGACAGACTGACCTAAAGACGGGTGGACAAAAGGTTGGACAGACTGACCTAAAGACGAGTGGACTGATCTAAGGTTGGACAGACTGACCTAAAGACGAGTGGATTGATCTAAGGTTGGACAGTCTGACCTAAAGACGAGTGGATTGATCTAAGGTTGGACAGTCTGACCTAAAGACGAGTGGATTGATCTAAGGTTGGACAGTCTGACCTAAAGACGGGTGGACCAGCGGTTGGACAGACTGACCTAAAGACGAGTGGACTGATCTAAGGTTGGACAGACTGACCCAAACACAGGTGGACTGATCTAAGGTTGGACAGACTGACCTAAAGACGGGCGGACTGATTTAAAGTTGGACAGAACAAGGCTGGACAGATGTACCTGAGGTTGGTCATGTCCTCCATCAGGGACGGGATGTCTCTCAGCCTGTTGTTGCTCAGGACAAGTGTGTCCAGACTCGGCATGCTGCTGATGTTTTCTGGAAGCTTCTTCAGCTCGTTCCTCTGCAGCCACAGCGTGTGAAGCTTCTTCATCCTGAGGACAGACATGTCCCTCTGTTTGTCTGCTCTGGATAAAGTGGGCGGAGTTCAGGTGTTTTTCCATCACCTACCTGTGGATATCATCAGGTAAGAGCTGCAGGCGGTTCCCTCCCATGTCGAGCCACTCGAGCCCTGGCATGGCGATCACGCAATCTGGCAAGGAGGTGAAGTCGTTCATAGACAGGTCCAGGTACTGAAGTCTCGTCAGGTTCCTCAGCTGGAATTCAGAGACCAACAGAACCCAGGTCATCTGGACCAGGAATGTAAGACTCGTACCTGGTCTAAATCTGGTCTGGACTCGTACCTGGTCTGGGAGTTCCTTAAGGTCCCGGTTCATAGCCAGCTCCAGTCTCTCCAGACTCTCGCATCCACTCAGTTCTTCTGGGACGAACTGGATTCTGTTGTAGCTCAGCAGCAATTCTCTGAGCCGGGTCAGCTTCCCTGAGACCAGAACCGGGACATAAAGTCTTCACTCACCAATGCTAATCTGAGGTACCATCTGAATCCTCAGTCACATGAGTTCTATAAATCTAGATCAGCGTAAGAAGTAGAAGGTCAGTCAGGAGTGTGTTGGTGCTCACCAATCTGCTTTGGGATCTCAGTGACTGCGTTTCGGGACAGATCCAGAACCAGAAGGTTCTGGAAGCTGGAGATGAAAGAAGGAATCTTCAGCAGGCCTGTCCTGTGGATCTGCCACTCCTGAACCTGAATGAACTGGACCAGGCACCCTGGAAGGCTCTGACACAATGGAAAACATGTCAACAAGATGTTCTGGATCAAGAGAACCGGTCCAGTCCCTGTGTACGGTACCTTCCACTCCTCTTGTTCAATTCGGAGAACCAGTCTTCCATCTTCCGTCTGCAGCTTTTCCTTCAACCGAGCCAGAACTGCCCGGTCCTCCCAGACCCGGATACTAAGTCTGGCCCAGAAAGTTTAACAGCAGTTAGAAATCAGGTGGACCGGATCTGGATCGGCGGATATTAGTTCTGAAGAACCTTTAGTGCCTGTTCAGTTCTTGTCCACCAGTAACCCTACAATGGGATTGTCTGTTTGGGCCCGATTGCCTCAGGCTCTGATGAATATGCAGGTGGTCTGTTTCTGTTACAGTTCTAATCCTGAATCTGAAGACACTGAACTGGACCGGTTTAGATTCTGTCAGAACCTGAGAAGATTCTATTCCTGAGGCGGTGTTAAAGGACCATTCAGCGGCAGAGGGAGAACCACAACGGACCGGAACCAGAATCTTAATCAGGCTTTGGCTAACCAGGCCCGAGCTGATAACCCGACCAGGCCAGAACCTTCTCAGGCCCTTGAGTCAGAAACACCAATGAGACTAAAGGCTGAAGATCTCAATGTTAAATGAACTGAACTTATAGTTCAGAGCACTTTACACTGGAGCCACATTCGCCCATTTGCACTCAAAAATATGCTCACATTCATACAGAGCAGGTAGGAGTTGAGTGCCTTGCCAAGGGGCACATTGATATGTGACAGGAGGAAGCTGGAACTGAACTTACGACCCTCTGATTGCAAGACAACTACTCTACCTACTGAGCCACATTTAGAGAGAAATGAGCAGACATAGCCAAACAACCGGCTTCATAGAATAGTTGCTGGTGAAGCAGTTTACAACAACAACAACCAGAAACACAGCAACCATCCCTGCTTCTTCCATGTCAATCTCTTGTTATTTCTGCTGCTGTGGGCGCCTTCTGCCACCGATCAGTGACGCTACTTGCTGTCGAAACAGTTGTGATAAGTTCACGTCTTAGCTAAGTCCTAAAAGGGCCAGTTTTGGTAACTACCATGTTTCATAACATTAAGTTACTCAATAACTTACACCATTCAGAATGTTAAAAATGATCTTAACATACTCACTTTAGCTCAGATGCATGTGTTAGCATGAAGGCTATCACTAACGTGAACTAACATGAACTTACTTCATTATGTTCATCTTAGCAATGAAGTCAAAATGAGCTAAAATGCTATTGGTAGCTAAACTGCTAATGTTAGGATTTGGACAATCACTATCATGTTGACTAACTTTATCTCACTTTATTCAGTAACTTTAGCTTTTATGTCAAAATGACCTAAAATGCTAATGCCAGCTACTATCTGTAGCATGTTGGCAATTACTGACATTGTGATTAACATCAACTTTCTCCAATCAGTATGCAAACTTTAGATCTTATGTCACAGTTAGCATTTTGGGCTGTCACTAGCATGTTGAGTAAATTTTACTTACTCCATTCAGTAGGTTACTTTTAGCTTTTTCTCAAAATGTGCTGAAATGCTCATGCTAGCTAAAAGGCTATCTGTAACGTGGACTATTACTAGGATATTAAGGAACATTTTCTTATTCCATTCAGGTTTTATGTCAAACTTCGCTAAAAGGCTAATATTAGCTAAAATACTGACTGTAGCATGTTGGATATCACTAATATGTTGGCTAACATCAGCATCAGTCCATTCAGTATGTGAAGTTTAGGTTGTTTGTGGAAAATTAGATGAAATGCAGGTACTAGCCGAAAAGCTGTGGCGCTACGTTGACGCACTCCATCTACTCTGCTAATAGCAGTGTAGAAGCTAACAGCATAAACATTTTCATATAAGCTATCATGCTAAATGTAGGACCTTGGCTAACAGGAATACAATTCATTTATTATGTTAAATGTAGCTTTTAAGTCATAATTCGCTAAAAAGCTAATGCTAGCTAAAATAGTGACATAGCATGTGGACCTTGACTAACATATTGACGAACATTCACTCTATTCCGTATGTGAAGAATGTGAAGTGTAGGTTTTAAGTCAATGTTAGCTAAAAGGCTAGTTGTAGCATGTTGGCTATCAGTACCTCTATGTAACATTAATTTCAGCAGTAGTGTAAAGCAATACGGTGCAATGATCTTCTTTAGGAAATCTGAAGGCGTTTATTTTGTAGAGCATGTGAGAGTCTTATTTTGAAAGTCCAGCATGGACGTCAGTTACGGCTGATTGAATCTCACTAGTTACATGGAAACTTCTCCTTATGGTAAAATTGTACTGCTGACTCAGCTTTAAATGTCTGCCCACAGAAACAGCTGCGCTGTTGCCTGGCAACAAGGCAGTCATTAGCCTGTCTTTCACCTCCGTCAGCTGATCTCTCGCTCTGACTCAAGAAGGGTCTGAACAGCTAGCCGCTGTTCGAAATCCGAACATATCGGAAAAATCCTCGAACCCTCAGCGACTGTTATCTTTCGTCTCCGATTATGGAAAAGTACAAATGTCTACCTCATTCACAGTCGGAGAACGAACCAGAGAGAGATGAGTTGGATCAAGGCTCCGCCTTATGAAAACTCAGGTAACCTCCATGTTAAAGTACAGGAGAATCTTCTAGAATCTGCTTGGGATTCCTCTCTCTCTCTGGGCTTTGACAGAAAACCATAAGATCTAGAAATATTCTGAAAAGATGGAGTGAATGTCAACAGCTGTGGTTTTCACAAAGCCACAATTCATGAGAGTAGAGAGAAATTTGTGACCGTGAGATAGAAATTTATCTCGAATTAAGAATGGAGACAACCGAACACTCCGCGTCGGTGATGTCATCACTATAAGAATGGCACATCTGGAGTAAACTTTGGGTCGCTCAGAGCCAAATTGTGGAAAAGACGTACCAGATACCAACATCCCGTCTTCACTTGTGAACAGAGATCGGATTTATCGACTAACTCAAAGTTTAATGGGGTTTCTAGGTGAACATATGATGGCAGTAAATCCTCAAAAATAGTGAATTTTGATGATTGATTCGACACCTGACTCCATTCACTCCTGTGGGATTTTTAGGAGAGTTATTGACTAATCACGTTGCCATGGTAACAGCACACATATCTAGATCAAGCTGCACGTTTTACATATTGTTGGGTTGCATTAAGGGAGACGTGAGAATAAAATATATAAAGAGCCCAGTTTAGAGGTGTAGAGTAATGGGTGCCAACAACCAACAGGAATGAGTGGGCGGAGTCTAACCTGCCTGTGGCCCCGCCCCCGGATGTCCTCCTCCTCTGCTCCTCCGCCCTTCCTCTCCTGATCCGGGTCTCCCACAGAGCTTTGACGGAGCTCACAGAGCCGCTTGCCGCCACGCCCACCATGACAGTCGGCTAGGATGACCTCTGACCTCTGGGCCTTATCCCCTGCTGAGGACACAGGATGACATCATCGATCAGCAGGTGAATTAGGAACGATCTAAAGGCCTGAAGCTCCAGAAGAAGGAAGCCAGAGTGACCTTATGTTGATGAGGAGGTGGTTAAAGATCTGACCTGAAGCCAGCTGTGAGGGTCAGATTGGAGGCAGCATGGCTGAGATCAGGTGTGCCTGGTTCACCTGCAGCAGGTGATGCTAAAACATCTCAGCAGAGATCCACTTCTACAGCTCCTGGTTCTGACCCGTCTAGAACCCAGTATGAGGAACCAGCACGCTGCTAACTCTGACTGGTATCAGGTTACTGTGCAGCTGAATAAAATGTCTCTGATCTAAATCAGCTGTTTCTAATGTAGCGATGCTCACTACCTCCCCCTGCTGGCCCAGATGAGATCTTTAGAAGTTTCTCCGCAGCTGAAGGAGAAACTTCAACCCAGCAGGAAATACAAACCGATCATTAATAAAGTTTCAAACTGGACCTGCGGTACCAGCAGCCCGTCTGCTTCATCCGGGTCTCTGGATGACCCCAGAGTCCAGTTGGCTGGTTTTAGAACCCAGATCATTAGTAAAGTCCTGGTTCTACGTCTGTTCTCACCTTGGAGCTCTGCAGCCGTCCTCCATGCTGCTGTAACCCGACCTCAGAGCTGCTGGCTAATTTTAGCCTCTGGGTCACATGACCCGGTTCTGACCAATGACAGCAGCTGCCTCAACATGGGTCTGGAGGTCTTCCTGGTTCCTGTAGCCAGCTGGTAAACGCGCCCGGGTTCCTCTCCAGGTTAAAGGTCAACACAGACACTTCAGGGCCTCAAGTCCTTCTAGTTGGACAAAAACCAGAACCAGACACCAAGGGTTGTTTTGTACACGTCAGCTTTATTTAGATCATGAACCATAGAAAACCTAACATTTAATCTGAGGCTACCACCCAACCGGAGCAGGAACCTGGGAGACCAACAGGGCAACATTAAGCATGACCTTCACCCAGCAGCCACCAGGGCGGCGACAGGAGCCATCAATATCAATAGGCAAGTCTGCAGCCCTGGTTCCTGACACCTTTTAAAATGTGTGTTCAGTTATTGAGACGCCCAGGGTCCCCAGGGAGGAGCCCCGGGGTCCCTGGAGGAGCCCAGGGAGGAGCCCCGGGGTCCCTGGTACTGTGCAGGTTCTGGACATGTCGTTGCTCCAACGGCGCTGACTGACCTCAGCCGGTGACCTTTGAACCAGGAGGCCTTGACGACTTTAGGTTGGACGCCACCATCAGCTGTGGTCACATGACCCCCAGCTGTTTCAGTAGTTTCAGTGTAACAGAATGAGGGGGTGGAGCCTAAAATGTCAGCTGGTCAGGTCATATGGCCATCAGACTATGGAACAGATCCGTTTTGTTCTGGAGAACCAGATAGTGGGTTCTAAGGTAGATCTGGACCAGATCTCAATCAGTTTATGTTCCTCCTAATGAGATCTAGAACCCACAGATCTAGAGCTTCAGAACCAACAGCTGAAGGACGTTCCCAGGCGGACCGGGTCTCTCCTGGTTCTGTATCGTCGATGGTTCATCGCCCCTCTCCGACAGATGGTGGCGTCCATGTTTGGTCGTCATGGTAACCCCCCCCCCCAGGGTCCTGCTCAAAGGCAACAAGGAAGCTACGGAGCAGAAAGAGAAGTGAAGGCGTTGGATGGGCGGGGCTATGGGACGGTTGGCGTCCCGTCCTCCCCGGGGCTGTTGGGTAAAAGTGTCTATTTCAGGTCCAGAACCATGTTGGCTGGGTTCTCCAGGTACTCCCTCCAAAGGTTGGAGAAGCGACACATGGTGGCGCCGTCGATGATGCGATGATCCGCCGACCAGCTGACCTTCATGATGTGAGCTCGGGTCACCTGACCGTCTACGCCGAACCGCGGCAGAACCTGAACGGACAGGAAACCAGAATTATTCCTTCAGAACCAATCAGAACCCCCCACCTGTCACAGCTGGATTGGTCTTCACTGATTGGCCCACCACTGAGACACCAACCTTCCCATAGCCCCGCCCACTGCTACACTGGATCAGAGAACCCCAGGGTTCCTACACACTTTCTATTCAGGAACGTTAGGGTTCCAGGTTTGTTCAGAGACGTTCTCCTGTTGTTAAACATGAACATTACTGCAGAAAAGATGGAACCAAAATAAAACCACGATAAACCATCAATTATACACAGAACTTCTCAAATCCTATAATAATGCTGTAAGAAATTCAAGAAATGCTTACTTTGCAAAAATCATATCAGACAATAAAAATAATCCTAAAATCCTTTTTTCCACCATTGATAAACTTTTTAACAGAGCTACTAATGCATTTCAGAAAACCCCCTCAAACACTCTTTGTGAGGAGTTCGCAGACCACTTCAGAGGAAAGGTAGACACCATCAGATGTAATATTTTATCTTCTCAGAGTAACATGGTTTTAGACAAATCTGAGTGTGTGTCTCTACCAGAGGAAACGCTGGACAGTTTTGTCCTGGTAGAAGCTGGGACTCTTGATAAAGTTTTCTCCTCAGTGAGGCCCACCACATGTGTTTTGGACCCGATTCCCACTTCATTTTTTAAGCCATTTTATGAATCTTTTAGGGATGAGATTTTAACCGTGATGAATTGCTCCCTTCAGACAGGGGTCTTTCCTGCCGCCTTTAAAGGGGCGGAAGTGAGGCCCCTGCTGAAGAAGAGCAATTTAGATTTTAATGATTTTAATAATTTTAGACCGGTATCTAACTTACCATTTTTAAGCAAGGTTTTAGAAAAGCTAGTTTTAATTCAACTTAATGATTTTATTAATGAGCACAATGTCCTGGAGAAATTTCAGTCTGGTTTTAGGGTGAACCACAGCACAGAGACGCCCTTCTGAAGATTTTAAATGATTTTAGATTAAATTATGACGCTCAGAAGGTGACAGTGTTGGTTCTACTGGATCTAAGCGCTGCCTTTGATACAGTAGATCACACTATTCTTTTAACCCGTTTAAAACAGATCGGCCTCTCTGGTGATGTTCACAAATGGTTCACATCCTATCTCACAGACAGGACTTTTATGGTAAGTTTAGATACCTGCTCCTCTGGGGTCCATAGGATTACATGTGGTGTGCCCCAGGGTTCAATTTTAGGCCCAGTGCTTTTTAACCTTTATATGCTCCCTCTTGGCAGTGTCATCAGGAGACATGGAGTTAACTTTCACAGTTATGCTGATGATACACAGTTATACATCTCCATGTCTCCCGATGACACACGGCCAATGGATGCACTTTTTAACTGCATTTTAGACATTAAATCCTGGATGGCAGAAAACTTTCTCCAGCTCAACCAGGACAAAACTGAAGTTTTAGTCATCGGTCCTGAGGCTCAGAGAGAGAAACTTTTACCAAAACTACAATCACTGTCTTTTAATCCCTCTTTACAAGTGAAGAACCTGGGCGTGATTTTTGACTCTGAGCTGACTTTTATCCCTCACATAAAAAATATCACTAAAATAGGTTTTTATCAACTAAAGAACATCGCCAGAGTCGCCCCATTCTGTCTCGGGCCAATATGGAGACACTGATGCTTTTATCTCCAGTAGGATTGATTACTGTAATGCCCTGCTTTCTGGTCTTCCCAAAAATAGTATATCAGGTTTACAACTCCTACAAAATTCAGCAGCACGTGTCCTGATGAAGACCAGGAGGCGGGAGCACATTACACCGGTCTTAAAATCACTGCATTGGCTCCCCGTACATTTCAGGATCGACTTTAAGGTTCTTTTAATGGTTTTTAAGTGTCTTAATGGTCTTGGGCCTTCTTATCTCTCTGAACTGCTTTTACCATATAAACCTTCGCGGTCTCTGCGCTCCTCTGGCAGCCGTCTCCTTGTCACCCAAAAAGTCAGGACACACACTCATGGTGAGGCGTCTTTCCAGTTTTATGGCCCTCACCTCTGGAACAGGCTGCTGGAGAACCTCAGAGAACGTTCATGTCTTTAAGAGCAGGATCAAGACTCACCTTTTTAGCTTAGCTTTTAACTGATTATTATTTATCACTGTTTGTTTAATTGCTCTGCATGTTTTATATGATTATATTTTTATCAGTTTTACTTTTCAATCTTCGCACATTAATTTACCGTTTCTTTTTATACTTTAATTTATCTTAATCCCCGTTCCAGTGTTTCCTCTGTGGGAGCCCTCTGCCCCGGGAGCGGTGGTCGGCTGTAGCTGCCTGGGTGCTCTCCAGGTGGAGCTTGGGTGGAGGTGGGGGTCTTGGCCTTGCCTCCACTGGGTGCCCTGTGTCGGTGCCTCGGCTGCTGCTTTTAGTCAACTGCTGCCGGTGCAGATGCTCCTCTGATGGCGTTTCCTTGCCTGGTTCATCTGCACTCGGCCCAATGTCCTTTTAACTTTTTCTTTTAACTGTGTGTGTGCATGGGAGACGGGTTGGGGGGGAGGGGGGTATAACTGTGACCCTGCTTTTAAATCTGTGGGGGAAGGAAGGGAATGTGGTTTTATGTGGGGTCATTTTAATCTGTAAAGCACTTTGTGATGCAACTTCTTGTATGAAAAGCGCTTCATAAATAAAGTTTGATTTGATTTGATTTGAACAGAACCTCTAGAACGTGCAGAACCTCTAGAACCTGGAGAACCTGCAGAACCTGGAGAACCACTAGAATGTGCAGAACCTCTAGAATCTGTAGAGCCTCTAGAACCTGGAGAACCCGCAGAACCTGGAGAACCTCTAGAACATTGTGGACCTCTAGAGCGTGCAGAACCTCTAGAACCTGTAGAGCCTCTAGAGCTGGGAGAACCTCTAGAACCGGGAGAACATGACGAACCTCTAGAACATGCAGAACCTCTAGAGCCTCTAGAACCTGGAGAACCTGCAGAACCTGGAGAACCTGCAGAACCTGGAGAACCTGCAGAACCTGGAGAACCTCTAAAACGTGCAGAACCTCTAAAACGTGCAGAACCTCTAAAACGTGCAGAACCTCTAAAACGTGCAGAACCTCTAGAACTGGGAGAACCTCTGGAACACGGAGAACCTCTGGAACACGGAGAACCTCTGGAACACGGAGAACCTCTAGAATGTGCAGAACCTCTAGAACGTGCAGAACCTCTAGAACTGGGAGAACCTCTAGAATGTGCAGAACCTCTAGAACGTGCAGAACCTCTTGAACCAGCGGAACCTCTCGAACCACCAGAACCTCTAGACTGGGAGAACCTCTAGAACCAGCAGAACCTCTAGAACCAGCAGAACCTCTAGAACCAGCAGAACCTCTTTAACAAGGAGAACCTCTAGAGCCTCTAGAACCTGCAGAACGTCTAAAACATGGAGAACCTCCAGAACATGTAGAACCCACAGAACCTCTATAACATAGAAAACCTGTAGAACCTCTAGAAATTGGAGAACCTCTAGACCTGCAGAAACTCTTGAACCTGAAGAACCTCTATGACCTGCAGAAACTATAGAACCCGCAGAAACTCTAGAACCCGCAGAACCTGTAGAACCTCTTTAACAAGGAGAACCTGTAGAACCTCTAGAACCTGCAGAACATCTAAAACATGGAGAACCTCTAGAACCTGCAGAAACTCTTGAACCTGAAGAACCTCTATGACCTGCAGAAACTCTAGAACCCGCAGAACCTGTAGAACCTCTTTAAGAAGGAGAACCTCTAGAACCTGCAGAACATCTAAAACATGGAGAACCTCAAGAACATGTAGAACTCACAGAACCTCTATAACATAGAAAACCTGTAGAACCTCTAGAAATTGGAGAACCTCTATGACCAGCAGAACCTCTAGAACCAGCAGAACCTCTAGAACCTGCAGAACCTCTAGAACCTGCAGAGACTCTATGACCAGCAGAAGATTGTGGTTAAAGATTGTTCCGGTTCTGGTTCCGGTTCTGGTTCCGGTTTGGACCCGACCTGGATCTTTCCCAGCGCTCCTATGGCGACCTCTGGAGGTAGAATGACCGGCTTGGCGTACGTTCCTCCGATCTGAGACAAACACAGAACACAGTCAGGTCGGGGATCGTGGTCCGAGTCGGGAACCGCGGTTCTGCAGAACTCACCGATCCGATGTTGGACAGAGTGAAGGTTCCCCCGACCAGCTCGGCCGTCCCCAGCTGCCCGGCAGCTCCCAGCGTCTGCAGGCGGTTCAGCTCCTGAGCGATCTCCAACACGCTGAGCACCTGAACGTTCTTCACGTTGGGAACCAGCAGACCCTGACTGGTGTCCATGGCCAAGCCGATGTTGTGAGACGCCTACGGAGACGCCACAGCATCATCAACACGTCAACCATAACGAGCCGCTTCCTCCACCGCCCAGGGTTTACCTTGTAGGTGATGTTCTGGCAGCCTTCGTCCAGAGACGAGTTCAGGATCGGGAAGTGAAGAAGGCCGAGGGAGGCAGCCTGAGCCACAGAGAGCAAAGAGTTAAGTCTCAGCCAATTACAATAACACTGCTCAACCCTTAGCCAATCAGAGGCTACGTTCGTTAAGATGGAACAAATCAGGGGCTAGGTTCGTTAAGATGGAGCCAATCAGAGGCTACGTTCGTTAAGATGGAACAAATCAGGGGCTAGTGTCGTTAAGATGGAGCCAATCAGAGGCTACGTTCGTTAAGACGGAGAAAATCAAGGGCTAGGTTCGTTAAGATGGAGCCAATCAGAAGCTACGTTCGTTAAGATAGAGCCCATCAGAGGCTATGTTCGTTAAGACGGAGAAAATCAAGGGCTAGGTTCGTTAAGATGGAGCCAATCAGAGGCTACGTTCGTTAAGATGGAACAAATCAGGGGCTAGGTTCGTTAAGATGGAGCCAATCAGAGGCTATGTTCGTTAAGACGGAGAAAATCAAGGGCTAGGTTCGTTAAGATGGAGCCAATCAGAAGCTACGTTCGTTAAGATAGAGCCCATCAGAGGCTATGTTCGTTAAGACGGAGAAAATCAAGGGCTAGGTTCGTTAAGATGGAGCCAATCAGAGGCTACGTTCGTTAAGATGGAACAAATCAGGGGCTAGGTTCGTTAAGATGGAGCCAATCAGAGGCTATGTTCGTTAAGACGGAGAAAATCAAGGGCTAGGTTCGTTAAGATGGAGCCAATCAGAAGCTACGTTCGTTAAGATAGAGCCAATCAGAGGCTACGTTCGTTAGGACGGAGCAAATAGGGGCTACGTTCATTAATCCTGAGCCAATCAGAGGCTACTGTCGTTGACCCTGAGCAAATCCGAGGCTATGTTCGTTAACCCTGATCCAATCAGGGGCTACGTTTGTTAAGCCAGAGCTAATCAGAGGCAAAGTTCATTCAATCGGAACCAATCAGAGGCTAAGCTCGTTATCCCTGAGCCAGTAAGGGGCTACGTTTGTTAGCTCCGAGTCAATCAGAGGCTACATTCGTTAACCCTGAACCAATCAGAGGTTAAGTTTTTTTTAAGCTTGAGCCAATCAGAGGCTACGGTCGTTAGCCCTGAGCCAATCAGAGGCTACGTTCGTTAAGCCAGAGCTAATCAGAGACAAAGTTCATTAAATCGGAGCCAATCAGAGGTTACAGTCGTTAAACCTGAGCCAATCAGAGGCTACGTTCGTTAGGAAGGAGCCAATAAGAGGCTACGTTCGTTAACCCTGAGCCAATCAGAGGCTACGTTTTTTTTAAGCTTGAGCCAATCAGAGGCTACGTTCGTTAACCCTAAGCCAAGGAGAGGCTACGTTCGTTACCCCTGAACCAATCAGAGGCTATGGTCGTTAGCCCTGAGCCAATCAGCGGCTACATTTGTTAAGCTTGAGCCAATCAGCGGCTACGTAGGTTAACACTGATCCAATCAGAGGCCACGTTCGTTAAGCCAGAGCTAATCAGAGACAAAGTTCATTAAATGGGAGCCAATCAGAGGCTAAGCTCATTAACCCTGAGCCAATCAGCGGCTACGTAGGTTAACCCTGAGCCAATCGAGGCTACGGTCGTTAACCCTGAGCCAATCAGCGGCTACATTTGTTAAGCTTGAGCCAATCAGCGGCTACGTAGGTTAACACTGATCCAATCAGAGGCCACGTTCGTTAAGCCGGAGCTAATCAGAGACAAAGTTCATTAAATCGGAGCCAATCAGAGGCTACGTTCGATAACCCTGAGCCAATCAGAGGCTACGTTCGTTAACCCTGAGCCAATCAGAGGCTACGGTCGTTAACCCTGAGCCAATCAGAGGCTACGGTCGTTAACCCTGAGCCAATCAGAGGCTACGGTCGTTAACCCTGAGCCAATCAGAGGCTACGGCCGTTAACCCTGAGCCAATCAGAGGCAAAGTTCATTAAATGGGAGCCAATCAGAGGCTAAGCTCATTAACCCTGAGCCAATAGGGGCTACGTTTGTTAGCTCTGAGTCAATCAGCAGCAGTGTGATCCATGACCTCACCTTGATAAAGAAGGGCATGTAGCTGAGCCTGATCCCGCGTCTCTCGGCGACGGGCTTGAGTTCTGATCTCAAAAGAACCAGGCGGCTCAGGTCCACCTCGTCACAGTAACCAAAGTGAGGAATCTTCAGCGCTGCCGTCATAGTCTTCACCATGGCTTTGTGGAAACCTGCAGACACATGGAGAAGTCACATGATCCTGCAGATGTCACATGACTCTACCTGGTTCTGATCCAATGGGAGCTCTCACCTTTCAGTGGCTCCGTCACATCCTTCCCATTGAAGATGGGTTTGGGGGATGTGGGTGGAGGTTTGACTCCAGCTGGAGCGCTCACGGGCCTGGCAGCAGGAGCGGCGGGGGCGGGGCCTGGGGTCTGGATCTCCTGGAAGAGTGGAGTTGGAGGTAGGATGGCTCCGGTCTGCTTGGCCAGAAAGTTCAGGATGTCCTCCTTCAGGATCCGCCCGTCCTTCCCCGTCCCCACCACCTCACTGAGTTTGATCTGAAGGAAAGCATCAGTCGGATCAGCTACCTTCTCCAGAACTTCTGTTCGTCTAGATCCATGTCTTTGCTTTTATTGCTTTCCTAAACCCACCTAACCAGCGGTGGAAGCTGAGGTCCTCCTCCTCTGGATCCACCTAAAGCTCACAGCTGATCCCTGATGTCCTCAGTGATAAAACACTCTCTGCTACCTTCATGGTTAGAACCCGACTAATGTTGTGGCCGACTACAGACTTATTTTACACCCGGGTCCTGATCAGAGTTCAGAACATAGAACCAAGGGGAGTTTATCCTCTCCACTGTCGCTACATGCTTGCTCAGTATGAGGGATTGCTGAAGGATTGCTGTGGTTGGAGTCTGGATCAACGGGACGCAACCTGAAGTTAATCTGCTGAGAATCCTTAGATCAGGGGTGGGGAACCCTGGTTCTCGAGGGCCGCATTCCTCTATCTATCTTTTCCATGCAACCCTGCTTCAACACACCTGACTCAAATCAAATGGATCCAACAGCCCAATGAAGTTCTGCACAATTGCTAGTTAATTTAAATCAGGCGTCTTGACGCAGGAAAAGATGGAAACCTTGCAGGATGAGGGCTAATGTTTACTTTCTTGCTTGCAAGATGATGTGTTATTACCATTACATTCAGTATTTTTTCCATGTTTTGGGTGATTGCTTCATCAACATTAAGAGAAAACATACATCCTTTGAGCTGATGAGACAGACGTTTCTTGAGCTCCAGTGCTATCTATGCCATGTGTTCATATTAGGGTTGGCAACTCCCAGCAAATAAAATAAGGAACCACTCCCCACCCGCATGACGCTTAATCGACGTAATCGACTTTAATTTAATGCACATGTAAAACAAATCCACAGAAATCAATTATTTTTCTACAATAATTAAATAAATTCAACCTCTTTCTTCGACAGAATTGCAGAATTTTTCTGTTCCCCCCTTTCCCTGTTAATGCCCTACCTGGCCCCCGGGCAACACCTTGCTAGAGCCGCCCCTGCACAGTTATCAGCTGTCAGCTACATAAAACGATCCTGGTGTTATTTGTATCTCAGAGACAGTTTATAACGTCCCTTCAACTCATCATGTCACCTAAAAGGTAAAGGTGTTTCTCCATCAGCTGTTCAGCTCTGATGATTCAGTAAGAACATCTCCTGGTTTCATCTTCATGTCTCCATCTCACCACATATCTGATATCATGACCAGCAGCTGTTACAGCTGTGGCTCCAGCAAACATCAGCTGATACTAGAAAGTCATATTAAATCAGTTCTAACAGGTTATTAAACGTTCTGCTGCTGGTTAGCGCAACATCCGCTGGTTTCCTCTTTCTACACAAAGTGGGCGATAAACTAACGAGAGAGAGTGAGAGAGAGAGACAGAGAGAGACAGACAGAGACAGAGAGAGAGAGAGAGAGAGAGAGAGACGAGACTTCCGACAGAAAAGCTGATCATTGATCAGTTTCATGATTGAAGGAGCAACAGGAGAGGGAGGGGCAGAGAGTGAGAGAAGATGAAGAAGCTTAAAGACAGAATAGCTCCACCTTTGTGTCTTTTTTCATTGTAGCTGAAGTACGGGACAAACCGCGTTCCTTCTCACCTTCATATGGAACGCATCATATTTTCTCTGAATACGCGACGATTCCGTTTTTTACGGCAAGCCCAGTTCATATAACCGGCGTGCTGATTGGAAACGGACAGTTTTGTTAAAGCATTTTTATCAATGCTACTTTTTACACAGATCTGCGAGCGGTTGAGCGATCGTAAATGATAAATCGTGCGATGAACGAGCGTATTTTCATGTCACAAACACGATCGGTCATCGGGGCCGCTGCGTCCGCTGTGGCTGTTGCTCCCGGCAACCCGCTTGTGTGTTGGAGCGCGCGGACAGCTGCTTTATGCCCGGCGTCTCGTCCGTGACGGTGAAGAGCTTTTCTCCCGCTAGTCGCATTTACTAGCTTCTTGGAGCACAACACACAGAAGCAGGTACCAGGCTCCTTTTGCTTCTGGCACCAGCTCCCAGACTCCGCCCTTTTCCTCTACCCATGCCCAGCGCCACTTGTCAACAACCACGTCTTCCCCTGGCTCCATGAATTTAGCGTCCATTCTTCTGATTTGGGGAGAAACAACCGCCGGCTCGCGTGGGATGCTGCATTCAAGAGGGCTGGTTTTTCGGGGGGGTTTTGTGTGTTTTTTCTTCTCTGAATCATAGTCAAATGCTGGAGATCCGGCACGGTGCCGGAATACTTTAAGCCCTGCTCATGTCTCAGCATGAGGTCTGGTTCAGAACATTTACAGATGTATTTCTTTGTCCAGTAACTGGGAACACTGGGACAGACTGGAGACTCACATTGTTCTCCATGGCGAGGCGCCTGACAGCAGGCGTGGCCTGGGTCTTGTGACCTTTGATCTCCTGGTGGGTGTGCTCCTCCCGGGCCATGGCGGGCGTCTCCACCACATCCTCCTCCTGGCTGAGCTCTGAGGGACAGCATTCAGAGACTAGAACTCTTAAAGGTACAGAGCAGACCTCATGTCCTGTTAAGACCGGGTTCTGGCGTCTCACCTGATCCGGACTCTGTCTCAATGTCAACCAGCGGTTTGCCCACCAGGGCGGTGCCGTCCACATCATAGTACAGTTTCCTGATGACTCCGTCGTAGCGGCTGGTGATGGTGACAGAAGCTTTGTCGCTCTGGACCTCACAGATACTGTCAAACTGAGACACTTTGTCCCCCTCCTTCACGTACCTGAGACAGGTAAGAAATGATGAAGCAGCTGGAAGGAAACTGTGGATCAGGTCAGTCACATGACTGGAACCTTAGAAACACACTTAACACCATAGTAATGGGAGCCAACAGAAGCTATTTTATGCTACAGGGAGCTGGGGGAAGCTAACATAAGCTAATTTATGCTACAGGGAGAGGAGGGAAGCTAACAACAGCTAATTTATGCTACAGGGAGATGAGGGAAGCCAACAGAAGCTAATTTATGATACAGGGAGAGGAGGGAAGCTAACAGAAGCTAATTTATGCTCCAGGGAGCTGGGGGAAGCTAACAGAAGCTAATTTATGCTACAGGGAGCTGGGGGAAGCTAACAGAAGCTAATTTATGCTACAGGGAGATGAGGGAAGCTAACAGAAGCTAATTTATGATACAGGGAGCTGGGGGAAGCTAACAGAAAATAGTTTAGGCCAGAGGGAGCTGGGGGAAGCTAACATAAGCTAATTTATGCTACAGGGAGCTGGGGGAAGCTAACAGAAGCTAATTTATGCTACAGGGAGATGAGGGAAGCCAACAGAAGCTAATTTATGATACAGGGAGAGGAGGGAAGCTAACAGAAGCTAATTTATGCTACAGGGAGCTGGGGGAAGCTAACAGAAGCTAATTTGTGCTACAGGGAGAGGAGGGAAGCTAACAGAAGCTAATTTATGATACAGGGAGAGGAGGGAAGCTAACAGAAGCTAATTTATGCTACAGGGAGCTGGGGGAAGCTAATGTATGCTACAGGGAGATGAGGGAAGCTAACATAAGCTAATTTATGCTACAGGGAGCTGGGGGAAGCTAACAGAAGCAAATTTATGCCACAGGGATACGAAGTAAGCTAACAGAAGCTAATTTATGCTACAGGAATACGATGGAAGCTAACAGAAGCTAATTTATGCTACAGGGATACGAGGGAAGCTAACAGAAGCAAATTTATGCTACAGGGATACAATGGAAGCTAACAAAAGCTAATTTATGCTAAGGGGACTGGGGGAAGCTAACAGAAGCTAATTAATGTAAAAGGGAGATGATGGAAGCTAACAGAAGCCAATATATACTAAAGGGAGCTGAAAAAAGTTAACAGAAGCTAATATATGCAAAAGGGGGATGATGGAAGCTAACAGAAGCTAATATATACTAAAGGGAGCTCAAAGAAGCTAACAGAAGCAAATTTATGATACAGGGACCTGGGGGAAGCTAAAAGAAGCTAATTTATGATACAGGGAGATGAGGGAAGCTAACAGAAGCTAATTTATGATACAGGGAGACGAGGGAAGCTAACAGAAGCTAATTTATGATACAGGGAGATGAGGGAAGCTAACAGAAGCTAATTTATGATACAGGGAGACGAGGGAAGCTAACAGAAGCTAATTTTTGATACAGGGAGAGGAGGGAAGCTAACAAAAGCTAATTTATGATACAGGGAGATGAGGGAAGCTAACAGAAGCTAATATATGCTAAAGGGAGATGAAGGAGGAGGAGAAATGTTTCAGAGAAAATTGTATGAGAGCCATGCTTTGCCATTTGCCATGTCTAGAACCTGATGTCTACTAGAACCTAATTTCTAGAAACTGGTGTCTACTAGGACCTACTGTTTAGAACCTGATGTCTACTAGAACCTAATGTTTAGAACCTGATGTCTACTAGAACCTGATCTCTAGAACCTGATGTCTACTAGAACCTAATGTCTAGAACATGATGTCTAGTAGAACCTGATCTCTATTACCTGAAGTCTAGTAGAACCTGATCTCTAGAACCTGATGTCTACTAGAACCTAATGTCTAGAACCTGATGTCTACTAGAATCTGATCTCTAGAACCTGATGTCTACTAGAACCTGATGTCTAGAAATCTGATGTCTACTAGAACCTGATCTCTAGAACCTGAAGTCTACTAGAACCTGATGTCTACTAGAACCTAATGTCTAGAAACCTGATGTCTACTAGAACCTGATATCTAGTACATGAAGTCTACTAGAACCTGATCTCTAGAACCTGTTGTCTACTAGAACCTAATGTCTAGAACCTGATGTCTACTAGAACCTGATCTCTAGAACCTGATGTCTACTAGAACCTGATGTCTACTAGAACCTGATCTCTAGAACCTGATGTCCACTAGAACCAAATGTCTAGAACCTGATGTCTACTAGAACCTGATCTCTAGAACCTGATGTCTAGAAACTGGTGTCTACTAGGACCTAATGTCTAGGGCCTAATGTCTAGA
This sequence comes from Valencia hispanica, assembly GCA_963556495.2. Taxonomy (NCBI): domain Eukaryota; kingdom Metazoa; phylum Chordata; class Actinopteri; order Cyprinodontiformes; family Valenciidae; genus Valencia; species Valencia hispanica. The sequence continues at coordinate 59,112,605 of OY747705.1, read as the reverse complement.
CCCTAATGTCTACTAGAACCTGATCTCTACTAGAACCTGATCTCTAGAACCTGATGTCTACTAGAACCTAATGTCTAGAACCTGATGTCTACTAGAACCTGATCTCTAGAACCTGATGTCTACTAGAACCTGATTTCAAGAACCTGATGTCTACTAGAACCTGATCTCTAGAACCTGATGTCTACTAGAACCTAACATCTAGAACCTGATCTCTAGAACCTGATGTCTACTAGAACCTGATGTCTAGAACCTAGTGTCTACTAGAACCTGTTGTCTACTAGAACCTGTTGTCTACTAGAACCTAATGTCTAGAACCTAGTGTCTAGAACCCGTTGTCTACTAGAACTTGATGTTTAGAACCTGACGTCTACTAGAACCTGTTGTCTACTAGAACCTGTTGTCTACTAGAACTTAATGTCTAGAACCTGTTGTCTACTAGAACTTAATGTCTAGAACCTGTTGTCTACTAGAACCTGTTGTCTACTAGAACCTAATGTCTAGAACCTGTTGTCTACTAGAACCTGATGTCTAGAACCTGATGTCTAGAACCTGATGTCTAGAACCTGTTGTCTACTAGAACCTGTTGTCTATAACCTGTTGTCTACTAGAACCTAATGTCTAGAACCTGTTGTCTACTAGAACTTGTTGTCTAGAACCTGTTGTCTACTAGAACTTGTTGTCTAGAACCTGTTGTCTACTAGAACCTAATGTCTAGAACCTGTTGTCTACTAGAACCTAGTGTCTAGAACCTAGTGTCTAGAACCTAGTGTCTAGAACCTGTTGTCTACTAGAACTTGTTGTCTAGAACCTGTTGTCTACTAGAACCTAATGTCTAGAACCTGTTGTCTACTAGAACCTGTTGTCTACTAGAACTTGTTGTCTAGAACCTGTTGTCTACTAGAACCTAATGTCTAGAACCTGTTGTCTACTAGAACCTGTTGTCTACTAGAACCTGTTGTCTACTAGAACCTAATGTCTAGAACCTGTTGTCTACTAGAACCTGTTGTCTACTAGAACCTAATGTCTAGAACCTGTTGTCTACTAGAACCTAATGTCTAGAACCTGTTGTCTACTAGAACCTAATGTCTAGAACCTGTTGTCTACTAGAACCTAATGTCTAGAACCTGTTGTCTACTAGAACCTAATGTCTAGAACCTGTTGTCTACTAGAACCTGTTGTCTAGAACCTGTTGTCTACTAGAACCTAATGTCTAGAACCTGTTGTCTACTACAACTTGTTGTCTAGAACCTGTTGTCTACTAGAACCTGTTGTCTAGAACCTGTTGTCTACTAGAACCTGTTGTCTAGAACCTGTTGTCTACTAGAACCTAGTGTCTACCAGAACTTGTTGTCTAGAACCTGTTGTCTACTAGAACTTGTTGTCTAGAACCTGTTGTCTACTAGAACCTAGTGTCTAGAACCTGTTGTCTACCAGAACTTGTTGTCTAGAACCTGTTGTCTACTAGAACTTGTTGTCTAGAACCTGTTGTCTACTAGAACTTGTTGTCTAGAACCTGTTGTCTACTAGAACCTGTTGTCTAGAACCTGTTGTCTACTAGAACCTAGTGTCTAGAACCTGTTGTCTACCAGAACTTGTTGTCTAGAACCTGTTGTCTACTAGAACTTGTTGTCTAGAACCTGTTGTCTACTAGAACCTGTTGTCTAGAACCTGTTGTCTACTAGAACCTGTTGTCTAGAACCTGTTGTCTACTAGAACCTAATGTCTAGAACCTGTTGTCTACTAGAACCTAATGTCTAGAACCTGTTGTCTACTAGAACTTGTTGTCTAGAACCTGTTGTCTACTAGAACTTGTTGTCTAGAACCTGTTGTCTACTAGAACCTAGTGTCTAGAACCTAATGTCTAGAACCTGTTGTCTACTAGAACCTGTTGTCTACTAGAACCTAATGTCTAGAACCTGATGTCCACTAGAACCAAATGTCTAGAACCTGATGTCTACTAGAACCTGATCTCTAGAACCTGATGTCTAGAAACTGGTGTCTACTAGGACCTAATGTCTAGGGCCTAATGTCTAGACCCTAATGTCTACTAGAACCTGATCTCTACTAGAACCTGATGTCTAGAACCTGTTGTCTACTAGAACCTAATGTCTAGAACCTGTTGTCTACTAGAACCTAATGTCTAGAACCTGTTGTCTACTAGAACCTTTCAGAACCTGATGTCTCTAGAACCTGAACCTTGTCTACTAGAACCTAACATCTAGAACCTGATCTCTAGAACCTGATGTCTACTAGAACCTGATGTCTAGAACCTAGTGTCTACTAGAACCTGTTGTCTACTAGAACCTGTTGTCTACTAGAACCTAATGTCTAGAACCTGTTGTCTACTAGAACTGTGTCTAGAACCTGTTGTCTACTAGAACTTGTTGTCTAGAACCTGTTGTCTACTAGAACTTGTTGTCTAGAACCTGTTGTCTACTAGAACTTGTTGTCTACTAGAACCTGTTGTCTACTAGAACTTAATGTCTAGAACCTGTTGTCTACTAGAACTATGTCTAGAACCTGTTGTCTACTAGAACCTGTTGTCTACTAGAACCTGTTGTCTAGAACCTGTTGTCTACTAGAACCTATGTCTAGAACCTGTTGTCTACTAGAACTTGTTGTCTAGAACCTGTTGTCTACTAGAACTTGTTGTCTAGAACCTGTTGTCTACTAGAACCTAATGTCTAGAACCTGTTGTCTACTAGAACCTGTTGTCTACTAGAACCTGTTGTCTACTAGAACCTGTTGTCTACTAGAACCTGTTGTCTACTAGAACCTAGTGTCTAGAACCTAGTGTCTAGAACCTGTTGTCTACTAGAACCTGTTGTCTAGAACCTGTTGTCTACTAGAACCTAATGTCTAGAACCTGTTGTCTACTAGAACCTAATGTCTACTAGAACCTGTTGTCTACTAGAACCTGTTGTCTACTAGAACCTAACTAGAACCTGTTGTCTACTAGAACCTAATGTCTAGAACCTGTTGTCTACTAGAACCTGTTGTCTACTAGAACCTAATGTCTAGAACCTGTTGTCTACTAGAACCTGTTGTCTAGAACCTGTTGTCTACTAGAACCTAATGTCTAGAACCTGTTGTCTACTAGAACCTGTTGTCTAGAACCTGTTGTCTACTAGAACTTGTTGTCTAGAACCTGTTGTCTACTAGAACCTAATGTCTAGAACCTGTTGTCTACTAGAACCTAATGTCTAGAACCTGTTGTCTACTAGAACCTAATGTCTAGAACCTGTTGTCTAGAACTTGTTGTCTAGAACCTGTTGTCTACTAGAACTTGTTGTCTAGAACCTGTTGTCTACTAGAACTTGTTGTCTAGAACCTGTTGTCTACTAGAACCTAATGTCTAGAACCTGTTGTCTACTAGAACTTGTTGTCTAGAACCTGTTGTCTACTAGAACCTAACCTTGTCTACTAGAACCTAATGTCTAGAACCTGTTGTCTACTAGAACCTAATGTCTAGAACCTGTTGTCTACTAGAACCTGTTGTCTAGAACCTGTTGTCTACTAGAACCTAATGTCTAGAACCTGTTGTCTACTAGAACTTGTTGTCTAGAACCTGTTGTCTACTAGAACTTGTTGTCTAGAACCTGTTGTCTACTAGAACTTGTTGTCTAGAACCTGTTGTCTACTAGAACCTAATGTCTAGAACCTGTTGTCTACTAGAACCTAATGTCTAGAACCTGTTGTCTACTAGAACTTGTTGTCTAGAACCTGTTGTCTATTAGAACCTAATGTCTAGAACCTGTTGTCTACTAGAACCTAATGTCTAGAACCTGTTGTCTACTAGAACCTTGTTGTCTAGAACCTGTTGTCTACTAGAACTTGTTGTCTAGAACCTGTTGTCTATTAGAACCTAATGTCTAGAACCTGTTGTCTACTAGAACCTAATGTCTAGAACCTGTTGTCTACTAGAACTTGTTGTCTAGAACCTGTTGTCTACTAGAACCTAATGTCTAGAACCTGTTGTCTACTAGAACTTGTTGTCTAGAACCTGTTGTCTATTAGAACCTAATGTCTAGAACCTGTTGTCTACTAGAACCTAATGTCTAGAACCTGTTGTCTACTAGAACTTGTTGTCTAGAACCTGTTGTCTATTAGAACCTAATGTCTAGAACCTGTTGTCTACTAGAACCTAATGTCTAGAACCTGTTGTCTACTAGAACCTGTTGTCTAGAACCTGTTGTCTACTAGAACCTAATGTCTAGAACCTGTTGTCTACTAGAACCTAATGTCTAGAACCTGTTGTCTACTAGAACCTGTTGTCTACTAGAACCTAATGTCTAGAACCTGTTGTCTACTAGAACCTAATGTCTAGAACCTGTTGTCTACTAGAACCTGTTGTCTACTAGAACTTGTTGTCTAGAACCTGTTGTCTACTAGAACTTGTTGTCTAGAACCTGTTGTCTACTAGAACCTAATGTCTAGAACCTGTTGTCTACTAGAACTTGTTGTCTAGAACCTGTTGTCTACTAGAACCTAATGTCTAGAACCTGTTGTCTACTAGAACCTAATGTCTAGAACCTGTTGTCTACTAGAACCTGTTGTCTACCAGAACTTGTTGTCTAGAACCTGTTGTCTACTAGAACTTGTTGTCTAGAACCTGTTGTCTACTAGAACCTAATGTCTACTAGAACCTGTTGTCTACTAGAACCTAATGTCTAGAACCTGTTGTCTACTAGAACCTAATGTCTAGAACCTGTTGTCTACTAGAACCTAATGTCTAGAACCTGTTGTCTACTAGAACCTAATGTCTAGAACCTGTTGTCTACTAGAACCTAATGTCTAGAACCTGTTGTCTACTAGAACCTGTTGTCTAGAACCTGTTGTCTACTAGAACTTGTTGTCTAGAACCTGTTGTCTACTAGAACCTAATGTCTAGAACCTGTTGTCTACTAGAACCTAATGTCTAGAACCTGTTGTCTACTAGAACCTTGTTGTCTAGAACCTGTTGTCTACTAGAACTTGTTGTCTAGAACCTGTTGTCTACTAGAACCTAATGTCTAGAACCTGTTGTCTACTAGAACTTGTTGTCTAGAACCTGTTGTCTACTAGAACCTAATGTCTAGAACCTGTTGTCTACTAGAACTTGTTGTCTAGAACCTGTTGTCTACTAGAACTTGTTGTCTAGAACCTGTTGTCTACTAGAACCTAATGTCTAGAACCTGTTGTCTACTAGAACTTGTTGTCTAGAACCTGTTGTCTATTAGAACCTAATGTCTAGAACCTGTTGTCTACTAGAACCTAGAACCTGTTGTCTAGAACCTGTTGTCTACTAGAACTTGTTGTCTAGAACCTGTTGTCTACTAGAACTTGTTGTCTAGAACCTGTTGTCTACTAGAACTTGTTGTCTAGAACCTGTTGTCTACTAGAACCTAATGTCTAGAACCTGTTGTCTACTAGAACTTGTTGTCTAGAACCTTTTGTCTACTAGAACCTGTTGTCTACTAGAACCTGTTGTCTACTAGAACTTGTTGTCTAGAACCTGTTGTCTACTAGAACCTAATGTCTAGAACCTGTTGTCTACTAGAACTTGTTGTCTAGAACCTGTTGTCTATTAGAACCTAATGTCTAGAACCTGTTGTCTACTAGAACCTAATGTCTAGAACCTGTTGTCTACTAGAACTTGTTGTCTAGAACCTGTTGTCTACTAGAACCTAATGTCTAGAACCTGTTGTCTACTAGAACCTAATGTCTAGAACCTGTTGTCTACTAGAACCTAATGTCTAGAACCTGTTGTCTACTAGAACCTGTTGTCTAGAACCTGTTGTCTACTAGAACCTAATGTCTAGAACCTGTTGTCTACCAGAACTTGTTGTCTAGAACCTGTTGTCTACTAGAACCTAATGTCTAGAACCTGTTGTCTACTAGAACTTGTTGTCTAAAACCTGTTGTCTACTAGAACCTAATGTCTAGAACCTGTTGTCTACTAGAACCTAATGTCTAGAACCTGTTGTCTACTAGAACCTAATGTCTAGAACCTGTTGTCTACTAGAACCTGTTGTCTACCAGAACTTGTTGTCTAGAACCTGTTGTCTACTAGAACCTAATGTCTAGAACCTGTTGTCTACTAGAACCTAATGTCTAGAACCTGTTGTCTACTAGAACTTGTTGTCTAGAACCTGTTGTCTACTAGAACTTGTTGTCTAGAACCTGTTGTCTACTAGAACCTAGTGTCTAGAACCTGTTGTCTACTAGAACTTGTTGTCTAGAACCTGTTGTCTACTAGAACTTGTTGTCTAGAACCTGTTGTCTACTAGAACCTAATGTCTAGAACCTGTTGTCTACTAGAACCTAATGTCTAGAACCTGTTGTCTACTAGAACTTGTTGTCTAGAACCTGTTGTCTACTAGAACTTGTTGTCTAGAACCTGTTGTCTACTAGAACCTAATGTCTAGAACCTGTTGTCTACTAGAACCTAATGTCTAGAACCTGTTGTCTACTAGAACCTAATGTCTAGAACCTGTTGTCTACTAGAACCTAATGTCTAGAACCTGTTGTCTACTAGAACCTAATGTCTAGAACCTGTTGTCTACTAGAACTTGTTGTCTAGAACCTGTTGTCTATTAGAACCTAATGTCTAGAACCTGTTGTCTACTAGAACCTAATGTCTAGAACCTGTTGTCTACTAGAACCTGTTGTCTACCAGAACTTGTTGTCTAGAACCTGTTGTCTACTAGAACTTGTTGTCTAGAACCTGTTGTCTACTAGAACCTAATGTCTAGAACCTGTTGTCTACTAGAACTTGTTGTCTAGAACCTGTTGTCTACTAGAACCTAATGTCTAGAACCTGTTGTCTACTAGAACCTAATGTCTAGAACCTGTTGTCTACTAGAACCTGTTGTCTACCAGAACTTGTTGTCTAGAACCTGTTGTCTACCAGAACTTGTTGTCTAGAACCTGTTGTCTACTAGAACCTAATGTCTAGAACCTGTTGTCTACTAGAACCTAATGTCTAGAACCTGTTGTCTACTAGAACTTGTTGTCTAGAACCTGTTGTCTACTAGAACCTAATGTCTAGAACCTGTTGTCTACTAGAACCTAATGTCTAGAACCTGTTGTCTACTAGAACCTAATGTCTAGAACCTGTTGTCTACTAGAACTTGTTGTCTAGAACCTGTTGTCTACTAGAACTTGTTGTCTAGAACCTGTTGTCTACTAGAACCTAATGTCTAGAACCTGTTGTCTACTAGAACCTAATGTCTAGAACCTGTTGTCTACTAGAACCTAATGTCTAGAACCTGTTGTCTACTAGAACCTGTTGTCTACCAGAACTTGTTGTCTAGAACCTGTTGTCTACTAGAACTTGTTGTCTAGAACCTGTTGTCTACTAGAACTTGTTGTCTAGAACCTGTTGTCTACTAGAACCTAGTGTCTAGAACCTGTTGTCTACTAGAACTTGTTGTCTAGAACCTGTTGTCTACTAGAACTTGTTGTCTAGAACCTGTTGTCTGCTAGAACCTAATGTCTAGAACCTGTTGTCTACTAGAACCTGTTGTCTACCAGAACTTGTTGTCTAGAACCTGTTGTCTACTAGAACTTGTTGTCTAGAACCTGTTGTCTAGAACCTGTTGTCTACTAGAACCTAGTGTCTAGAACCTGTTGTCTACCAGAACTTGTTGTCTAGAACCTGTTGTCTACCAGAACTTGTTGTCTAGAACCTGTTGTCTACTAGAACCTGTTGTCTACTAGAACTTGTTGTCTACTAGAACCTAGTGTCTAGAACCTGTTGTCTACTAGAACTTGTTGTCTAGAACCTGTTGTCTAGTAGAACCTAATGTCTAGAACCTGTTGTCTACTAGAACCTGTTGTCTACCAGAACTTGTTGTCTAGAACCTGTTGTCTACTAGAACTTGTTGTCTAGAACCTGTTGTCTACTAGAACTTGTTGTCTAGAACCTGTTGTCTGCTAGAACCTAATGTCTAGAACCTGTTGTCTACTAGAACCTGTTGTCTACCAGAACTTGTTGTCTAGAACCTGTTGTCTACTAGAACTTGTTGTCTAGAACCTGTTGTCTAGAACCTGTTGTCTACTAGAACCTAGTGTCTAGAACCTGTTGTCTACCAGAACTTGTTGTCTAGAACCTGTTGTCTACTAGAACTTGTTGTCTAGAACCTGTTGTCTACTAGAACCTAGTGTCTAGAACCTGTTGTCTACTAGAACTTGTTGTCTAGAACCTGTTGTCTACTAGAACTTGTTGTCTAGAACCTGTTGTCTAGAACCTGTTGTCTACTAGAACCTAGTGTCTAGAACCTGTTGTCTACCAGAACTTGTTGTCTAGAACCTGTTGTCTACTAGAACCTAGTGTCTAGAACCTGTTGTCTACTAGAACTTGTTGTCTAGAACCTGTTGTCTACTAGAACTTGTTGTCTAGAACCTGTTGTCTACTAGAACCTAGTGTCTAGAACCTGTTGTCTAGAACCTGTTGTCTACTAGAACCTGTTGTCTACTAGAACCTAGTGTCTAGAACTTGTTGTCTAGAACCTGTTGTCTACTAGAACCTGTTGTCTACTAGAACCTAGTGTCTAGAACCTGTTGTCTACTAGAACTTGTTGTCTAGAACCTGTTGTCTACTAGAACTTGTTGTCTAGAACCTGTTGTCTACTAGAACTTGTTGTCTAGAACCTGTTGTCTACTAGAACTTGTTGTCTAGAACCTGTTGTCTACTAGAACCTAATGTCTAGAACCTGTTGTCTACTAGAACCTGTTGTCTAGAACCTGTTGTCTACTAGAACCTAATGTCTAGAACCTGTTGTCTACTAGAACTTGTTGTCTAGAACCTGTTGTCTACTAGAACCTAATGTCTAGAACCTGTTGTCTACTAGAACCTAATGTCTAGAACCTGTTGTCTACTAGAACCTAATGTCTAGAACCTGTTGTCTACTAGAACTTGTTGTCTAGAACCTGTTGTCTACCAGAACTTGTTGTCTAGAACCTGTTGTCTACTAGAACCTAATGTCTAGAACCTGTTGTCTACTAGAACCTAATGTCTAGAACCTGTTGTCTACTAGAACCTAATGTCTAGAACCTGTTGTCTACTAGAACCTGTTGTCTACTAGAACTTGTTGTCTAGAACCTGTTGTCTACTAGAACTTGTTGTCTAGAACCTGTTGTCTACTAGAACCTAGTGTCTAGAACCTGTTGTCTACTAGAACCTAGTGTCTAGAACCTGTTGTCTACTAGAACTTGTTGTCTAGAACCTGTTGTCTACTAGAACCTAGTGTCTAGAACCTGTTGTCTACCAGAACCTGTTGTCTACTAGAACTTGTTGTCTAGAACCTGTTGTCTACTAGAACTTGTTGTCTAGAACCTGTTGTCTACTAGAACTTGTTGTCTAGAACCTGTTGTCTACTAGAACCTAATGTCTAGAACCTGTTGTCTACTAGAACCTGTTGTCTACCAGAACTTGTTGTCTAGAACCTGTTGTCTACTAGAACTTGTTGTCTAGAACCTGTTGTCTACTAGAACTTGTTGTCTAGAACCTGTTGTCTAGAACCTGTTGTCTACTAGAACCTAGTGTCTAGAACCTGTTGTCTACCAGAACTTGTTGTCTAGAACCTGTTGTCTACTAGAACCTAGTGTCTAGAACCTGTTGTCTACTAGAACTTGTTGTCTAGAACCTGTTGTCTACTAGAACTTGTTGTCTAGAACCTGTTGTCTACTAGAACCTAGTGTCTAGAACCTGTTGTCTACTAGAACCTGTTGTCTACTAGAACCTGTTGTCTACTAGAACCTAGTGTCTAGAACTTGTTGTCTAGAACCTGTTGTCTACTAGAACCTTCTAGAACCTGTTGTCTAGAACCTGTTGTCTACTAGAACCTAGTGTCTAGAACCTGTTGTCTACTAGAACTTGTTGTCTAGAACCTGTTGTCTACTAGAACTTGTTGTCTAGAACCTGTTGTCTACTAGAACCTAATGTCTAGAACCTGTTGTCTACTAGAACCTAATGTCTAGAACCTGTTGTCTACTAGAACTTGTTGTGTAGAACCTGTTGTCTACTAGAACTTGTTGTCTAGAACCTGTTGTCTACTAGAACCTAATGTCTAGAACCTGTTGTCTACTAGAACCTAATGTCTAGAACCTGTTGTCTACTAGAACCTAATGTCTAGAACCTGTTGTCTACTAGAACTTGTTGTGTAGAACCTGTTGTCTACTAGAACTTGTTGTCTAGAACCTGTTGTCTACTAGAACCTAATGTCTAGAACCTGTTGTCTACTAGAACCTAATGTCTAGAACCTGTTGTCTACTAGAACCTGTTGTCTACCAGAACTTGTTGTCTAGAACCTGTTGTCTACTAGAACTTGTTGTCTAGAACCTGTTGTCTACTAGAACTTGTTGTCTAGAACCTGTTGTCTAGAACCTGTTGTCTACTAGAACCTAGTGTCTAGAACCTGTTGTCTACCAGAACTTGTTGTCTAGAACCTGTTGTCTACTAGAACCTAGTGTCTAGAACCTGTTGTCTACCAGAACTTGTTGTCTAGAACCTGTTGTCTACTAGAACTTGTTGTCTAGAACCTGTTGTCTACTAGAACCTAATGTCTAGAACCTGTTGTCTACTAGAACCTAATGTCTAGAACCTGTTGTCTACTAGAACCTAATGTCTAGAACCTGTTGTCTACTAGAACTTGTTGTGTAGAACCTGTTGTCTACTAGAACTTGTTGTCTAGAACCTGTTGTCTACTAGAACCTAATGTCTAGAACCTGTTGTCTACTAGAACCTAATGTCTAGAACCTGTTGTCTACTAGAACCTGTTGTCTACCAGAACTTGTTGTCTAGAACCTGTTGTCTACTAGAACTTGTTGTCTAGAACCTGTTGTCTACTAGAACTTGTTGTCTAGAACCTGTTGTCTAGAACCTGTTGTCTACTAGAACCTAGTGTCTAGAACCTGTTGTCTACCAGAACTTGTTGTCTAGAACCTGTTGTCTACTAGAACCTAGTGTCTAGAACCTGTTGTCTACTAGAACTTGTTGTCTAGAACCTGTTGTCTACTAGAACTTGTTGTTCTACTAGAACTTGTTGTCTAGAACCTGTTGTCTACTAGAACCTAGTGTCTAGAACCTGCTGCAGTCCAACAGGACCAGCGTTTATGGAAATGGTTCTCCTACCATTCCTTCACCGTCACCTCCATGATTCCCTCTCCGATGTCGGACAGCTTGAACTGGACTAGGGGTCCTCGCCGCGCTGCGGGGACAGTGACATCATCATCAGCTGATATCTGGATGGGTCGTCATGGTAACTGTCTCCATACTTACCGACAGCGGTGTGCAGCGTTCTGCTGCAGAACATCTGCAGAGACCCGTCCCATCTGGAGGCCGGCGGCTGCAGGTTCTTGTTGAATCTGAGGTTCTGCGGCTGGAGAAGCGTCCGGCGGTACCGCTGGGTCAGCTGACAGGAAGAGACAGAACCACAGTTACTGAGGTCAGAACCAACCACCTCCATACGCTGGAGCCCGTTCTGTTACAGGTTCTACTTCCGGAACCGGTCCTTAAACGGTCCAGCTCCAATAACCGCCAATTTTCACACTCCAGTACCTTCATGACCAGAACTGGTCCCAGTCGGAACCAGAACTGGTCCCAGCCGGAACCAGAACTGGTCCCAGTCGGAACCAGAACTGGTCCCAGTCGGAACCAGAACTGGTCCCAGCCGGAACCAGAACTGGTCCCAGCCGGAACCAGAACTGGTCCCAGCCGAGCTCCACAGGGCACTGTCCTCTCTCCCTTCCTATTCACCCTCTTCACCACAGACTTCAGCCGCCTTCAGAAGTACAGAAGTACAGAACCACTGCAGACGTTCTGCTGCAGACGTTCTGCTGCAGACGTTCTGCAGCAGAACGTCTGCAGTGACAGCTGAGGGTCACTGATCCTTGAAGGTCAAGATTATTCCTGATGGATGTGGAAAAGTTCTGGAGAAACTTAGAGGAATGAAAAGAACCCGAGGCCGAGTCGGATCAGAACCGAGTCGGATCAGAACTTGTTTCAGTTCTAGTCTGGACAATCCTACGACCAGGAACAGAACCGCTGAGAGAACCTCTGGGTTTGACCAGAACCACAATAAACCCTGAGCCTTCCGAGTCCAGGTTCAAACAGAACCTTTTACATCTGACTGGATCCAAACGCATCACAGATCAGGCAGAACATTATGACCACCAGCTGGATGAGTAATCCTCCTGACTCCTTATGGACCCTCTGGAGTTCTGGCATCCAACTGGACCGAGCCTTCAGCAGCAGAACCTCTGACAGGTGGACCGAACCCGTCCAGAACTTCCCACAGATGACAGACTGGATCAGATCCCGACCAGCAGCTCTGAGGGTCATTGTGGCTGATCTGCGTTTACCAGAACCCGTGGTCTTGAAGGTCAAGCTAGCTTCAGTTAGCACACAGTGACGTAACGGCCGCGTCATCAGCAGCTTTTCGCGTTAGCCGCTCATGCTAAAATTAGTAAAGTGGCCCGGTTCGGTTCGGGTATTGTTTGGGTTCTGTTCGGAAAGGTTCCGGATCGGTTTGTTCCTCACCAGAAGTCTGAGAGCGCTGAAGGATCTTCTGGTCACCGCCGCCATCTGTGTTGTCTGTAGCACGCCCCTGACTGCAGCCAATCAGCGTCCACGCTGCTCTTCTTCTGCCGCATGGAGGGGAAACACCGCCACCTAGTGGCCAGTGGGAGAATTAACCCGTTTTCTGTTAGATTTGGTTTCATTAGGGCTCTAATTCTTGTTCTGTTCTCCTGTTACTGCTTCCACCAGAAGTGGGTCAGTTGCGAGTACATTCAAAAATGCACAAAGTGTGTGTAATGAGTGGAATTACTGTATTGATCCCACAGTGGGGAAATTATCATGCTGCAGCAGCATAAAACCAGCAAGAACAGGATAAAGGTGCAGAAATGAAAAACAGACAGAAAACAGGAACTGCTGGTGGAAGTAAAAATAGGTTTAATGAAAAAACACAAGATTTTGTTACAAAAAGAACTGCACATAAATATACAGATATATACGTGAACATCGAAAAGTTAGAATCTCTTGCAGAAGTTCATTTATTTCAGTAATTCAACTTAAAAAGTGAAACTAATATATGATATAGACTGATTACATGCAAAGTGTAATATTTCCCTGAGCCTTCCGAGTCCAGGTTCAAACAGATGACCTTTTACATCTGACTGGATCCAAACGCATCACAGATCAGGCAGAACATTATGACCACCAGCTGGATGAGTAATCCTCCTGACTCCTTATGGACCCTCTGGAGTTCTGGCATCCCACTGGACCGAGTGCTGCATCAGAAGCTCTGACAGGTTAATAGAAAGTTATGTGGAGGAAAAGATGCAGGGATGAGCGCAGCCTGGAGAGGATTGTCAGGAAAAGGCCATTGAAAAGTGTTGGGGACCTTTAGAAGGAGGCTGGAGTTAGAGCATCAGGAGCCTCCACACACATCCTGGACATGAGCTTCACATGTCCTGTTCCTCTAGTCCTGGACATGAGCTTCACATGTCCTATTCCTCTAGTCCTGGACATGAGCTTCACATGTCCTGTTCCCTAGTCCTGGACATGCGCTTCACATGTCCTGTTCCTCTGGACATGAGCTTCACATGTCCTGTTCCTCTGGACATGAGCTTCACATGTCCTGTTCCTCTGGACATGAGCTTCACATGTCCTGTTCCTCTAGTCCTGGACATGAGCTTCACATGTCCTGTTCCTCTAGTCCTGGACATGAGCTTCACATGTCCTGTTCCTCTAGTCCTGGACATGAGCTTCACATGTCCTGTTCCTCTAGTCCTGGACATGAGCTTCACATGTCCTATTCCTCTTGTCCTGGACATGAGCTTCACATGTCCTGTTCCTCTAGTCCTGGACATGAGCTTCACATGTCCTGTTCCTCTAGTCCTGGACATGAGCTTAGCATGTCCTGTTCCTCTAGTCCTGGACATGAGCTTCACATGTCCTATTCCTCTTGTCCTGGACATGAGCTTCACATGTCCTGTTCCTCTAGTCCTGGACATGAGCTTCACATGTCCTATTCCTCTTGTCCTGGACATCAGCTTCACATGTCCTGTTTCTCTAGTCCTGGACATGAGCTTCACATGTCCTGTTCCTCTAGTCCTGGACATGAGCTTCACATGTCCTATTCCTCTTGTCCTGGACATGAGCTTCACATGTCCTATTCCTCTTGTCCTGGACATGAGCTTCACATGTCCTGTTTCTCTAGTCCTGGACATGAGCTTCACATGTCCTGTTCCTCTAGTCCTGGACATGAGCTTCACATGTCCTGTTCCTCTAGTCCTGGACATGAGCTTCACATGTCCTGTTCCTCTAGTCCTGGACATGAGCTTCACATGTCCTGTTCCTCTAGTCCTGGACATGAGCTTCACATGTCCTGTTCCTCTAGTCCTGGACATGAGCTTCACATGTCCTATTCCTCTAGTCCTGGACATGAGCTTCACATGTCCTGTTCCTCTAGTCCTGGACATGAGCTTCACATGTCCTGTTCCTCTAGTCCTGGACATGAGCTTCACATGTCCTATTCCTCTAGTCCTGGACATGAGCTTCACATGTCCTATTCCTCTAGTCCTGGACATGAGCTTCACATGTCCTATTCCTCTTGTCCTGGACATGAGCTTCACATGTCCTATTCCTCTTGTCCTGGACATGAGCTTCACATGTCCTATTCCTCTAGTCCTGGACATGAGCTTCACATGTCCTATTCCTCTTGTCCTGGACATGAGCTTCACATGTCCTGTTCCTCTAGTCCTGGACATGAGCTTCACATGTCCTGTTCCTCTAGTCCTGGTCATGAGCTTCACATGTCCTGTTCCTCTAGTCCTGGACATGAGCTTCACATGTCCTATTCCTCTAGTCCTGGACATGAGCTTCACATGTCCTGTTCCTCTAGTCCTGGACATGAGCTTCACATGTCCTATTCCTCTAGTCCTGGACATGAGCTTCACATGTCCTGTTCCTCTAGTCCTGGACATGAGCTTCACATGTCCTGTTCCTCTGGACATGAGCTTCACATGTCCTGTTCCTCTAGTCCTGGACATGAGCTTCACATGTCCTTTTCCTCTAGTCCTGGACATGAGCTTCACATGTCCTGTTCCTCTTGTCCTGGACATGAGCTTCACATGTCCCATTCCTCTTGTCCTGGACATGAGCTTCACATGTCCTATTCCTCTTGTCCTGGACATGAGCTTCACATGTCCTATTCCTCTAGTCCTGGACATGCGCTTCACATGTCCTGTTCCTCTGGACATGAGCTTCACATGTCCTATTCCTCTAGTCCTGGACATGAGCTTCACATGTCCTGTTCCTCTTGTCCTGGACATGAGCTTCACATGTCCCATTCCTCTTGTCCTGGACATGAGCTTCACATGTCCTATTCCTCTTGTCCTGGACATGAGCTTCACATGTCCTATTCCTCTAGTCCTGGACATGAGCTTCACATGTCCTATTCCTCTAGTCCTGGACATGCGCTTCACATGTCCTGTTCCTCTAGTCCTGGACATGAGCTTCACATGTCCTGTTCCTCTGGACATGAGCTTCACATGTCCTGTTCCTCTAGTCCTGGACATGAGCTTCACATGTCCTTTTCCTCTAGTCCTGGACATGAGCTTCACATGTCCTGTTCCTCTTGTCCTGGACATGAGCTTCACATGTCCTGTTCCTCTTGTCCTGGACATGAGCTTCACATGTCCTGTTCCTCTAGTCCTGGACATGAGCTTCACATGTCCTGTTCCTCTAGTCCTGGACATGAGCTTCACATGTCCTGTTCCTCTAGTCCTGGACATGAGCTTCACATGTCCTGTTCCTCTAGTCCTGGACATGAGCTTCACATGTCCTGTTCCTCTAGTCCTGGACATGAGCTTCACATGTCCTGTTCCTCTAGTCCTGGACATGAGCTTCACATGTCCTGTTCCTCTGGACATGAGCTTCACATGTCCTGTTCCTCTAGTCCTGGACATGAGCTTCACATGTCCTATTCCTCTAGTCCTGGACATGAGCTTCACATGTCCTGTTCCTCTAGTCCTGGACATGCGCTTCACATGTCCTGTTCCTCTGGACATGAGCTTCACATGTCCTATTCCTCTAGTCCTGGACATGAGCTTCACATGTCCTATTCCTCTTGTCCTGGACATGAGCTTCACATGTCCTATTCCTCTTGTCCTGGACATGAGCTTCACATGTCCTGTTCCTCTAGTCCTGGACATGAGCTTCACATGTCCTGTTCCTCTAGTCCTGGACATGAGCTTCACATGTCCTGTTCCTCTTGTCCTGGACATGCGCTTCACATGTCCTGTTCCTCTAGTCCTGGACATGAGCTTCACATGTCCTATTCCTCTAGTCCTGGACATGAGCTTCACATGTCCTGTTCCTCTAGTCCTGGACATGCGCTTCACATGTCCTGTTCCTCTGGACATGAGCTTCACATGTCCTGTTCCTCTGGACATGAGCTTCACATGTCCTGTTCCTCTGGACATGAGCTTCACATGTCCTGTTCCTCTAGTCCTGGACATGAGCTTCACATGTCCTTTTCCTCTAGTCCTGGACATGAGCTTCACATGTCCTGTTCCTCTTGTCCTGGACATGAGCTTCACATGTCCCATTCCTCTTGTCCTGGACATGAGCTTCACATGTCCTATTCCTCTTGTCCTGGACATGAGCTTCACATGTCCTATTCCTCTAGTCCTGGACATGAGCTTCACATGTCCTGTTCCTCTTGTCCTGGACATGAGCTTCACATGTCCTGTTCCTCTTGTCCTGGACATGAGCTTCACATGTCCTATTCCTCTTGTCCTGGACATGAGCTTCACATGTCCTATTCCTCTAGTCCTGGACATGAGCTTCACATGTCCTATTCCTCTAGTCCTGGACATGAGCTTCACATGTCCTATTCCTCTAGTCCTGGACATGAGCTTCACATGTCCTATTCCTCTAGTCCTGGACATGAGCTTCACATGTCCTGTTCCTCTTGTCCTGGACATGAGCTTCACATGTCCTGTTCCTCTTGTCCTGGACATGAGCTTCACATG